>KK113926.1:333584-350040 GCA_000611955.2 Stegodyphus mimosarum
TAATTAAAACATAATATTACAATGAAATAAGCAATATCGCTTGATAAAAATGTTAATTATCCTAATAAAGTAATTAAACAATTTACCGTTGCAAAAAGGAACAACTTTTTAATTTCTTAAACCTTTCAGTCTCTCAAAAACAGTAACATAAGAAATACGATGAAAAATTGTTGCCAAACCGAAATTTTTAAAAGAATGAAACTATTCAAAATGATGCAATTTCATCAAAAATCAATCAACAACAATAAGAAAGGAAAATTGTTGCCAAAACTACATTTTAAAATATCTGAGATGTGAGAAACGTATTCGGAAGCTTCATTTAAAAAATTTAAAAAAATACAAAATATTATTATTTTCCCAAAATTCTTTTTTTAAAAGGAGTCGAAAGGATTAAAGTTCAACGTGTCCAAAAATCGAAGGAAAATAAACAGAACATTTTTTTAAATAAGTTTTTTTAAAAAAAATTCCGCTGAAAAGGTGTTAAGCTCACCTTCCTAAATAAATTCGTATTTAATCGATTTATTGAAATACGAAATTTATTTTAAGCTCGTAAAATAGCTAAGTGTCTACGCTTCACGACGAATATGTTCGCCAAAAGTATGCACAGAACACTCAGTCCTGACAACTCTATTGATCGAAATGTAAATGCTCTAAAAACACTCTGTTTATAGAGATTTAAACAATCTGCATAAACTTGTGAATCTTGAAAAATCTAATTGCTGCTCTTGAACTTTTCTGAATTCTGTTAAGCGGCTGTCATGAAGTTTGGCTGCCTCTGGCTCAAGATCTTCAATTATGTTACTGTTGCAAGAATTTGGATAACGTATTTCATTTAAAAGCAATTACTTCCAACGTTTTACAGCTAGCTGCATAATATAGTTTGCCACAAATTGTTTTATAATTTAATCTGCTTTGTGACAAAATTTTTTATGCGTTCACGTCATATTTCCACCTTGCGCGCACAGTTTAAAACGTTCTGTTGCAGAATTTAATTCCATATTTAATATATAGCTTTTATGCCGCTCAGACGATATAGTGGTTGGGGGAGCCGGCTACAATACCAAAGGGCCTGGGTTCGAATCCCGGAGAAGGCGTGGCTGTAATTGTCCGTCCCTTCATAGGACGCAAAGGTGGCCCACCTATTAGGTGCCTCCATAATAAAGTGGCCACTACTTCTAGCCTTAGTATTGGCCAAGCCGAAGCCGGCTGATGGCCCCCTGTTCGGGAATATATATATATATAGCTTTTATAACATTTAAAAACTACTGTGAACCAAAAATCCTAGGAATTTCATGTTAAATTCTTATTTTATTTGGAGTTGATTTCATAAAATGTATATTGTAAAAAAAATCTGTAATGTTTTGATGCCTAAAATTTTTTAATATTAAAATATTCATCAGATTTTTGGTTCAGTTTCATTTGAAGATAGGGCCCGTATAAAGAATTCCATAGAATTTCAAGTACGTGCTATAACCATTTTTAAAATATCATGTGGAAACATGTCATGTGAAGTCATAAAAATATCATGTGAAGTCATAAAAAAATTTGTCACAAAGCAGATTAAATTATAAAAATATTTGTGGCAATACAAAATTTCTGGTTACTAGTTGCCAAAGCAGCTATGTTATGTTGTCAGCTGTAAAAGGTTAGAAGTAATTAATTGCTTTTAAAATAAATACGTTACCGAATTCTTGCAACAGTAACATATTCGAAGATCTTAAGGGTTTTAAGGTGTACAAGCTGCCTTAAAGATGCAGCGAAAATTTGCACTTGACACATAATTTCATAGCATAAGAGTTGTTGGTGTTTAAAGAATACATTCAAGGATTATGAATATATTTTGCTTTGTTGTTCCGTGTTTTTGGACGACTTACAATTGGAAGACATCAAGATTTGGAAGTTATTCCGTAAAGACACACATTAGTACTACAAGACTGAGGAATAGTCGTTATTTTCATTATTTTGCACTTCAGCTTCTTGTTTTCACTAGGTGCCTATTGAGCCTTTATGCAGAAATGATATCACATGTCATTCCTTCATGTTTGCAGTAAAAGGAATTTTAACTCACTAACCGGCAATGCCTAGGATACTATTATGTACGGCTTAGAATATTTTTGTGATGTTCGTAAGAATACACATATACGTCCATCTTAAAATATATCCAAGAAATTAAGGCAATATATTAAAAGTACATAAATTCAGGCATAAAGTACAAGGGAAATTTTGATTAAAAATCAAGAAAAAAAATCTTTTTCAGGATAGGTTTAGGAAATTCGTGCTTTTTTAGCAAAAAGCCGAGCCGATCAGGAAAACATTTTTACACAATGCAGCGCGATATCGTTTTTGAAGCACATGAATTTTGGACAAAGAAGCTTGGATTTCTTTGACTGGAGGTAGATTCCTGTCAGGAAATAACCAATTTACTAGCTAGATTTTTCATTGTGTATCACGTTTATTATGTCTTATCGAGATGGCTTTAACTTGGTCAAGGCTTTTCGGAAATTCAAGCTATCCGAAACAAAGCTGTGACCAGTTCATGGCAGATACCGATGAATGCGTTAAACAAATCCTTCCAAAGAATGTCAAGAGGACTGAAATAAATGTGCTTAAACATAGGTTACTTTCAAAGGAGAAAATCACTTTTTACCTTTCAAGTAAACTGTCCTGAAATTATTTTGACGAAGTTGTTGACACAGAAGTATTTTCCAAAGCCAGATAAGTAGGTGCGACAATATTTAGAATAAAAAATATTCTTTCATACTGCGGTAGAAAAATTTATTATTAGTCCAAAGGAGCTTTGTCCCTGAAGGACTATTGTTTTCGTTTTGCGATTTTGCGTTGAATCACTATAAACGGCTGCACCACTTTTCTAATTATCGCCACCAAAAGTTATCGCCTTGTATTATATTTAAAGAAGTTAAATAATGAAGAGAATCTGCATAAATGTATGTATATTTCTCCAAATGTAATAAAACAACGGTATCTAGAGCCATCCAATTTTGAATAACGTGCGTTTCCACCCGAATATGCGCACCTGGAAACAAGAATTTGTTTTATTATCTATTTCATATTTTATAAAACTTAAACGAATTTTTGATGAACAAACTCAACTATTTAAAAGCGAGCAATGGCAGCATTATACAGGAAAAAAACCTTTTTATCTCTAGCGCGCAGAACTGTGTATCGGAAATTCTAAAGATATGTTCATTTTAAAATTATTTGACGATATTGCTGTTGACTTGAATTTTATGGTTTAAGTGCGAAGAACACGATATTTAATAAATAAAGGTAACATGTAAAACGTTAAAAAAACGCATCTTTGAACGTAATTTAAAATCTGAAACCTTTCAGATTTTTCTTTTTATAATTTTATTCTTCAGACATTTCAATAAAACGTTACTCCTAAATGCTGCACTACGGCAGATGGAATAAAAAAACTGAAGGTAATCAATCTATTTCTCGATGAAGTTTTAGAAGAAAATGGCGCAACTTTTATATTCTCGACAATAATGAAGAGGATCTTAAGACCTAGATTTAGTCTGTTGTTAAATTTTATTTATCTACTGTATTTTCGTTTTCTTTTTAAATCTTTTTGTTCTTAATACGCTGGCAAATAACCGTCCAGGAAATCCAAAGTTGCTGCTAAAAAGATTAATATTTCCTGACTACCGTCTTCTTTCAACTTCGATGAAGTCACTGCCTCTGCCGATTTTTATTTATGTATTTGCAAAGATGCTATTTAAAATATTCTATTTTTAAGGTACTGAAATGATGTGTCAAGGGAATTCCTGTTTTCTCTTGAACTTTTCCTCTTTCAGTATTCTCGGTTTGCTAGAGAAAAATCTTGTTTCCACCGGAAATCACTTATGTCTTCATACTTTCCTAGTCTTAAGGATTTTAGAAGACTTAGGAAAATTTTTACTTTTTCTCAAACTTCTCGCCCTTTTTTATACTTTTGTTGTTAAGAAGTTTCCTCTCAAACTGATCCATTTTGACTAAACCTATCTTTCCAGGTTCTTTCAACTTAATTCTTCTAACACTGTTTAACGTTTTTACCATTCTTTAGATGTCCCTGAAAAGGGTTATACTTCCTCTGTAGCGTAAAAACTCATATGACTAAAATTAATTAGAAATAAAGTTTAGCAACTAGCTATAAATTCAAATGAAAAATTATTAATAAAATCGCTGGATGAACTCAAAAGCAGAACTCTTAGGAAAACTTACATGAGGTATGTATTCATTAGGTAGATGTTTGATAATCTACATGCAATCAATGGCAGAACCTCGAGAGCTTAGGAACAACGCTCAATTATTGACATTTACATAAGAGTCATTCAAATGAAAACAGTATTCATTTATTATTACTATGACTATGTGGAAGTACACACAACTTATACGTGCATCATTTTCCGATGTGATTCCCATGACCTGCAATACCAGGATTCCGGCGCTTTGGAAGTGCTTCTTGAGAAAAATTTACTTGGTTACGACTATAGACAATCCTGCACTGCGGTTTCTATCACTTACGAAATCGTTTCCCATCCATCGCCTCATCTTTTTGCTCCATCAGAAGTCATGAAATTCTTTGAGGTCAGTGTCTAGTGAACGTGCTGGATGCCCGACATTTCGTATCCTAAACAACTGAGTTGTTTGTTCATGGGGCAGTATGTGGTTGAGCAATGTCATACTGTTGTATTGTCATGCGAAGGTGATTTTGAAATAGATCTGCATAAGATGTACTGGTCACTATTACTCTTTCCAAAGTAATGGTCCAAAATGACTTCCATCGCCTCTTTGCGCATCAGAAGACATGATATTCTTTGAGGTCAATGTCTAGTGAACATGCTGGATGCCCGATATTTCATATCTTAGACTGCTGCAGTTGTTCATGGGGTAGTATGTGGTTGAGCAATGTCATACTGTTATATTTTCATGCGAAGGTGATTTTGGAATAGATCTGCATAAGATGTACTGGTCACTGTTACTCTTTTCGAAGTAATGGTAGAAATGACCCCACTTATTCCAGAAGAGAGTTTGAGTATGAGTGAACCTGCTGATGGGATGAGATTCTTCATAGAAATGATGCCCCTTTTAGTCGACTTAAAACTTCCTACACCACTCCCACATTTGCTGCAGACACAAGAGAAAGGAAAATGGGAGTTTTCCTATGTCCACGTAGCTAATTACTTAATAGTACATAATAACGAGAGTTCGAGTTCAGCATAGTTAAGATCAGTGTCAACAGCCAGATACAAAATGTCTACCTTTTTGACGAAGGTTTAGAATAAAAAAATTATTAAGGATGTAATTGAGTTGTAAGTGTTTGATTGTGGTATTTAGCAACGCATCCTGTTAAGGTTACGTAGCGCTGTGTTGCATTACATTTAAGAAGACTAATCTTCAAGTTTATCTGTTAAATGTAGCAATAAAATTATATTATTTTAAGAGTTTAATCTACACACAAAAAGTTTAAGTACACGTTCAATGTTTAAATTTTTCTCATACAACAATTTTGAGGCTTCCAACTGGCAAAATGAAAATAAAATACTTAAATTTTTTAATAATAAAACATTTTAATGGCATTTTGCTCTGAGATGAGTTTTGTCTCCAGATGGAAACGTTTATAAATTTGGTCAAATCAATGTTTTTGCACAATTTGACAGTTCTTTAATAATATTTTATATATCAGCAAAACCAAATTTTATGGGGAAATCTACTACTGCATAAAAATTTACTTGAGTTTCAGATTATTTTGATCAGCTGAGGGATGATCCTTTTAAAGAATATGATTACTGGTGATATTCGATGCTGTTATTTAATCATGCTCACATAAATACTCGATCGCATTCTCAGGTATTCGACGAAAAGAGGGGGGGGGAGCTTCCTAAGACGAAACAGTTTCACTGAAAATACTTTTTCGTTCGGATAAATGTAAATTTGAATGATTTTCTTAAAACTGATAATAACTATATGGCTATCTATAATGCAATATTTAAATTCTACTACATGAAAGGAAAATTAATAATTACTGAATTTTAGTGGACTTTGACGCACTAAAATTTACTCAGAAATCACCAATCAAACGAACACTGTGCCCTATAAAAAGATCTAAATTGTTTAATTATGTTATTACTATATTTAATCTAAAAGACGGTGTTATCTTATTTAATAAAATTAAATGTAAAGGTGTTACCTTATCTAATCAATGTTCCGTATCTTTGTATCTGGCTGTTACACTTGGAGGTTAAGCATTTAGTTATAGTGTAGTATTATATTATTTTAGTAACATTTCTTGCAAAACATCTAAAAGTACTTCTAAGCGCTATAAGTTAAAAAAAAATAAAATAAATCAGAAGTATTTATAAAGGATATGGTTTTTTGGGCAAATTTTCTTACAGTACGATTATTCAATAAATATTTTAAGTTACAATTTTGGTTTTCAAAGTTTGTCGCTTACGGAACATTGATTAGATAAGGTAACACCTTTACATTTAATTTTATTAAATAAGATAACACCGTCTTTTAGATTAAATATAGTAATAACATAAGGTTATAAGGCATTTCTCCCACCTTCTTCGCATGCCTTCGTGGTGTAGTGTTCAGCACATTCGACGCGTAACCCAGAGGTCCGTGGTTCGATTGTCGACCAAGGAGTTGCCTACGTTTGAAATCTCCGTTTTCGAAATATCCTAATGTCTCTACACTGGCGCCCGAACTAAAAAGGTGGTGGATGATGATTCTCCACCCAGATCTGGTGATTGGGTCCCCCAAAGTGCAGTCTCTCTTTAGAAGGGGAAGTATATAAGGTATTTCTCTCGCCTTCTTCGCATGCTTTCGTAGTGTAGTGGTCAGCACGCTTATAGGGTATATCTCCCACATTCTTAGCGTGCCTTCGTGGTGTAATGGTCAGCACACTGAGCCGGTATTTCAGAGGTCCGCGGTTCGATCCCCGGCGAAGGCAGTGCATATTTTTCATGTCCCCTGCTTGTAATTAACCTAATGACTCTACACGCTCAGCGCGTAACCGAGAGGTCCGTTGTTCGATTCCCGGCGAAGGCGTTGCTCATTTGTCATGTCTCATTCGAAATAACCTAATGTCTCTATAACGTTTATAAAGATAAATAAAGCAGGATTTATCTAAGCAAGGAATTTATCTTAATTTATGCTATATTCTTCGATGAAACAAATATGCCGAAACAGTTTCGAAGACAGAATGAGATATATTTGGTGTAGAAATATAACAAATATCAGGTCATTAAAGAGACACGTCTTGTTCAAAACATCTCCTTTTTAAAAAAAGGATGGATATTCCTTAGAAAAATAACATTGGATGTCTTTAAGATAAAAGTGCTCATGTAACACTTGACCTAGTAATTTTCAACTTTTTAAATGATTTGAAACGCATTTCTCACTTCTTTCGTATGGCTACAACACTATTATACATACACTATTATAGAACACTATTATACATTCCGCGCAAAGCCCGTTTCTCATGAGTAATCAATGAAGAAATACACATTTTTATGATTAATTAAAGTATAATTTTTTTTCCAAAGTTTTTTCGGTGTGATCTATTTATTATTACTTGCTTAATTCACCTTGCTTACAGTCTTATCATTATTTCTATTAGATTTGTTAACTTTTTACCTTTTTGAAATATATTGTTATGTTTTTTTCTTCTTCGCACGTACGTTAAGGTTTCACGGATTTGGAGTGAATATCGACGACACTTGATGAAGAATGGAAACACACTTTATTAGCCAGTATTCTCCAGACTGCTCCAAAATCACGTTTACAGTCGTCTGAGAACTACTATAAACACGCTGAGACAATCAGCGTCTCAGCTTTCAGGTTATCAGGCTATAACGATGGAGACAGCTTCACGGCAAAGCACCAGAGTACGGCTCCCGACTCTGCTCGGTCGTTCTCGGAACTTTCCGTATTCTCGAGACTCTCCCTGCTACAACTCGCGATGCAGTCGACGATGCACTGGAGCACAGCTCCCGACTCGGTTCTGTCGTTCTCGGAGCTCAACACACTCTAAGATGAAACTCGACGATGCACTAACTCGCGATGACCTAAGAGACTCTCTCGATGCATTCGACGACCAACTCGGTACTAGACTACGTCACACTGACTCTCTGACTGACTATCAACTCGATGGACTCCGCACTGATTCCCTCTCCGCGTACCAGCAGGGTTTATATAGCTTTTGGCTTGTGTTCGAGAACATTCTGGGCTAAGCCAGTAAGAATTCGTTCCAGAAGGTTCTCCATCCGTTCATGGCATATCGCCAAATGTGGCAACCCTGTCTGCTTTGCTGCCCTTGCCATTTTCTGGCAACCCTGAACCTGCTTTGCGGGGAAGCTATCTTATAGCTCCTGGACATTTCGTAATAATATTTTAAGACTGCTAATTAGTTTTTAAACCTGAACCTATTCTGCCCTTTTGTATTTCGAACTGATTTTTCTACGTGAAAATCTTAGCTGTTACCGACAACAATGGGATTATTTACAAATAGCATCACAATATTTCTACCTTTTATGGAAATATTTTAAGTGTTGTTTACATACAGTCACATAACATTCCCATGTATTTAATAATTTTTGGCTGTCCTGTTTGATATGTATTACTCGATAAGTTTCACGATTCATTTTAAATCATGCTGCGGAAATGCTGACGATCCTCTTTCTCCAACAGAAGCAAGAATTAAAAAATACTGAGGAATGAGCAATCTGAAGCAAAATATATTCAGGAAGTGACATCATAATATTGACAAAATTACATAATTAGTTGAGTACAACATGATTATCAATCTGAAAAGTAGAAAAAAGCAATAAATAAAGAAAGCAAACTGCCAGCAGCGACAGCAGCAGCGTGAGCTATGAAACAGCATTCAAGGTTGGATCAAGACGGGCAAGGAAACCGTACAAAAACCAAGGCCCAGACAAATTGTAAACGAATTGCTTCTTTCCGGCTATTTATTATTCTAGCTTTTTGCTAGTTGTATTTATTATGGTTCATTTGTATCCTTTTTTCAAAGTGATACAACAGAGGTAAGCCAAGAAAATGATAAAAATGTTCTTGAGTATCGAGAAAACTAGGTTCTAGTGAATGAACTTAAAGGAAAAAATTTTTTTCATTGCGCATAAAACCTGTTTGTTATGTGTAACAAATGCAGAAATAAACATTTTTATGATATTCATTACGGTGTAGGGATTTATATTTAATTTAAATAACCAGTTAAATTTAATTTGAAGCGCCTTCTTATAAGTCTTCTTTTCCCTAAGTGTCAATGCCAGAATATTTAAATTTAGTAGCGCGCCTAAGGAATAAAAACTCTACAAGGATACAACTTTTTTCTAAGTTTTTTGGTGTGACCTATTTATTATTACTTGCTAACGGCATCTTGCATCCAATGTTATCATTGTTTCTATTAGATCTCTTATGTTTCAGTTAAGACGTAACCTTTTTGATATCTGTTTTAAGATTAAATTTGTCCCTTCTTATTTAAAAAAATTATGTATTTATACCGGGGTTTATGCAAAATATCTCTGAGATAACATAATGCGTGAATATGTATTTACAGCAAATCAAAGGTAGAGATTTTGTTTTTTATAATCTTTTTATAGTTTGCCAAAAATAACTTTTAATAAATGATATTTTATTTTATCTGTGTAGTACAATATGATGCTGTAGTACAATATGATATCTGTGTAGTACTGTGGGGTTACTTATTTAATTCTTAAGTTCTAACTTAGAACCCCACGAATACTAACAAGCGAATAATCGCTTAAGTGTGTGAACAAAACACGTAATACTTAAAGAGGGTTTACAACACTTTATTTTTTAGTATATTTACAATCAGTTCCTACTTGGAACTTTACACAAAGCCTCCACTTGAGCTTAAAATAATAATAATTTAAACTAAAGTAGCTTAGCTACTTGAAAGATATTGCCGAAGCTAACTAGTTGGTCCCTAAGTATTAATTAAATGGGCGAAGCCAAGCAAGGGCCGAAGGTATGGCCGAGCACAGTAACTAAGAGAGAAATTAGCCAAAAGCAAATGCGCGCTAGTCAGGGAATCAGACTCTCTCTCTCGAAGTCGGTGAAGTATCGACTTAAATAGTACTCTCTATCATTTGCATTTACTGCGTTTCTGAAATTACATTTCTGGCAGGAAATTGTAAGTTGAAATTAGAATAAGATAGGAAAGATACAAAACTTAAAAGAACTGTTAATAAACTTAGGATAAACCTTACAGTACAATATGATGCTGTAGTACAATATGTTATCTGTGTAGTACAATATGATATCTGTGTAGTACAATATGATACCGGCGTAGTACGATATAGCTGTGCAGTATAATATGATATCTGTGTAGTACAATATAGCTGTATAGTACAATATGATAGCTGTGCAGTACAATATGATATATGTTCAGTACAATATGATGCTGTGTAGTACAATATGATATCTGTGTAATGCAATACAGCTTTGTTTTCTAATTAGCGATCAGGATGAGGTTAATAAGTACTGAAGTCGTTTAAGTCCTATTGAAACGTTAGTGTAAAACTTGAAAAACTGCAATTCTTGACATCTGCTGAATATAATGTTAATTCAAACTAATGTTTGTAAATCTTGGCAGTTGTCATTTGAACAAATGACGATGGTTGTTGATGCCCGAACATGTTATGACAGTTGATGCACGAACACGTCACGTTCTGATAAACAATGCTTAAAAATGTACCATAAAATCACGCTTTGTAGCTATTATTGATCAGGAATTTATAACATTTGTAGGGGGATTAATGTCAAAACGGAAGGATTTTCGTATCATTTATAGACCTTTCCCGAAATATCTCTAAGCTCAGGAAGAATTGTTTTTACTCGTAACAGAGAAATAAATGCGAATAATATATTTGACAGTAAATCATTTTCAAAGTACCTGTTATAAGGTTTCCAATGCAGTTACAGCATTATTTGTGTGTTATTTACAAATATTGAATACAAAGTATGCTATTTTGCAGTTATGAAATATTAAAATGTGGATGTGAATTTTTATGTGCAAAATAAATTACACAAAAAATCAGTGTATCAAATTTATCTGTGCTCAGGAAATTTTGTGATTCATTTTAAAAAGACATATTATTAGCATTATTATTTTGCATTTTTCCGACGAATAATAAAAGACATAAAAACACAGATGATGTATTTCCTAACTAAGCATTTTGTCGGGGCCAGTAGCGACACTGTAAACGTTCTATCACAGCATTAACTCCGGATTCTTGATACACTGATGCCCCTTTGGGTTATGTTTCACTTCAAAAACGGTCTCAAATTTTCTCTGCATTATTAAAAATACGTAAAAATTTCACTTCTTCAGGTTTTTAATATTTAAAATTAGAAATAGGAACAATTTAAACTTTATACTTAGTGATATTGTTATGTTACTGAACATATAATTCAGTTTTAAATATAATAATCCAGATTGTAGTTTTCCGAATTATTATATTTAAAACTGAATTGTATATTCTTGAAGGAGTCCTTATAACGTCCCTTAAACTGCTGTAACCACAATTCACTTCAGCTTACCTACTAAGCCGCAGTAGCCAAACCTAACGAAATTGAATGGGCCTTCGTTTTTGTTTCTTTGGGTAGAGCAGATGCAGGAGCTTGGAACATGCCAAGGCGAAAAGCCAGGGGGAAAGGAGGGTAGGAGTACCTTTTGCCGTGTTCTTGACGGTACTCTCCGCCATACTTGGGTCTAGTTCCTACTAAATCTATGATCTCGGGAATACAGCTGGCAAAGACGGCCTAAGGCACAAACAAACACATTCTTTTCTTAGCACTCGCATCGCAAAATATACTGGTTCTGTCTGAGAGCACACTTAAATACTTAATATGGATAATGTAATAATTACTAAGTCATCAAAATCATGAAAATAATTAACATGGATAGTCTGCTATATATTAAGTAGTCACAATTTTCCAAAATGAATAGTTTATTAATTACTCAGTCATTCAAATTATGCAATTCTTGGTTGTTTTAAAATTAAAAAAAAAATCCACGTCATGCTCTTGCGAATTCATTGTGAATGGAACAACTTTAATGCTTTAGCACATTGTAAATAATGAAGCAAAAGGTCCAAGTTCTTTTTTTCTTAAATATAAAATTAATTTAAAGAGACCTTCATTTCATGCTAATACTGTAAACTATCGCGAGAGTGAAATAAGGACGAAAAATAAGTGATGATATAAAATACCATCGGTACCATATATATTGAAAATAAAAACACGGATTATTTTTTCTGAGAAGCTTTACGATATTTAAAAAATAATAAACTACGAAAAGGTCACATATTTCTTCTAAAAACATTATGAAATGGCGATAATAATTCTGGTTGTAAAGCAGATAGGGAAGGGATCGGAATATTCCTTAGTGAAGACTGAAAAACGGTGACTTTTACTGTACATAGTATAAAGAACACAAGCTATTCCTTCTGTGTATAAACTTCAGAAATACATGATTTATACAATTTTTAGTTCGAGGTTTCAGACAAAAATTGGAGGAAAAATCAGAGGACTGAGTTTGTGATTAGAAGAGTCTGGAATAAGAGTTGTTATATAAATTTCGTGTTCCTGAATCTTATTTGCTATCAAGCTTTTATAACATAGCTCAAGCTGTTTGAAATAATCTATAGTTCATTAAACTCATGAACATGATCGATGCATATGTTTCTTTTTTCTTGCGATTAATCGAAAAAAAGGGGAACAAAAATCTTGACATTTATTTCGTTTCGAAATTTAAGACCTGATGGGTCTGTTTACTCGAACATTATATTGTAAAAAAATTACATTCTTAAAAAATGTGTAAATAGTCGACTTCCTTCGAGAAGCAAAGAATGGATTTCTCAAAATTTTATTTTCATAAAATGAAACTTATTTTATATTTCAATATTCCATACCTTTTATATCTTTCTAAAATAACCTTCAAAAAATAATTTCATTCCTCTTGCAATCTTGTCCTTTTTGCCTGCACAAGCTGAATTGAATCAGATACTTCCTAATTTTTACTTTAGTTGCATCATCAGAATTTCACAATATTGAAAAAAGAGAACTGTTGTTAATACCTAATTTAAAATGAATTTGTAATCAATCTTAAAAAAAAAATTCCATCCTAAAAATTTGGTAATTTTGATTGAATTAATAAAGCTAGAGTAACAACGCAATGTGAGATCTACGGCTTTTTAGTTAGATATTATTATCATGAGTGAAAAATGGCCTTCTTATAAGGACGATTTCTTATTCTTCTGAACGATTAGGATTAGGTATGGGCAAAACCGTACTTTTATGAAATCGGATTACATTCGTTCGCTTACTGAAATGAACTGGTTCTTTTTATTCACTCACCGCTTACTAACAATAACCTTGAGGAAAAAGGTCGAGATCGTAGACTGAATTGAGAGCGATTGGCCAGGATGGAGCGAACAGCACTCGGAGCGTATTCGAGAGGTTCAGGTTCGAGTCTCGGCGAGGGCTTTGCTCATTTTTCATATCGCCTGCTTCCAAATAACCTAATGACCCTACAGCGGCGCCCGAACTAAAAATGTGGTGGATGGCGATTCTTCAACACCAGGATTTGGCGATCGGGTCCCGTAATCCCCAGTCGCCCTTTAAAAGGAGGCAGTATATAAGGTATTTCTACCGTCTTCTTGGCATGCCTTCGTGGTGTAGTGGTTAGCACGCTCGGCGCGTTTTCGAGAGGTCCAGGTTTGAGTCCCGAGGAAGGTATTGCACATTTTCACGTCTCCAGCATCAAAATAATCTAATGTCTCTACACAGTTAGGGAGGTTGAAGCGAAGGTCAAAAAGGATTGAACGAGCAGTGGGATCGAAAGAATCAACTCAATCAAACGCTAAGTCCTTGAACTGATTTCATTCAGCTGTAATTTTGAGATTCCATAAAAATTCCCTTTCTACACAAAACTAACGACCCACCACAGTCTGAGCGGTAAAGTGGCTGAACCGAAGAATATGTATTGTTAAGAAGGAAAACTTCTCCGCAACAGGAGTGGCTCCGTCCCAACGCAGAGGGAAACAGCTGTGCATGAGGGAAATATCTGTCGCCAAAGCTCGAAGCCGGCGTTGAAGTTCGAAGGTCACGTTTATCAAGAGTTCATAAACCGAATATCGTTTTAAATTTCATTAACATTAAAGGAAAAGAAAATATTTTTTAGAGCAAATAAATTAATTAATGGATTAGTTATTTTGAGAAAAAATAGTAGGAAAATCCAAGTTTAGTTTACCGCGAAAAGTCAAAAAACGTTTCTTCTTAACACGCGTTCCTCAATTTCCTGTACACATTGCGGAGGGGGAAATTCTCGCCGCTAGGTTCCGTCGTGAAATCCCTTGGAGAATTTTCCCTCCGCTTTCTAGCGACATAATAGCAAACTGGTTTACATAAAGCCTATGGAACCTTTCCTTCTTTACGTAGACGTTCTTTGGCTGAATGCTGGTAGTTCGGTTCTAAGAAGGCATTCTTTCCCTGAGGCAGATAGCCATCGAGTGTTTTGCCATAATCAAAATAAACCAAACTACTTAGAAATGACAGTATGATTCAAGAGTAAAAAAAAAAAATTCAAGAAGCTGGAAAATGATAAAGATTAAACCCACTTTTACAGGCCAGGATAAAGATTTCTTTTTCTCCTAAAATGGGAATTGAACTTTCTTGACAAACGTCCAACAATAACTCTCGATGGGTGAACTCTAAAAGACCTTCACTCGTTTTTCGAGAGTCAGGCGTTAGATCCTTCAAAAAAGGAAATCAGTTCGTGACATAGATTCGCAAACCACGAAAAAAACATTTTTAATCTTGCAGACTGTGCTAGGAGAACGAATCTTGCTTTCGATGCTAAGGATCCTGAACATCATGCGGAGAACTACATCGCAGTCGCTTGCCAATTATCTCGCATAAGCATGAAGGCGATCCGTTAATGAATTGACGATTTTTTTTACCAATACTGGGTTACGTTTGTAATGTATATGGCTGAATAACTCATCAAAACAGCCATTTTAAGGGCCCCAACTGCTTTTGTTTGTAAAACTGGAAGAAAGTTAAATGTAGCAAAATTAAGAATTTAATAGATTATTAAATTAATTTATGGAATAATTTTCATTGATACGCTCTTAACTACTTGTATTTATTTTCATATTTAAAAATGGGATTTTAATGGTGCCATCTAGGAACTCAATAACTAACTAAAAATGGTAGATCGCATATAACATCGTTATTAAAAATCTCATATTCATCGTGTTAATCAAATTTGTGTAAAATATGTGCAGTGACGGAATTGTCAAAAGTCTTCAAATAAAAGTTTTTAAATTAAAAATTAATTAAAAATTTTTGTTGACCTTGGAAATAACATTTATTTGCCTATAAAGGCTAATCCGCTTGCAGTGAATAAAAGAAAATCAAAAGTTAACATTATTACATTACTATTATAACGTTATTACATTTTAATATCTTAGTTAATATAGCATCCATAGCAAGAAAATATATCACTTTCAAAGGTAAAAAATCTATCAGAAGCAGAGAGATATTTTAAGTGCTTAACATAATATCACATTTAAGGTCAGAAATGCACATCTTACATTTGCAGCCGGAACCACTAGGTAAGTAAAAAATATTTGAAATTTTGTTGGATAAAACATCAAACATGTAGGAAAATTATTTTTGAATTTTTAAGAAAAATTCAAAAAAAAAAATTTTTTTTTACTATGTTTAACAGCATTTCAAGAAAATATATACTGTGTAAATTATAAGATTCTTCTTCTTTTTTTAATTCTTAATTTCAAAACATTTTCCATTGCTCTCATATTCGTATCAATCTAAATTCATCATCTGACAGCACAAAAAAAAAGTTAAATTAATCTCTGAATAAAATCAAATAGAAAACGACTACTTTCGGCGACAATTATAAAATTATGATGTATAACTTCCAAACAAAACAATACGTAGAAGCTAATCACTTCAATATCCTTGGCGACTAATTTGCATTTATTATGCTCCAAAAAGAAAACAAAACTTCAGGAAATAAAATTTTAGAAAAGTAAGAAAGAAAAGATAAAAAGAAACATAATTTAAATTCTCAACTGGCTGAAGTTTTGAAACGACAGAAATGTATAAGATTAAGTGAGGGAAAATGATAAAAAGCGCTATATTTTCTTGTTAAATTTACGATTTCTTTCTCGTTTTTCAGTATTTAAAACCATGCTACAGAAACTTACTGAAGTATTTTCTGTTAACGATGCAAATCTGCTTAAGTAATCTTGTGGTTAAGACTAACTTGTCTTTCTTTTCCATTCATCTAAAGTCTGCTTTCTTGTTTCTCAGTGTGTTGCTCCGTATCGAAATCATTGCTCCATTTATAAATTCGCATTGGATTAAAGAGACA
>KK113926.1:350076-374928 GCA_000611955.2 Stegodyphus mimosarum
ATAAAATTGAATTTTGATACTGTATGTGCATTTAATTTCATTCTTTTTCACTTCCTTGTATGAAGTAAAAAAGGAAGTATTGTAACCGCGAAAAATTTCGGGTACCATATTTCAACGAAAATATCTATTTTGACAGCTATCGAATGTAATTTAACGATGGCTTTGAGTGACATCCGTGCATAAGGGCAAACCAAAGGACTCTTTTCCCCCCAAATAATTATAAAACTGATTTAAAATGGAATCTGAAGAGATTTTTTTGTGACGTCTGTGAGTATGTACGTATGTATGTATGTATGTATCTCGTATAACTCAAAAACGACTAGTCTCAGCACGTTGAAATTTTATATATAGGGCTGCTATAACATGTAAATGTGCACCTCGCATTTTGGTTGTAATCGTCCGAACCAAAGGTATATAAATATATGTATATATATCCCCTTCGTTACTCGGCTCAGTGAGCTGATGTTCTTTCTTTGTCTAAGTTTGTAAATTGTGCCTTTTTTGCTTTAAAATGATTGAATTATGTTGTTCTTATCTTTCGGTTAAGCTTTCTATGCCCTTAGTTAATCTGCATGCAATAATTGTGGAATTATCAACAATTTAAAAGTTTTTTTAAGTGCGGCTAAGCCTAATTTTTCGTTATGATACCGTCCATATTTGTTTACACTTGAAGCTTAGCAGAATGTTTGATTTGTTGCCAATCTAGAGAAACTAAGTTTCCAAACAACAAAATAACGTCTTCTTTTATTATTGTGAATTAAGTTATGCTTGATTCATTCTGGAATTATCATTTAAGTTACTAGCTGGTTTTCTCGTACAAATTGTAATTTTATTTGTAAAAATATTTTTTAATTGTTTTAACTGTACTTGGAGTTTTATTTTTAATATATCTTTCAATTTTTAATGAAAATATTTTGAATTTTTATGTATTTTTGGCTTATCGCGAAGTGACAACTGAATTAATGAGTAGCGCATGCGCATTAGACAAGCGACGCTGAATCGTCAGCGAAAAACTGTTTCTTTTTTATTTGTTTTTCTTCTATACATACATCGTTTTAGATTTATTTTTGCTCATTTTGAGTTATAAAATGGAGGAGATGTAATGCTGTTAAGTGAACCTCGCGCCGAAGTGTGGCTGCGGTAAATAAATATGGTGAACTTTAAAGAGTGCATTTATTGTGTTGTGGTTTATGCGTTATCGAAGAAGTAGATTTAATTCAAAATTCGTTAACTGTTAATTCAATATGCTTAAATGAAATGCAAGAACATTGCGTATATTTAATATTCTGTGCAAGAAAGTGATGTGGTGTACATATCAGATTTTTTATAGAGCTATAAAGGAAGAAACAGAATTTAAATCTGAAGAGAGAAATGCAATTCGACAGGAGCTATTAAGAAACTTTAAAAATGAAAGACCTAGCAGCTATCGATATGGTACAATAAGGTGTCTGCCAAAATTGTTTCTAAGATATGACAACGAGCCAAATGTTGCTATGGTAGAGGAGAACACTATAATGTTGTGGCAAAAATAAAGGGGCATAGTTGTCGTTGACGAAAAGATTTTGAAAATGTCAGGATGATCCCGCTTCGCAAATATGCTTCATTAAGGAGCCTTGATGCTGCAGCGGGAGAGCCACTGACAATGATGCAGAGAATTAAAAAAAAGGCAGTGCATATTCAAGCGTGTTGTTTAATGTAAACTGCGAAAAAAAGGGGGGGGCAGTTCTATATCTCCCGTTCTACTGGGTCCATTGACGAAATTCAAGCTGCGTTTTTCGTGTCTCGAAAGCGCGACTTAGGATATGTATTAGATTTATTTATAGTATTGTTTGAATATAAGTATTTTGACACCAAATCGGACTTTCTCTGGAATGACATGCTAAGGTTTTTCCATATTCCGATTCTACGACTCAAATTATGCGAAACTGCCAAGTTTTGTAAAAATCACACGAGTAGTTTTTTAAAAAATTGGCTCTCAAAGTTAATTGAATTTGGTATATATTTATTGATATCTTTTTTTTCCAGTAAATTTATTTGATTCCTTCCTATACAGTTCGAAATTTAGGTTCATTCCAAATAAAATTCACTATTTGTTATGATTTATTTTTTAAATTTGTATTTTTAAATAATTTAAAAAAATTTTTCGAAAAAAATTTGAATTGTAACCTATAAAATCTTTACAAGCATCTTAAAGTAGGTGCATTTCTAAGCATACCTGCAAAGAATTAGAGCTTTTTATAGAAAATATCCGAAGATATACGTGAATTTATATATTGGCGCGTTTTGAAGCTCGGCACATTTGTTGAAAATTATAATAGCGGAAATGTGGTTTACGCAGTTTGTTAAAATTATTTGAAAATAAGAACGATGTGACTTTTTTTCCTCTCCATTATAATGGAAGGGATAGGAAAATAGGTTGCCACGTATTAAGAAGTTCGCCAAGTTAATTATTCTTGGCGCAAACGGAAAAAAATCGCCAAATTAAATTTTTGAATTTCTCCGTAAATGTCGCACCAAATTTTACAAAATTTAATATTTAGGCAAAATTTGAGTCCTCGAATCGAAATATGGAAAAAAAAATTGGTATGTTATTTCAGAAAAAGTCAGATTTTGTGTCAAAATACCTATATTAGAACAATGCTATACATAAATCTAATACATATACTAAATCGCGCTTTCGAGACACGAAAAACGCAGTTTGAATTTCGTCAGTCGGTACAGTAGAACGGGAGATCCCTTTTTTTTCGCAGTGTACCAATGAAAACTGAACTAGAAGATAAGAACACACAGAAAATGCAGTGCTTCGATATCAAAACATGGTCGCAGAATTCATTACTTATTCCAGAGAATTGATTAATGAGGCCCATGAAACAATAAATAATTTTAAAAAATTAAATAACATATTATATATATAAATAAAAGTTAAATAAGTACTGATTATACTCAGATAGTTCTATCGTACTTAATAAATCATACTTATGCCTCGAAGTTGAGTCACAAAGCAGCAAAACACATTGTTTTTTGAAATAGAACAATCACTTCGATACGAATAATTTATGCAAGTAGGACAATCATTTCGATACGGAGAGAATATTCGTGGTTTCATTATTCTCAATACTCATTTCCAATTTCAGAGTACTTAATTTATTAATTTTGAAATCCGTTATTCAATGAGCACATTTCAAGCAAGATGATCTACTCATATTTTAATCGAAAAATGTAACTAGAATAGTGTAAATTTGCAAGATTCTAGAATTTGAGTATGATGCTTCTGCAGCTGTATAGAAACTATATTCAATCAATATGTATTCGTAATACAATTATTTAAATTATGTCATTCACAGAGATCTATGTGGACATTAATTTGCATAAATTTAGATAATTCCATGTTGATATAACAGCAAAAGCTAACCCAAAGGGAAGCATTTTGCAATAATATACTTTGCCAAATGTACAGAAGTTGAAATTCTAGTTCTGAGTTTCAGTTCTAGTTTGTTGAGATTTTATCGAGTCGGCTAACGAAATTACATTATAGAGAACAAATTTTAATACCGAATACAAAATTAAAAATTCAAACAACTTTATATATGTAAAACAGATTTTTTTTTCAAAACTTGTAAAGAAAAATTTAAAAAAACTTCGTTAAAACAAGGAACTAAATCAAAATTGCTCAAAAACCTGCGAGAAATACCGTTTTAAAAAAAACTAATACTACAGCTCATTATATCATTTCCATCTAAAATCGTTGGATAGGGAAATTGATTAAATTAGTATAATCAGAAAAGAAGCACGTTTATTCTTTTTATTAAAGTCATTACACTATCTGGACCCAGCGAAATTTTACGCACTGCACTCACTAAAATTATTACATTTTTCTTTTTTTTTATAATAACTATTTAATGTAGCTTTTTAACATTTGCGCTGTATTTCATTTTGAAATTGCTAAATTGTTATTTTAAAGTCTACTTAAACAACAACATTAAAGAACGTTTCGTAGATTTCTAGAAAGTTTTGGTAATACACTACGATCTGTCAAAAGAGTTTCATTTCCGAAGAAATTATGCCTTCTGTCCTAATCTGTTAGAAGAAGCATGTTCCTAGAAATGATATTTTTCGAACACAACCAGATTAAAAAAAATGAACTTTCTTCATAACTCTTAAGCTAGAAATTTTCTGTAAGGATACTTCAGAATGATTCTGTACGTCGTAATGAATCCAGGCTACAGAATTTAATTACTGAAAAAAGAACTCTTTAGAATTTTTTATTTTACTTTCGTCACTCATTTGTATCCAAGATTTTGAATTAAAATAATTTCATTTGATACATTTTAATTGATGAAATAAATACAGAGTATTTATATTTTTAACATTGTTTAAAAATATCAATTTTACTGAACAGATTTAGGATTGAAAGACTGTTTAAATTTACTAAATATTGAAAATATGAATAATATATTAAAATTAAAACAAAAAAACATGTTTTAGGTTATGAAATATTTCCTTAATTTATAAGGATTTATCTGTAATAAATAATGATTTTTCGAGTAATTTAAAAAATAACACAATGCCAGCAAACTCAGACAGAACCAGTGTATTGTTAGTTGCGTTTGGATTCTTTCATTCTGCAATAAATTTACTACATCGGTTAGACAAAGGAAAGAAATAAATGACATCTACATTTTCATTCTAATTAGTTAACATTTTGCACACTATTTTAAGAAATATTCTACAGGTAGAAAATCATGGAACGTCTATGTTAGTGCTATGTTAGGATTTCTTGTTAACTATGTTACTACACTTCAAAGGTTACAGCGAATATAAGCTAAAAATATTTTAGAACATATTAGCCCAAGCTTCACAGTCAACAGTTTTAAATTAGATAAACTAAACTAAATCTACAAAGGTTACTCTAAGAGGTATGTTATAAAATATTACATTCATTTACTTATCTAAATAGAGTTACTTATGTACTAAGTTATATGTAAAAGTACTATGTTAATATGTGACAAATATAAAATTACATAAAACGCATTGTATAGTTATAGCTGCAGTACTTTTCAACTTTTGAATGAGGCACTAAAATTTGTACTTTTGATTAAGACATTTACCTCTCTTCTGTTGCCAAATAACGTCATGAAATTTCTTTTATTGAGGTAGCATTTTATGCTACTCAGTAGACAGCGAAGTTACACAATGCTATTATATTAGACACTGAATTTTATGGTATTGAATAGAGATCTTGATGTTATTTCGTTGTTGGGTTAAACATAATGCTACGTTTGTACACTGAGTTATGCACTGAAATGTGGTGGCTTTGAGTAAAAAATATCACCATTCTGGGGCTATTAAATTAACAATTGCAATTTCATCTATTGAGATTATACTTTGGAGCTTATAAGGTATTTCTCCCGCCTTTTTCGCATGCCTTCGTGGTGTAGTGGTCAATACGTTCGAAGCGTAACCGAGATGTCCGTGTTTTGATTCTCGGCAAAGCCGTTGCTCATTTTTCATGTCTCATGCTTCGAAATAACCTAATGTCTCTACACTGGCGCCAGAACTAAAAAAGGTGGTGGATGATGATTCTCCAGAATTTGGCAATTGGGGTCCCTAATACCCAGTCGCCCTTTAAAAGGGGAGTATATAAGGAATTTCTCCCGCCTTCTTCGTATGCCTTCGTGGTGTAGTGGTCAGCACGCTCGACGCATAAGCGAGAGGTCCGTGGTTCGCTTCCCGGCGAAGACGTTGCTCATTTTTCATGTCTTCTGCTTCGAAATAACCTAATGTCCCTACAAGCTAATGGACAGATATTGCAAAATTGTTGCGCTATTAAATTCTAGATAAATATTCATGCTAGTGAATCGAAGACTGTCATATTTCTGCAATGTTCAGCTGGATATTACAGTACTTTTAGATATCATAAAAAACTGTGCTTCGTGAAACATTAATCTACATGACATTTCTAACATTAAGAATGTTAATATGTATGCCTTTTTAACATTTTCAGTGTAAACTTGTCATCATTTGTAGTACCAAAATAGAAGAAAAACACTCCAAAATGAAATATAAATTTAGGAAAGCAACAGCCTTGTGTTTGGCGTAGAGTTTGTCAAGTTATCTGAATCGATTTCGAGGGCAGACATTGTCTGCGAGACTTTCTTTGCTCCTGAAGGAGAGCGATCTGCACCTATTTACCCTCGAAATCGATTGAGATAACGTGACTAAATCCGCGCCCAACACAAGGTTGTAGCTTTGCTAAATTTACAATTGTAGTATGTTTGAAAATAACTCTTGTTCTTTAGCAATACAGCTACTTTTCTGTTGATTTCAACGCCTTTTCTGTTAGGCCCGAAGTATTCTGATGTCGCTATTGATATAGCATTTAAAAGAATTTCAAAAGAACTATCCTGTGGGTCTACAAACATAAATGCGTTCAATTTAATTCATTTGAAATTAAAAAATAAAGGACATTCCAGTAAGAATGATATGATTTTGAAACGAAATGTCAACCAAGTTTAAAATTTAATTTCTGTAACTAATGTGCGTTTAGTTTGCTCTAACAATTCCTCATTCCCAAGTACGCGCTCCAAATACGTTAATTTCAGGTAAAAATTTATCTTTTCCAATAAAGCTCATTTCTGCTTGGTTGGATATACTAATAGAATTGCCGTTTTTGCCGTCAAAACAATCCATAAGAGATTCACTAGAAGCCCTTGCATTCGGAAAAGTCATTATTACACAGTCCAGTCACATTAATGTGACCACCACGTACTTTCCGTGTCAGAGTTAAATAACCAATCACAGAAGGCAGGTGGCAGCACAGTGCAGTTGAGCGTATATAAAGGGTGTGTGAGGGCTTCGGAAAACATTTCAATCGTTGGCGTAATGCAGAAACGAAGCGATTTATCCGACTTCCAAAAGGGCATGATCATTGGCTTTCGGGCCAAGGGTGGAAGCATTTCCGAAACGGCTGAGTTTGTGAACTGTTCGCGTGCCGCCGTGGTAAAAGTGTACCGTGCATGGCAAAATGGGACTGTCCAAAATCAGCGACGTGGCAAATGTGGTGCACCACGGGCCATAGATGACAGAGGCGAACGACGGTTGCGGAGATGCGTTCGGGCAGATAGACGGGCTACCGTTGAGCAACTGACCACCAAAATGAACCAAGGGGCTACCAAAAGTGTCTCCCAAAGTACTATTCAGCGAACATTGCTGCGTCTGGGCCTCCGAAGCAGACGCCTGGTTCGTGCACCTATGCTGACTGCTGTTCATCGACGGCGAAGGCTAGAATTTGCACGCCAGTACAGCAGCTGGACGTCCACTGAGTGGCGACAGGTTGCGTTTTCGGATGAATCGCGTTTTATGCTCCATCGGACAGATGGACGTTGGCGTATAAGGCGTGAAACCTCTGAAAGGAACCACCCTGCAACCATTGCCGGAACGGTCCAAGCTGGAGGCGGGAGCATTATGGTCTGGGGAATGTTTTCCTGGCATTCTCTAGGTTCACTGATCATTGTGGAAGGCACAATGGATCAATACAAGTACGCATCTGTCCTTGCGGACCATGTTCACCCCTACATGCGCATTGTTTTTCCTCAGGATGATGGCATCTTCCAGCAGGACAATGCGAGGTGCCATACAGCTGCCAGTGTACGTGCGTGGTTCGAAGAGCACCAGGATGAGTTTACCGTCCTCCCCTGGCCAGCAAACTCACCTGACTTAAACCCAATCGAGCATCTGTGGGACCATCTCGATCGAGTTGTTCGCGCCATGGATCCTCAACCGCGTAATCTAGCGCAGCTGGCCACGGTATTAGAGTCGGCATGGCTCAACATCCCAGAGAACACCTTCAGGGACCTATGTGACTCTCTTCCTGCACGTCTCGCAGCAGTCCGTTCTGCGAAAGGTGGTTATTCTGGCTTTTGACAGATGGTCACATTAATGTGACTGGACTGTGTATATGGTATAATGTATGGATTAGTGACCTCATCGGACCCCCACTCTTTTACTTCATTGTACGAAGTAAAAAGGAAGTATTGTAATCGCGAAAAATTTCGGGTACCATATTTCAACGAAAATATCTATTTTGACCGCTACTGAATTTAATTTAACAATGTTTTTGAGTATGTAAGGACAGAATGGAAGACTCTTTTTCCCAAAAACAATTATGAAACTGATTTAAAATGGATTCTGAAGAGATTTTTTTCGTGGCGTCTGTGCCTATGTACGTACGTACGTATGTATGTATCTCGCTTAACTCAAAAACAAGGAGCCTCAGAACGTTGAAACTTTGTATATAGGGCGACTATAACATGTAGATGTGCACCTCGCATTTTGGTTGCAAACGGCCGCATCAAATGTATATAAATATATGTATATATATATATATCCACTCTGTAACTCGGCTCGGTGAGCCCAGTTTCTTTATTCTTATAAGTTTGTAAATTGTGCATTTTTTGCTTTAAAAATGATTGAATTATATTGCTCTTATCTTTCGGTTAAGTTTTTATGTCCTTAGTTAACCTGCGTCCAATAATTGTGGAATTATCAACAATTTAAAAGTTTCTTAAGTGCGGTTAAGCCTGATTTTTGGGTATGACAGCGGACGTATTTGTTTACATTTCAAGCTTAGCAGAAGAGTGGATTTGTTGCCAATCTAGAGAAACTAAGCTTCGCAACAACAAAGTAACGTCGTCTTTTATCACTGCGAATTAAATTATGCTTCATTCCTTCTGGAATTATCATTTAAGTTATTACCTGGTTTTTACGTAAAAATAGTAATTTTAATTGTAAAAATTGTTTTAACTGTACTCGGTGTTTTATGTTTTTCTATATCTTTCAATTTTTAATGAAAATATTTTGAATTTTTATGTATTTTTGCCTTACCGCGAAGTGAGAACTGAATTAATGAGTAGCGCATGCACATGAGGTAAGCGGGGCTGAATCGTCCGGGAAAAACTGTTTTTTTTAAAATTTTTTTTACTTGTTTAATTTCTTTTATACATCGTTTTAGATTTCTTATAGTATTTGAATAGAACTTGTGATAATTCTTCAGATGCTATAATTTTTGCTCACTGTGAGTTATAAAATAGAAGAGATGTAACGCTGTTAAGTGAAGCTAGCGTCGAAGTGTGGCTATGGTAAATAATTATAGTGAACGTTAAAGAGTGCATTTATTCTGTTGTGGTTTACGCGCTATCGACGAAGTAGATTTCATTCAAAATTCGTTAACTGTTCATTTTGTGTGTTTAAATGAAATGCAGAAAATTTGCGTATAATTTAATATTTTGTACAAGGAAGTCATGTGGTGTGCACATCATATTTTTTTTTTCAAAACGAGGGAAGTAGGCAGCGATACCGATTCACGATAACAAATTTGGAAGATATTGATTTAAGGAACATGTGGTTCCATCAAGACGGTGCTACATGTCGCACTGCCGATGCCACTAGAGACGTATCGCATAAAGAAGTGTTTGGTGAAAGTATATTTTTACGATATGCAGTTGTTAATTGTCTCCCCAGAAGCTGCGTTTAACTCCTTTAAATAACTTTTAGAATTATTTTTGAGCATTTATTTAAAATCAATGGCTGATGCGAACAAACCACAAACGCTGGAAATATTAAGAATAAACACAGAACGCTGCATCCAA
Source organism: Stegodyphus mimosarum (assembly GCA_000611955.2). NCBI lineage: Eukaryota > Metazoa > Arthropoda > Arachnida > Araneae > Eresidae > Stegodyphus > Stegodyphus mimosarum. Next base: position 359,724 of record KK113926.1, read on the forward strand.
GACATTAGGCCCGAGTTATTCCACACAATTTTCGAAAATTGCGATAATCAAATTTGCTCATGCGTAGTAAGATAAGATGAACGTTTAAAGGATATTTTATTCAGAACATAATGGTATAGGGTATTTCTCCCGCCTTCTTCGGATTCCTTCGTGGTGTAGTGGTCAGCACGTTCGGCGCGTTTTCGAGACGCACTTGGTTCGAGTCCCGACTAGAGCATTGCTCATTTTTTCATCTCTCCTGCTTTCAAAAACTACCTAATGCCTCTACAGTGGCGCCCGAACTAAAAAGGTGGGAGATGATGATGATTCCTCACCATCAGAATTTGGCGACTGGGTAATAAAATTAGCATGCCTTCGTGGTGTAGTGGTCAGCACGCTCGGCGCGTAATCGAGAGGTCCGTGGCTCGAGTCTCGGCGAGGGCACTGCTAATTTTTTCATCTCTCCTGCTTTCAAAAAATACCTAATATCTCTACAATGTCATGAATTGTACTTCAAAATAATACAAAAAGTTCGGTCGTATCTCAATATATTTTTTTTTAAATTTCATTTTAAATCTTATCATTCTTATTGGAACATCCTTTATGAGTTCTTACTTGCAATTTCGTGAATTCAAGAAGTATGAAGAAACAAATTTCAATTATGTATTTCAGTGTGTTTCCTCAATCAAGCATTCTTGAACTGCCAACTGTTCTTCATGGTTTAGCGACAACTGTAGTTGACAGTTGTGGATATGACAGCCGTGGTTGTTAAACAAGAGTAAAACTATCAGTTCAGCCAATTTTTTATTGATTATTTTTGGTTGTTAATAAAGTTCTATAGAAACTTGCTTCTTAAAAAACAAGTATATCTTTGAGTACTTAAAAAAATTCATAAAAACAAACCGGGAAGGTTTCAGATTTTAAATTACTTCCAAAGGGGCGTTTTTTTAACATTTTTTGTGCTACCTTTATTTATTAAATATCATGTTCTTCGCACTTAAACCATAAAATTTAGTTAAAGAACAATATCGCAAAATAATTTTAAACTGAGCATATCTTTAGGATTTCCGATACACAGTCTCACGCGCTGGAGATAGAAATGTTTTTTTTCCGTACAACGTTGTCATTTCTCGCTTTGAAATCCTTGAGTTTGCTAATCAAAAATATGAAATGATAATAAAACAAATTTCAAATTTGTTCTTCCCACGATTATTATTATTATCATTATTATTTTGATTTGGGCACCCAGATTACGTCATTCAAAATTCGATGGCTCTATATACCGTCGTTTCATGACAATGCTAGAAACATACATACACATTCTTCATTATTTAATTTCTTTAAATATAATACAGGGCCGCAATATTTGGTGGCAACAGTTTGAAAAATGAACCAACATTTAATGTTTCCGACACAAAATCGCAAAACGAAAACAATAATCCTTCAGGGACAAAGCCCCTTTGGACTAAAAATCCGGCAAAACATAAACTCCTAAAACCAGCAAATGCGAAAATTTTAAGCGAAATATTTTTCGGAAATAATACTTATTTTTAACTTAAGAGTATTAGAATTATACCAGCACTGTAACACGTAATTTCAAATTTGAATTTATGGCCAAAATTTTATAGTTTTTTTCGAAAATTAACGCGAAATAAAGAGTATATCAGTTAAAACCCGTGGATAAACTTAAAAGCTAAATGTGACACAAAGTTACAAAATTTAAATGAAATGTTCAAGAATTTAATGTTTTAAATTTAAAAATTACATTTTAAATTTACTTTTCAAGTTTTCGAATTTAATAAAAATAGAATTTTAACAATTTAATTCATTAGGATAGCTTCAAAAACATATTTTAAAATCAACAAGCGTATGTAAGTTTTGACAATATTTGGATGAATAACGAAATTTAAAACACTAAATAATTATTAGACTTTAACAAGGGCCAAATCCACCTAAAAATTAATCATTAACATTGTAAGGCTTATCCTAATTTTAATAACAGTTATTTTAAGTTTATGCATCTTTCCTGTCTATTCTAGTTTCAGCTTACAATTTCCTACCAGAATGTAATTTCAGAAACGCGGTTAATGTAAATGAGTAAGAGTACTATTTAGGTCGATGTTTCACCGACGTCGAGAGAGAAAGTCTGATTTCCTGACTAGCGCGCGTTTGCCTCTTGGCCATGTCTCTCTAAGCTATTGCTACGCTCGGCCGTACTTTAGGCCCTTGTTTGGCTTCGCCGACTTTATTAAGACTTAGCGGCCAACTACTTAGAATCTTGATAGCTTCGATTATACCTTTCAGTTAGCTTTAGTTAAGCTGAGCTAAGTTTAATTTCCTACTCATTTCAGTTTAAGCCCAAATGGAGGCTTTGCTGTACACTCCGAGTTAGGAGTTGATTGTATCATATTTATTGTAAGAAATAAAGGGTAGTTAACCCTTCATGAGTCTCACGTCTCTATTCACACACTTAAGCGATTATTCGCTTATTAGTGTTTGTGGGGTTCAAGGCTTGAATACTGAATTAAATAAGTACGACCCCACAACATTCTATAGAAAAGTTATATTTTTCATGTTCAATAAATAAGAGTGCTTCCAATTGCTTGCGGAGAGTTCGAGAGAATTTAAAAGTAATTTTATATTTATTTATTTCTTTTAAATTTTCGATTCGCGATATTGAATTAAAATTACGTGGACGCTTTCTGAAAATTTTCGTATTCAGCAGTTCAAATAGTCATGGATGCAAAAGTTTTCTTCTTCGAATACAAAATAAAATCTTACGCTTTCGCCTTCTTTTTAACTACTAAAAGCAGAAATTGAATAATACATGAAGAGATCCCAGGTGTAGTTGGGAAAAGTCAGTCAAAAATCAAAACCTGTGTGCATGTGAGCTTTATTCCTCAACGACATCAATACGAATATTTTTACCTAACTGAATTCGCAGCGAAGTGCAAAAAATTCACCGAAGAGCGCGAAACACAATTTTATGTTATTTTATTTGGACTTATTTGATTTATTTAAAAAATAAACCAATGGTTTTTCTTATCTTTTCAACACTTTTGAAGAACGTTTTTATCATTACTTTTATCGTTCTGAAAACAATTTCCTTGAAATATTTTTACCGCAATACAATGTCAAGTAAGCCAATGGCTGTTTCCTGAAGTGTAGCATAATCAATTAAAAATTTTTGTTACTTACTTACTTAATTAATTAATTACAAAAATTAATAACAAAATACATTTAAATAATGCAATGAAAGAACGATAATCTAGCGCTCTATGGTTCGGCACATCCGATAATCCGACACACATTTCACCCACATTCCTACCGTAAGATGGCGGTATCCACATTTCATTCGGCAATGTCTGGAAAGGCTTCGCATTTGCTTCATATCATTTTGCGATTGCGAGTTAAGTCTTTTGTTCCAAACTTTGCGTTGTTTTAAATCGTTTGACGTTTTTTTTACCTTTATTAACATCAAAAGTGCTATTATGTCAAACTACACTCTTTTGTGTCCGAATCACTTTTCAAATGCTATCACCAAATGTTCTTTCGAAATAACAGCGAATATAAAAGAAAACGTATGGCAGCACAAAAAAAAGTATGTTACGAACAAATGTTATCTCTATGTATTATTTTTAAAGACAAAATACAGCGAATACGAATGCATGAGAATATTTCACACTTCATCGGCAATTCTAAAGATATCATTTATAAAATACACTCACGTTTGTGAAAATTGCAACACCATGAAGGACTTACGCGAGTGAGCTGAAATTTTCAGGAAATGCAAAGTAGCGCATGATATGCAAATGATTAGAATTGCAAATCCGTAGCGCATGCGTATGCTGAGCAGCGCCCTCTGAACGGCTGATGGATCCGAATAAATAGACGGCTGTAGCGAGGCGTGTATGGTTATCGGTGGTTATCTGCTAGTGGTAAACGTTAACTCAATCTGTACTTATGCCTCGTCGACGAAAGAGAGCGAGATTTGAACAACTTACAGAGTTTGAACGAGGGAGAATCATCGGCCTTTGTGAAGCTGGATTGTCGTATCGTGCAGTAGCCTCTCGTGTGCAGCGTAACAGCAGCACAGTGATGCGCGTTTGGAAGCAGTGGACGGACGAGTGTCGGACAACTCGGAAATCCGGGAGTGGACCCCGAAATGTGACGTCAGCTCGCGATGATAGACACCTGGTCCGCATGGCGCGGACGGACCGTACAGCTTCCTCTAGACAATTGGCAGCACTGTGGTCAATAGCTACAGGTGTTTCATTGTGTGCTTCATCAATTCGTAGACGTCTGCTGCAGTGTGGACTGCGCGCACGGACTCCTTTATACAGGATCCCCCTAACGCACGACCATCGCCGCCTGCGGCTACAATGGGCCAATCAGCATAGAGACTGGCGTGCTGATTGGCAGCATGTCGTGTTTTCTGACGAATCCCGCTTTAATTTGTGGTACCATGATGGCCGCATTCGTGTCAGACGCTATGCCGGTGAACGCCACCTTCCGGAGTGCATTATCGAACGCCACAGTGGACGAACACCCGGAGTTATGGTCTGGGGCGCCATAGCATATCATAGACGATCTCAATTGCTACGAATTGTGGGCAATCTGAACAGCAACCGGTATATCCGTGAAGTTCTACAGCCCGAAGCTGTTCCCTTCCTTCAAAGCTTGCCAGGCGCTGTATTTCAACAGGACAATGCCCGCCCTCATACTGCTCGGATTGTTAAATCCTTCTTTGCAGCGCAGCAGGTACAGCTTCTTCCTTGGCCTGCGTGTTCCCCGGATATGTCGCCAATTGAACATGTGTGGGATGTCATTGGTCGGCGTCTTGCTCGTGATCCTCGTCCTGTTGCGTCTGCAGACGAACTTTGGGTACGCGTACAAACGATATGGAATGCTCTTCCTCAGTCAGACATTCAAACTTTGTTTGACTCCATGCCACGTCGTGTAGCAGCACTTATTGCGGCGCGTGGTGGCCACACAAAATACTGATTCTGATCTCTTGTTCTTGTTTGTTTGCTTTGAACATTTAATCATTTATTTGTACCACTACCACTCAACTGTATATTAAATTGCATTCAATTATGACGATTCCTTCTTGGTGTTGCAATTTTCACAAACGTGAGTGTATTTCTAACTTTCACGCACCAGTTTTTTGCCATTTGGCGAAGAGTAAGTAATTTAGTTTTTCCTTTATATTTAATTCGCATTTATGGATTAAAAAACTAAGCGATTTAAAAGCAACAAATCTTTTATTAATGACCAGATGGACTCTTGAAATGTATTTATTAAAAGTGCAACATATATTTTCTTTTTTATATTCGTCTAGTTATTCGAAAAGTGAAATGAACAACAAGTGATTTGACGCACAAGTGAGGTTCTAGAATAACAGTTCTTTCGGGCTAAAAAAATGTATAGCAAATCTTAACACTCTATCGGGAATTCTAACGATAAGCTTGTAAGGTTTATCCTAATTTTATTAACAGATATTGTAAGTTATGCACCTATCCTATCTTTCTATTTCAGCTTACAATTTCCTACCAGAATGTCATTTCAGAAACGCAGTGAATGCAAATGGAGTAAGAGCACTATTTAAGCCGACGTTTCTCAGATTTCGAGAGAGAGAGTCTGATTTCCCGACTAGGGAGCGTTGGCCTTTTGGCTACCTCTCTCTTAGATATTACTACCTTCGGCCATATTTTAGGCCCTTGCTTCGCTTCACCGATTTAATTAGTATTTAGGAGCGAACTACTTATAATCCTGATAGCTTTGGCTATATCTTTCAGTTAGCTTTAGTTAAGCTTAGTTAATTTAATTTCATAATTATTTAAGTTCAAGCCCAAGTGGAGGCTTTGTGTATACTCCGAGTTAGAAGTTGATTGTATTTTATTCTAAGAAATAAAGGGTAGTTAACCCTTCTTAAGTTTTACGTGTTTGTTCACACACTTAAGCGATTATTGGCTTGTTAGTGTTTGTGGGATTCAAGGTTTTGAACACTGAATCAAATAAGTGAAATCCCCAAGCTGTTTTTGAAAATTTTGTGATGATTAAGAAAACATATATTGATATAATGAATGGAGAAAAAAGTGAAAAAATTAAGAGACAAATTTTGAAACTGTTTGGAGGATTCTAAACCTACTCTACTGTTAAAAATTTATGATTCTGCCGTTGAATGTTATGTATCGGAAGTGTAAAGAAAGTGATGTTTAATAATAAAACTAAATAGACAAAAAGCTGCATCTTGCTAAGAAAAAGGAACATTGATACGATGAATTGAGAAAAGAGTAAAACAAATGGGAAAATGTATGGCAACACTTAACACTAACCAGGAGTCCTAAAAATAGGCTTAAAAGTTGCAATTTTTCTATAGAATTTTATTTAGCGTAAGTGTCAGAAAAGTGACACTGAATAACAAAGTTAAAAAGCAAAAAAAAAGAGGGGTTGCGTTAGAAGGAGGAAATCTATGAGCACATAGGTAGTCTGCGAACTCAATCAGAACATAATAAGTTCGCAATAAAATCTATAAAGTATTTCTCCCGCCTTCTTCAGATGCCTTCGTGATGTAGTGGTCAGCACGCTCGACACGTAACCGAGAGGTCCGTGGTTCGATTCTCGACGAAGGCGTTGCTCATTTTTGATGTCTTCTGCTTCGAAATAAACCTAATGACATTACAAGTGGCGCCCGAACTAAAAAGGTGGTGGATGATGATTCTCCACCGCTGGAATTTGAGGATTGGGTTCCCCAAAACCCCAGTCGCCCTTTAAAAGGGTGAGTATATAAGGTATTTCTCCTGCCTTCTTTGCATGCCTTCGTGGTATAGTGGGCAGCAGCCTCGACGCGTAACCGAGAGGTCCGTGATTCGATTCCCGGCGAAGGCGTTGCTCATTTTTCACCTCTCCTGCTTCCGAAAGAACCTAATGTCTCCACACTGGCACCCGAACTAAAAAAGGTGGTGAATGATGATTCTCCACTTCCAAGATTCGGCGATTGGGTTCCCAAAACCCCAGACGCCCTTTAAAAGAGGGAGTGTATAAGGTATTTCTCCAGCCTTCTTCGTATACCTTCGTGGTGTAGTGGTCAGCACGCTCGACGCGTAACCGAGAGGTCCGTGGTTCGTTTCCCGTCGAAGTCATTGCTCATTTTTCATGTCTCCTGCTTCGAAATAAACCTAATGATTCTACAAATCTAAATTGTCTGGAGCGAATTTAAAATTTAAATCCCTTGAGATTTTCTTTCCGTTTTTTATTTATAATATTTTTGAAAACCGGATAAACGCCTTGAAAAGGGGCTAAAATGGGAAAATATTACTTTACCGGTTCATCCTATCTATGGATAAAAGACTTATTCAAAACTCAAAATTGTGAGTAAAAGAAAGACCTCCTCCGTTCAGTTTAATGAAAATAATACAATTTTCGCGACTTCTTGTTCGGTAATGAGTAAGTAACGCAGCGCAGCAAAAGGCTTAACGAAAATTGTGGCCAAATAGAAAGATGCAAAATTTCTGCTCCGAAAAGAAGAAATTTAAAAATATTGATGACACAATGGCAAATTCTTTTGCGTTTTACGGGCTCTCCAGTATTTTTGAACAATGTCCTCATACCGAGAAAGTGCAATACAATTAATTTAAACGTTCAAAAATCATAGGCTGGTTGGAGTCACAAAATACAGTTTGGGGAATCCACCACTCCAGTTCTGTAGAGGTGGTCTCGCAAACAGTTGTGTCCGGCCAGACGTCTAACTAGAGCTACCGCTGTCTTTCTTGGGAAACTAGGAATTAAAGGTCGTCTCTTCCCCCAGAACCCTCCGACTCTTATCCATAGCACGTTGATTCATATCCTGCTTAGGAATTTTCTTAAGAGTCGCGTTAACAAACAATTTAGTCGTATGAAGCGAAAGCGGTCGATGAATGCGTTGCATTATGAAAGTTCCTTTCTTAGCCAAAGTATCAGCTTTTCCGTTTTCCATAATTCAACAGTGGGCTGAAATCCATTGGAAAGAAATTCCGTGGGCCATTGCCTTAAACAAAGGCCTACAATCTAAGATTCTTTGAGAACAATTTTGATTATTCAGAAGAGCTTGAAGCGCACTTTTGGAATCTGACAATATGACCCAATTTGATGTTTAGTAACTCATGAAATAATGAAGATATAAACAAACTTATAGCATTTATGGATGGAATAACTTATATATTTTCCTTTTCACATTTGAATACCTTTACGTTTGTAAATATCGTCTGCGCGTGTGGTTAATTTCAGATAATTTCATTTTCCAGTCAAAATATCTCTACTTTTCTAAATATCGTCTGCTTATTAAGACGGTCTCATCAGTCGTATACTTAGAAATGTTGGGAAACTTCGTATTTCACAACTAGAAGAGCTTCCGCCACATGTCTTTTTGCAACAAGATGGTGCACCACCTCATTGGGGTACCATCGTTCGTAGTTCTTTGAATGACCATTTTACAGGAAGACGGATTGGGCGAGGAGGTCCAATTCCTTGGCCACCCAGATCACCCGATATAACGCCGCTGGACTTTTCCTTTTGGGGATTTGTAAAGGACACCGTTTACAGGAGGAGAGTGTCGAACATGGATGACCTAAAAGCCAGAATGACTCTGTGGATACCGACAGGCTCGCCGGTACCTGGAGTGAAATTGAATATCGACTTGATATTCTCCGTGCGACGAGCATGGGGCACACGTGGAAGTTCATTGACAAGGGTCATGAAACGTTTTGGTCTATCTAACCATTTATGCTATTAATTTTAATCTATCTTTATTATTTTATGACCGCACGCACGCACAAAAAAAAACAATATGTTGTTTGGACAGCATTTGGATTTTACCTCAGTAAAGAAATCTGAACCACTAATTAGCCATCTTTATATAGTAAAACTTACGCATGTTTCATTTAGATTAGTATAATACCTATCTTTCTAGTTTGTTAATTTTTTAAACTACAAAAATTTGAAATTTGATGATTCATTTCGAAACTTTCTATAAAAGATTATTAACCTAATATAAATAAATCGACGTTCTGAAAATTTTTCTTACATTTTTAGAACATTTTATTACCAATACAAAATTTTCCATTAAAATATTTTGCATTCAGATAGTTTCGTATTCCAAAAAAAAAAAAATTTCCATTCATCCTGCCTGAAAACTTGGAATTAAATATAAAAAAGCTATCAAAGTTCTATTAACTAAAAGTTGTTATATAATTTTAGCCCAAAGGGCGTGAGTGTCTTAAAGAAATTAAAGAATGAAGAATCTGCATAAATGTATATATATGCTTCTCGCATCGTGATAAAACGACGGTACCTAGAGCCATCCAATTTTGAATAACGTACGTCTCCACCCGAATATGGGCATCTGGAAGCCCGAATTTGGAATTTGTTTTATTATCCATTTCATATTTTGTAAAGCATTTATGAGTTTTTGATTAAGAAACTCAACGATTTCAAAGCGAGCAATGGCCACACTGTAAGGAAAAAAACATTTTTATCACCGGCCTTTGAGACTGTGTATAGGAAACTCTAAAGATATGCTCTTTTAAAATTATTTTGCGATATTGCTGTTGAGTTGAATTTTGTAGTTTAAGTGCGAAGAACATGATATTTAATAAATAAAAGTAACACATAAAACGTTAAGAAAAAGCCCCTTTGGGCGTAATATAAAATCTGAAAACTTTCAGGATTTTTTTTTTTTTTTTTTTTTTTTTTTTTAAAATTTTTTTTTTTTAATTTTAGGGAATCGAGAATTAAAAACTGTATAATTACGTTTAGCCTCTAAAAATAAGAAATTAATGAAATTATTGAAGTCTAAACTTTTCATAAACTAGTAAATAATTTTTAGTGGTGAATTTTATTCCCCCCCTCATTTTTTACTCAAAAGTATTTCTTTACTTTTAAATTTGACGGTCTAGAATTAGATGCCTCATCAAGTTAAAATCACTTTAGAGAATTCATAATTTCTTTTTAACCAAATTGTGTTTAAATAATAGTTTTAGTTTGAGGTTTTTGGTACTGCAGCTATAACTAAGAAAGAAAGCAAGCATTCAATCAAGCATTTAAATCTAAAAAAATGAAAATATTTCAAATAAACGGCATATCATCTACAACACAAAATATTATAAATGCACAAAAATATTTAAATACACTGGTTTGCCACATACCATCTGCAGATATGTTTATCAAACAGGGAGTAAAAAATAATATTGCTATTAAATCTGTAAATGGTAATTTATAGAACATGATATTGAAAATAAGTGAAAGTTCATACCATCTCTTAGAAAATATTTTTATAGATATAACTCTATAGACATTTCTATAGAACTACACATGTAATCATTCATATAAATGCTTCTCTATAAAACTCTATAGAAATTTATTAAACTTTCACAGGAAAGAATTATGCAGAAATGTTGCCTTACAAAATCAGATAAAAATTTTAGAAACCTTTAACAGGATGTTATTCTATAAAAATCTGCAAAATATTCAATTATATTTAAAGCAAATTTTCAGTCTCCGATGCATTATATGGTATACAAAAGAACAAAAAAATAAAAATTTTTATTCGTGAGTTTTGAATAATTTTTGAACGGAGATGTTTTTTCTTCAACGTTTCATACGTTCTAAATTTATGCAAAATTTGTTGCAAATTTTTATTCAGTATTGCTTATATAATACGAAAATAAAGCTTGAAATTAGTTTTAAGTCATAAAAATTTAGCGAGGAACAAACTCAGTTCTGGAAGTCTTTGTTAAAGCATTTGCAAGGAATTTTATGCTAATTAACCAGTTATTTAAAAATTCAGTCTTCTCTATGCTTCTCCTTTTCGTATTCCTCATCAGAATACAAATGAGTAGTCAATAAGTTTTGGATTTTAAGACAGAACATGTTTCTGACATCGCGTGTGCACTACAGTTGTTAGTTTTCTGCCACCTATGATAGTTGTAATTGCGCTCTATCGCTGCCGGCCCTTTGATTCTGAGCCTCTGAAAGAGTAGTGGGCTAGCTTCTAGTAATATTTAAGTGTGTAATTCTTGAATACTGTTCATGTTTGATTTAAATTTTGACTGGTCTGTTAAATTGCGTCATAATGCGTTGTGGCTTATGTTGTAGCACAAGAGAGTGCTTTTGGGTTCTAAATTCTATTTAAGTAAAAAGGTTAATTTTAACCTTCTTACGACTCTCGTTGTTTCAGACATTCAATGTCGTCGATAATTCGTTTTACGTCTATTACGGGTTTGGGACGAATTAGCATTAACAGATCAAGTGAAACTGTAGAAATCTACTCAAAAATAAAAATTTAATTTATTCTTTTTAACCCCAAAAGAAAATTTTGTTGATTTTGTTAGGATTTTAAGCAGTCGAAAGCTTCTATAGAGTATTTTATAGAAAATTAAAACAAGGAAGCTTGTTTAGAATTTTTTAGAATTATGGCCCATTTTGCTATAAACTGTATCTGATATTTTTAGTACAACTCTGTCAATTCATTCAAAATTCTGCATAAATTTTAATAGAATTTTGTACAAATCTCTGAAACATCTAACTCTTTATATAACTCTATAGGAGCTACGTCTAAAATTTTAAAAATGACTATTGAAAATCACTGAAATAGCTTTTAGAAAATTGGGCCTAGTTCTAAAGGATTCCAGAAAAGCTGTAACACTGGATTTTATTATAAAATCCTAAAGACATTTTCGTAAGAGGTATATGTACAAAGTTACAGGATTAAGTATTCTTAAGAAAGGTCCTTCAAACCCCCAAAGGACTGGTAGCACCACAGTTTTGCCATAGACGAGAATGATCCTAAGACAAAATGGCAATCATCTACTTCGGTTTGTGAAAGATCACCACAACCACAGAAGCTTCGTTTTCAGATATCTCGAGTAAGGACTTTGAGTTGAAAAGGAGAATTATCAAGGAATTTCTTATCACGGTGAACTCTGTATTCATAGAGACGTAATCGATAGACTTCTGAAGGCAATCGATTAGTTAATAGTATTTGCTGTAGCACAATGTGTTGTTACAGAGTTCCATTCAGTTTCTAACGAAAGCGTTTTTGCTTCCATTCCCCTCCTTTGAACCAGATTTACAATCGCCAGCTTAAACTTAAGCATCTTAAACATTTAAACCACCTTTACAGTTCGATAATCCACAGACAACTTAAATCATTCTCAGTCCAACTGAACCGTCTGCAAAACTTCTATTACCGTATTTATCGTAATAACAATGATACAGAATATCGGAATGATGACAAACAACTTCATCTAAAATCATCGGGCTTTTAAGTTGTGAATTTGTTAGTAACAAGAGTTTAATATCTAATTGTACACTATGTATAACCTCTGTTATGAAACTTCAAAGAATACTCTTAGAATTATTAAAAGTGGAATTGAAGATATTTGAGGTAGAAACAGATTGTCCTATTAAACAGTTTTATTAAGTAGACGGATGAAATGATTTCAACTAAATTCACACATCAATTTTCAAAAACTAATGCGTTACTTAGAAAGTTGTACCACTTTCAATCGTCAGCAGTAGAAAATGGTACTGCTGAAGTTTAATATGATTCCTAAGAAAAGTTCCTGGTACATTGCAACATATCTGCTTCGGTAGTAGGCAAGACGTAAGGAATGAGCATAAAGAAAGGATCTCACCAGCCCGACGAGAATGAAAAAGACGATGAACCCTCTACCTAGAGTGGTTTCGCAGTAGATATCACCGTAGCCAACCGTGGACATGGTGACAATCAAGAAGTAGACGCACTCCCAGTATGTCAGCTCGTGAGGATTGGAAAAGTGTAAGGGGTCACCTGAATTTTCCAGCTGCAAGAAAAAACAAACACGACAATGAAATAAGCAAAAGACGAAACGATTTAAGTTGCGCATGTTACCTGATACCATTTATACGTACAATTACAATTTATGAATTGATAGTGCAAGACAATCATATTTTAAATTAACAATATGAAATGGTTAGTGGCATAAAATTATACCTTATCGGGACACGTTTAAAAGATTAATCAGTTTTTTATAAAACAAACGAAAACATTCTCGACAATAGCTAAGTTATTTAATTATTGTTTGCTTTCGCTTGAAAACTGCGTTATCGAAATATTCTCTTTAAAACTGTAGGTTGATTCAGAGTTAGGATCTGTAACATATTTGCTACCTGAGTGCGAGAATGGGGTTTAATTTATTAGTTCCAGACATAACGATGATGAAAGGTTTAGGGGTTAGACAGCCCTCTTGACCAAAATTTGGAAACGTACTTAAACATTAGTCAATCTGTCAAGACTACTGTTCCTTCTAGTTGATTTTGCAAACATAACTGGAGTCCTGAGTCGGAACAAGGAGCTTACTCAAAGCTATGTTCCTGCGTATGTAGAAAATAAAACGAAGATAAGGAGGGTTAAATTTACCCTTTATTCTCACAGCGTACAAGCGCTCCCGCACTTGGGGATACAGAGACCAAGACATTTGGTTTAGAACGTTGGAAATAAGAAAATGAACTAACTTAACCTTACACCTTAAAACCCTTAAGATATTCGAATTTATTACTGCTGCAAGAAGTAGGCTTTTTTTAAAAGCAATTACTTTCAACCTTTTACAGCTGACTACATAACATAGCTGCTTTGGGAACGAGTAACCAGCAAGTCTGTGTTGCCACAAATAGTTTTATAATTTAATCTGCTTTTTGAACAAAATTTTTTATGCGTTCACGTCATGTGTCTACCTTGCACGCATGTTATTTTAAAAATGGCTAATGGTATATACTTGAAATTGGATGGAATTCTTTATATGGGCACTATCTTCTAACTGAACCAAAAATCTGATGAATATTTTAGTATTAAAAAATTTTATGCATGAAAATATTACAGATTTAAAAAAAATACATTTTATAACTTAACCCCAAATAAAATAAGAATTTAACATGAAATTCTTAGGATTTTTGGTTCGCAGTAGTTTTCAAATGGTATAAAAGCTATATATTATAAATATGGAATTAAATTACGCAGCAGAATGTTTTAAACTGCGCTTGCAAGATGAAAACATGACGTGAAGGCATAAAAAATTTGGTCACAAAGCAGATTAAATTATAAAAATATTTTTGGCAACACAAACTGTCTGGTTACTATTTCCCAATGCAGCTATATTATGTAGTGAGCTGTAAAATGTTGGAAGTAATTGCTTTTAAAATAAATAAGTTACCCCAATTCTTGCAACAGTAACATATTCAAAGAGCTTTCAAAGATCTTAAGGGCTTTAAGGTGTACGAGTCACCTTAACTAAATGAGAACTAAGATACTTTACAGAGACTAGTAACGCGAAGATCGGTTCTTTAATATTACGTATGCAGTGAGCAAAGTACAAAGACTACAATACGTCTTCAGATATCAGCGAGAACTAAATTCTAGCTTTACAGGCACGCGACGGAAATCACACGCGTGGTAAAGGCCGCGAAAAATCGCTCTTTCACTACTATTCTGGGCTAAAAGCGATGTCTTAAATACTTCTAAAGTCTGCAACCTCATTTGCATACACTAAATCTATTCGAGCTTATTCTGGGCGCAAATGGAAAATACGGAAAGATAGTAAAGGTTTAAAATAAAATAAACGTTAGTAAAAGTTAAAATCCTTACAAACTGAAGTTGACCTTGTGTTACATTTTAGGACTTTGAAACAACAGTCTGAGTTGCAGTTGAGTTTAGATTTGTCTAACAAGTGTAGCTTTCATTAAAAATTTATAATTGATTTTCACACTTTTCTTCCTGTATTTAACAAGTCAGATTTATTCTCAGATGACAAATTTCGAGTCACAAGAAAGGAAGATAACTGAATTTAGTATTAAATGCTCATATTTTTCTGTAATTATTGAATAGACAGAGAGGGAAATATAATCAGCACCCAGAAAAACTAACTAAACTGTAACTAAACTTCGAAAATATCTTTCGAATGATTAAAATGTAGTTAATAAACTGCTTGAACTCCAGGCCATCAAAATCGAATATCCTGAATGTGTAATAATAAACAGAACTGGGTTTCAGGGACAAAACGTCCATAAGATTTTCATTGCAGCAAGTGGAACGATGACTGTTTCTCGAGTTAGCAATAATTACAAGCATACGATGTTTGAAAGGAATGTACCATGGGAATTAACTGTTTGAAATCCAAACCCTTCGCTAACCCGGTATCTTTAAAATGCTGAA
>KK113926.1:374960-400384 GCA_000611955.2 Stegodyphus mimosarum
CCGAAATAATTTTCCAGTTTCATAGCAGTTTACCCCTCCTCGTCCATTAACGCAGAAATAGATGTGAAAATTTCGAATGACATTGTTTGTACTCTCTAACAAAGATTCAATTAGCCTTTGGCCCAATTCTTTATAAACCTATTCTGAAGGTCTGAAACGGAAATCAAAGAATCAACAACGAAATGTCACGTGCAACTTAAAGATAAGATCCACAAATGGACCTCTTATAACAAGCTTTCCACAGTAAACTGATACAATGCATTTGGGGAAACTGCACCTGCTATTCCATACTTTAGGCGGAGGGAAGAAAACAAGATCACAATTTCGGCCGTTTTGTGGCGGTTGTAGTCGTTTGAATGAAAGGCCGTGTGGGGCGGTTTGATGGTCAAAGAGGTAACAAGACTAGAAGAATCGTTCAATATCTGAACCGAAGTGACGTAGCGACCAGGTAGGTATGGGTTAACAGCGTTAAGAGAGCAGGCAACAACAGAATGGGAAACGCAGAGCGATTGTAGTAGCGGCTGCCAGAATTAGCTGCGTGACCCGCACAAACATGAGCGCAAAGAACATTAACAGGCAACTAAAAAGCGAGTGGAATCTACTCTCGCGGTTGCTCATTACTCCACTGCACGGCATCAAGGTCGATCGCAGTAGTGCTGGCTTGATCGACCTATAATTCCGCTGATTTTATAAGACGGATTATCTTCAGTGTTGAGTCCTCTTCTGAAATGAGTCTTATGACCGGCGAAAGTATATGAGGGGGTTTCCAGGGCAATGTTCCGATCGTACCATTACTGCAATACGCCATACAAGCCAACAATGCGAAGTTACTGTCAGAAGATGTTCAGAAAGTAGTCAGAAGGTTATTATATTTTTTTTATTATTATTATTCCATTGACGCGGTATAACAGGCTGAAGAGCACCTAACCCAGTGAGCCAGCTGTTCTGTCGATGGCGAAACGAAAAGTCAAAAGATGCTATTTCCTTTGATAGCTCGAACCTTTGGTAGTCATTTGTAGTATCATTGAAGCATATACGTTGACGAAGTTCTACGACCGTTGTGTTGGTGTTGTTCATTTGTTTTTAATAAGATAATATCGCACATGCAGTCAGATTTTTTCCCTAAAAAGCACATTATTTTTAGGCTGGGGAAAGACGTCTGTAATTTTGGCGAATCAATCCAAGAACTGGAGGCAGTTTGATAAAAAAAAAACCAACAAGATAAATTTAGCCAATAACAATAGAGCCCGCAGGTAACAGCTTGCACGAAGAGAACCAGACCAGAGGCATTCTATCACCTTTTTGATTTGCTCATGTTGTGCACCGATCATCGAATATTCAATATCTGAAATCGCAATCATTTACTTTTTCTAATATGCACATCATACCTATCAGTTTTATCTCAGCTGGATTACCTTCAAGTTGCATCGATTTTGACTTCCTTGTACGAAGTAAAAAGGAAACATTGTAATCGCGAAAAATTTCGGGTATCATATTTCAACGAAAATATCCAGATTGACCGCTATCGAATGCAATTTAACGATGTTTTTGGGTAAGGACAGAATAAAGGGTTGTTTTTTCCAAATAAAATAGAAAACTGATTTAAAATGGATTCTGAAGAAACTTTTCACTCGCGTCTGTGCGTACGTACGCATGTACGTATGTATCTCGCATAACTCAAAAACGAGGAGCCTCAGAACTCTGAAACTTTGTATATAGAACTTCTATAACATGTAGATGTGCAACTCGCATTTTGGTTGCAATCGGCCGCACCAAAAGTATATAAATATATGTATAGATATATCCACCCTGTTATTCGGTTCAGTGAGCTCAATTTCTTTAGTCCTCTGTGCTTGTAAATTGTGCATTTTTGGCTTTAAAAATGATTGAATTATGTTGTTCTTATCGTTCGGTTCCGATTTTAGGCCTTTAGTTAATCTGCATGCAATAATTGTGGAATTATCAACAATTTAAAAGTTTTTAAGTGCGGCTACGCCTAATTTTTGGTTACAATAGCGGACATATTTGTTTACATTTGAAGCTTAGCAGAATAGTGGATTCGTTGCCAATCTAGAGAAACAAAGCTTCGCAACAACAAAGCAACGTCTTCTTTCATTATTTTGCATTAAATTATGCTCGATTCATTCTGGAATTATGATTTAAGTTATCAGCTTGTTTTTGCGCACAAACTGTAATTTTAACTGTAAAAATTGTTTTTAATTGCTGTAACTGTACTTGGTGTTTATTGCTTTTCTATAGCTTTCAAATTTTAATGAAAATATTTTGAATTTTTATGTATTTTTGCCTTACTGCGAAGTGACAACTGAGTGAATTAGTAGCGCATACGCATTAGGTAAACGGCCCTGAATCGTCTGTGAAAAACTGTTCCTTTGTTATTTGTTTAATTTTTTTTTACATCGTTTTAGATTTATTATAGTATTTGAATAGAAATTGTGGTAATTCTTCACATGCTGTAATGTTTGCGGACTCTTGAGTTATAAAATGAACGAGATGTAACGCTGTTAAGTGAACCTATCGCCGAAGAGTGGCTATGGTAAATAAATGTAATGAATTTTAAAGAGTGCATTTATTCTATTGTGGTTTATGCGCTTTCGACGAAGTAGATTTAATTCAAAATTCGTTAACTGTTCATTCAATATGTTTAAATGAAATGCAGGAAAATTGAGTATAATTTAATATTCCGTACAAGGAATTCATGTGGTGTACACATCAGATTTTTTAGTTTTATAACATAGGACGGCTTGAATTTCTGAGATGTTAAAACGATGCACAAATTCCAATTAAACTGTTATAGGCACATATCTTAATTATCGTAAAAAAGCTTACATAAGCTATATCCGGTCTTGTAAAAGCAAAATCGGTAGTAAAAACACTATTAAAAACAGTAAATATTTGAACAAGTATATCTAAAAATAAAATGTAAAACATCCTATATTCGATAAATTTTGAATTCGCAGCTCTTATCGACAAAACACGATTTGCCAAATTTCCAAATTCTACGATTTTATACGCTGCAAAATATCATTTGCATTAGAAAATGAATAAAAAAATATAAACGCATTAATATTTTTTCATGAGTTCTTATATGGGTCACGCATAAATATAATAGTGTAATGGATCAAAACACACTGAGACTGCATTTCCGGAAGAAAACTGAACCCGTACTTCTATTATTTCCTGAAAAAATTTTCTTACAAGTATGAAGCCGTCAGGATTTTTAATGTGATTGGGGTGTTTCTACGAGATAGATGTATTTCACCGCTTCGGGGCTGATAGAGCTTTCATTTATTTCTCCAACCGCAATTTGTAAAGCATTCTTCCTTGGCATTACACATAAAATACACATTTCTTCAAACTTCTTTACCACTTTCCCCAACCTTATTGATCTACGGAATCCTTACTACAATCCTTTTAGTTATTGACGCTCTTGCAGAGCAGTAATTGCGTTATTCTCATGCTGGCAAAATATTTTTAATAATAGAATGCATTCCTTGTTTGCGAGAGCCATTAGAAAGATTGCCAGCAGTGAGGGTATTACCATTTTCATTTCGCAGAACATGGATCCCAAAAAATTTTTTCTAAGGACCAGTTATTGAATATTTTTAGGCCTGGATTGCCAAGAAACTTTACTTGACAAGAAATAAAAGTTATGTTACTATTTTCATAGAAATGTAGGAAATAACAAAAAGGCTTCAATAAATCTTTTATTGGTGAAAGCTCTATAACCCTATTTTACACGCAGTTCTTACGAGTACAATTTCTTGCAACATTTGTTTAAAAATCAAATGAAAAAGATTACGCTTTTATAGTAAAATTAATCTACTGATTATAATTTTGGTTTTTACTTCCTTGTACGAAGTAAAAAGGAAGTATTGTAATCACGAAAAATTTTGGATTACATATTTCAACGAAAATATCTATTTTGACCGCTATCGAATGAGATTTAAAGATGTTTTTGAGTGACATCCGTGCGTAAGGACAGAATAAAGGACTCTTCCCCCCCAAATAATTATAAAACTGATTTAGAAGGGATTATGAAGGGTTTTTTTCGTGGCGTCTGTGCGTACGTACGTATGTATGTATGTATCTCGTATAACTCAAGAGCGAGTAGCTTCAGAACGTTGAAATTTTGTATATAGGGCTGCTATAACATGTAGATGTGCACCTCGCATTTTGGTTTGAATCGGCCAGATCAAAAGTATATAAATATATGTATATATATATATCCACTCTGTTACTCGGGTCAGTGAGCTCAGTTTCTTTATTCTTATAAGTTTGTAACATGTTTATTTTTGTTCTTGGTGGTTTATGTTTTTCTATATCTTTCAATGTTGAATGAAAATATTTCGAATTTTTATGTATTTTTGCCTTACCGCGATGTGAGAACTGAATTAATCAGTAGCTCATACGCATTAGGTAAGCGGCGCTGAATCGTCTGCGAAAAACTGCTTCTTTTTATTTGTTTAATTTCTTTTATACATCGTTTTAGATTTATTATAGCATTTGAATAAAACTTGGGCTAATTCTTCAGATGCTATAATTTTTGCTCACTCTGACTTTAAGATTTGATCTTTAAGATTCTTCATAATTAGCTTTTACCCTGATGAAGCTGAATAAACAATATTTAAATCAAATTAAGGTAACTGTATTTATTTCATAAATATCTAATGATATATTAGATCCACAGATCACTAGTTTGAGCTGGAAATACCATTTCCGACATTTTTGTACCAAGTTCTTATGTAATTACACCAAATGAGAGTTTGAAGCCATTTTCTTGGTTGAAATCGTTTGAATGGGATTCCCAAAAGTATTCCTTTCTCAATTGTTAATGCGAAGCGATATTTTCGGTTGAAAGATCCTCGACAATTAAGCTGCCTAAAGCATGCAATTTACAAGAATGTCCCACCAAATTGAAACTTAAGAGAAAAGGCGCTCTTTATAATTGTTTCCGCTTAAGAAAGGAATGGAAATCTTTTAAGTGTTCTTGAAAGAGAAGAGAACTTAATGACTGTGCCGAAGTGAACTTTTGAACCAAATTCGAAGCATTGGAACATGTCATAGAAAATACACGCAACTATTCAAAACATGAGTATTAAATTCTCATTTTCAGAGTGTCTGTGTTTGCATTTGACAAATTAAAAGACAAATCTAGATTATTTCAAATATTCTCAAAATGCAACACTTTTAATGATTTAAAATTGCGCATTCCATTATTTCATGAATTATTATTGAGAAATATAATGTTTCATGTGATGGAATGTAATTATATTTCATGAAAATAATGGTTAAATATGAAATGCTTTCGTTTTACAAGTCGAAACATTTGTGTTATTAAATGGGAAGTTATGGTATCATTATGAGACAAGCTATTAAATTATTGTAGCGCATAAAAAACACG
Source organism: Stegodyphus mimosarum (assembly GCA_000611955.2). NCBI lineage: Eukaryota > Metazoa > Arthropoda > Arachnida > Araneae > Eresidae > Stegodyphus > Stegodyphus mimosarum. The sequence continues at coordinate 380,383 of KK113926.1, forward strand.
ATTTACAATCCTTTTATTAATTATGCTATGCTGATTGTAAGATCTAGCAGATGGTTGTTTAGAAAATGGCAAATTATCTGTTATTGTTAATGATTACTTCAGAGTGTCGTGTTACATGATAGCAAATGGTTCGAAATCCAAATCTTATCGTGAAGAGAAAAATAGCTTTTAAAAACAATCCATACAAATAACTGTAAAGTGATATTGAAATCTAGGAAATAATTTAGACTGGGAATTGAAGCTTACTGCGAGAACAACAAAATTAGATGAGAAAACTCAGACTAGAATACAAACCAAGTGTATGAGACCGGCTGCAAGAAGCCAGACGCTGATGACGATGGATATGAGTTGTGCCAACCGGATACTTGAACTTGTCTTCAACACGTTCAGGTACTGTAGAATGTCCGGCACAGACATGAGGCGCAGCGCCCTTGTAAAACGGAGGCCTAAAATGAAAATCCAGTAGAATATATTAACTACTGTAATAATGATACACGTAACTACAATGCGTCTGGTAAAAAAGTACTAAAAGTTCGTACCATGCCATCTTGGAACGTTAGTGTGTGAACTTACTATGAAATGAACTTAGTACGAGTATGTATTTTCAAGTCAAAAGATATTCCGCTGTATGCAAAGCCTTATTATATCGGACAGTTCTATATCTCCCGTTCTACTGGGCCGATTGACGAAATTCAAACTGCTTTCTCCATGTCTCGGAAGCGCGACTTAGGATATATATTAGATTTGTACCTAGCATTGTTCAAATATAGGTATTTCGACACAAAATATGGCTTTTTCTGAAATGACATGACAACTTTTTTCTATATTTCGATTCTACAACTCAAACTATGGCAAACTTCCAAGTTTTGTAAAAATCGCACGAGTAGCTTTTCAAAAATTGCCTCTCAAAGTTTTAGTTCCTCAATGTTAATTGAATTTGATATATATTTATTAGTTTCTCCTTTTTTATGAAACTTATTGGATTCCTTCTTATACAGTTCGAAATTTAGGTTCATTCCAAATAAAATTCACCCATTTTTTTATGATTCGTTTTTGAAATTTGTATTCTTAAATTATTTTTACAAATTTTTCGAAAAATATTTTGAATTATAACCTATAAGTTTTTACGATCATCTTAAAATCGATGTATTTCTAAGCATACCTGCAAAAAATTAGAGCTTTTTATTCAACATTTCCGAAGATATACGTGAATTTGTATATTGGCGCGTTTTGAAATTTGGCATATTTGTTGAAAGCGATAATAAGGAAAATGTGGTTTACTCACTTTGCTAAAATTATTTGAAAGTAGAACGATGTGACTTTTTTCCCTCTCATGCACAATGTAAAAAGGCCTATGTGAAGGATGTCGAAAATGACACAGAAAATTTCAAATTTTAAAATTAAATATCGCACTCGATCTTTGTCATGGAATCAAACTCCTTATAATTTAACGTTTTCGTAACGAGTATAAAAGTTTCCCAAATATAAGTATCAGAACCGAGAGGCCACATTAAAATTTAGATTTCGTTGTATGTTAATTTTTTTTTTACTTGACATTGACAAAACATGACTATCATCATCATTTAAAACACTTCTGTAATTGAAAGTATATGACTACGACCAATGATTGCGAAACAGAAAGCCGCATGAGAACTTAAGGCCAAATAAGGGGGCATGTATATATATAATATGTGCGTGTAAGATATAACAAAATACGATGGCTGCTTTAAGAAATAATTGGCGACCTCAAAATTAACTATTCTAGATTTTTTGTTCTCCCTCTAGGTTCATCTGATCTACCAAATTCGAGAAATTTCCATGTTACATAGCAACCTAAAATTAACCAATAGCAGCTTAGTTTTCGTCCATACTTAGTATAAATACGCTAAATTATCGTATTTAACTATGATTGGATAAATGTCTCCGAAGATGATTCGATATTTTGGAGAATAAAGCTTGTCATACTCTTCAAGCTCAGTTGTGTTGAATGAGTATTCATGCCTTTCCACTCAGCTCTGTTTACAACCACAAGATAAAAATACCGGTTCCTTCTACGCAGTTAAAATACTACACACACACATACATATATATATATATATATATATATACAGTGGCTCCCAAAAGTGTTCGTACACTTATGATTTTCATTGAAATAGGGCTCTATCCATTAATTAAAAGTAAACTTTCTTAATGAGATTTTAATAATAAGATCTATAATCTATTCCTAACAAAATGACATGAAATATTTTTAAAATAGAGCGAAACTTTATTTTTAAGAAATTAATAATCGAAAAGTGACAAACATTTTATCTCACAAAAGTCTTCGTACACAGAAATACACAGAAATATTTTTGGATAAAATCAAATTATAATTATTAATTTTTTAAAATTTTTGCATTGTTGTAGCATTTAAAAATTTAATTTTAAATGCTTGAATTTTTTATTGTTTATTTCATAATATTCTATTTATTATTGAAACATGGGTCGCAGTCTTAAAGAAATTACAAACAGTGTTCGAAAATGGGTAATTTTTCACCATAGTAGTGGTCAATCAATTCAAAATATCGCTAAATTAGCTAATTTATCCCATTCGGCATTGAAGTATGTGATAAAACGCTTTAAAGAAGGAAATCGGATTGAAAACAAGGTAAGAAAAGGTCGATCGAGAATGTTAACTAAGCGTGATGAGATATTTATTATTAGAAAATTTGTGAAAAACCCACGTTTGAGTGCTGTTAAAGTTTCTGCATAATTTAATGCAAAGTTTTTTATTTCAATTTCATCGGAAACTGTTCGACAAGTTCTCAGAGAAGCTGGATGATATGGGCGTTCTGCCCGTAAAAATGTTTTTGTTAGTGAGAAAAACAGAACGCTTAGGCTTTCATTCGCAAAATCAATGATAAATACACCCAAAATGTACTGGAATAATGTCCTGTTTGCCGACGAAAGCAAATTTAACATTTTTGGTTACGACGGTCGAATAACTGTATGGAGAAGAAAAAATGAGGAACTTCATTCTAAGAACTTAGTTGGAGCAGTTAAGCATGGCGGTGGAGGTGTTCTCGTGTGGGAGTGCATGGCAGCATCAGGACTATATAATTTGGTATTTATTGACGGCATAGGGAATTATTCTCTTTATTTAAATATTTTAAGAGACAATTTAAAATTATCAGCCCAAAAGTTGGGTACTGGAAACAACTTTATTTTTAATCATGATAACGATCCTAAGCATACGGCTCTCAACGTTCGGCTGTGGTGTCTCTATAATTAATTCTTCACAGGTTTCGAAAGCACCACCTCAGTCGCGAGATGTAAACCCCATAGAACACATTTGGAAAGAACTGGAGGTTAGAGTACGAAAACACGACATCAAAAGGAAAAGCGAACTCAAAACAGTCATGGTGGAAGAATGGATGAACATTGATACAGAAATTACAAAAGAAACTAGTAAAATCTATTCCCAAACGTTTAAACGCTCTTGTGGAGGCTAACAGATATCCTACTAAATATTAATTTAACGAAAAATGAAAATATTTACTAATATGTCAAGATTTTTTTGAAGCGTACGAAGACTTTTGTGAGATAAAATGTTTGTCATTTTTTGATTATTAATTTCTTAAAAATAAATTTTCGCTCTATTTTAAAAATATTTCATGTAATTTTGTTACGAATAGATTCTAGATCTTATTATTAAAATCTCATTCAGAGAGTTTACTTTTAATTAATGGATAGAGCCCTATTTCAATGAAAATCATAAGTGTACGAACACGTTTGGGAGCCACTGTATATATATATATATATATATCTCAGACACAGACACATATATATATGATATTTGTAGTCGAGAGTCCGTATGTTTTCGTAGCGAGTGGAAAGGCTGCAAAACAGAAGAATTTCAGACACGGAAGACAGACGACAGAAGAATTTCACTTTAAGCACTCCACATCTTTATTCGTTTAAGATGTCAGCTCATTTTTCTTTAGACGAAGATCACATATTCGATAATAATTTAAATAGTAATATTAGTGAATTTAGAACTCGACGTCATAAATATTTTCAACAAAGGAAAAACGAAGATACAGAGCAAATCATTTGCATAGCACGGAATAACAGAAAGCAATCTGACGAAAAATGGCGCTTGTATTTTTTTAAATTATTTCTCTTCATGTGCTTTAACGCTTTTCCTTTGAAAAATCTTTTCTGTCGCTACGCCTTTTTCTGCTTGAAGGGGGGAGGTATGTAAAAAAATAAAGAATATATTAATGATTAAATTAACCACAAGATTAACACAGAATATTTGAAAAATAAGATTAAATCACATCGATCTTATCAATTAATTTTGCAAGCGGTTCTATTTCTTCAGCTCTATAAAACAATTGAAAGATTAATGTGGCGAATGCTGATTATTTAAATGCTAATCTCGAGTGATGTAAATGGATTGTTATGTTTGGATGCATTTAAATATAATAAATTATAGTTAAATATAATAAATTTTAATTTTCTATCGACAAAAAGTAGAGAAAGAAATACAAAAAATTATGGAAGATATGTTTCGTTGTTAGAAGGATGAAAAACAAATAGCAACATTTACAGCCGAACATCAAGAGTGGAATTTGGCAGGTGTAGCTACGTAGGTGGATCTAAAAAAAAGGACCTCATAAGTAGCCGAGTTGTTAACACCGCTGAATACTGGTAGTTCGACCTGGTATTGGTTTCGATCATAGGCCAACAGGTTGGTTGCATGATTGGGTTTCGTGGTTTTCCCTATGTGTAACGTTAGTAAGAGCCAGTTTCCCTCAGAAATTCTTCTCCGAAGGCATCCCTCCTCTTACACAGATAGCCTTCGTCACTTTGTGAAATTCAAAACAAATGCCACAAGCATCAGCAATTTACTATTGTGGAGAGAATATTTTATCCCCAGAGTGCAGACAGATGGCACTAGTTGTATAGCAGCGGTTGTGCGGTACGCAGAGTAAGCTCGTAGACATGTCAGACCGACTGAAATGTCAAGATGTTTAGAAAAGTGGTCTCGGTTGAAGGTGCGAGACGTGATTTGTTATCCTGGGACGTCTGGAGTCTGCCCCCCCACACACATAGCCCAGATTTAGTACCCAGTGACTAATTCCCTTTTCCAAAATCGAAGGAGCATTTTTCTGGAATGAGGTTCTCTTCAGACAGTGATGTGAAAACAGCTACCAAGCACTGGCACAATGGGAAGAGACATAACTTCTACCAAGCCGAGTTAAAAAAGTTCATCCTGCGTCAGATAAATGCCCAAGCAGGTTTGGTGATTATAGGAAAAATGATAGGCAAGTATGTCTCTTAATTTACACTTGTAGTTTTCGCCTATTATTAATAAAGAATATTTCATTACCCTTGTAACTTCCTCGTATCACATAAAAAAGAAGTATTGTAATCGCAAAAAATTTCGGGTGTCATATTTCAAAGAAAATATCTATTTTGACCGCTATCGAATACAGTTTAACGAAGTTTCTCAAGGACATTCGTACGTAAGAGCAGAATAAAGGACTCCTTTTCCCCCAAAAAATTATAAAACTGAATTAAAATGAATTCTGAAGAGATATTTTCGTGGCGTCTGTGGGTACGCACGTACATATGTATGTATCTCGCATAACTCAAAAACAAGTAGTCCTATTTTGGTCCGAATCGACTGCACCAAATATATATAAATTTATATATATATATCCACTCTGTTACTCGGCGCAGTGAGCTCAGTTTCTTTATTCTTATAAGTTTGTAAATTGTGCATTTTTTGCTTTAAAAATGATTGAATTATGTTGTTCTTATCTTCCGTTAAGTTTTTATGCCTTCAGAAAATCTGCATGCAAGATTCGCAGAATTATCAAGAATTTAAAAGTTGTTTAAGTGCGACTAAACCTAATCATTTTTCTGATGACAGACATATTTGTTTACATTTGGAGGACACGTTAGAAGAGTATTGGATTTGTTGCCAATGTAGAGAAACTAAGCTTCGCAATAACAAAGATAACGCCTTCTTTTATTATTGCGAATTAAATCATGCTTAATCCATTCTGGAATTTATTCGAGGAAATAAGTTTTTAAGATTTACTTCGTAATTTTGAATAAAGATATTTTGAGTTTTTATGTATTTTTGCCTTGTCGTGAAGGGAGAACTGAATTAGTTGAATCAGAAATACTGAATCATGTGTGAAAAGTTTCTTTTTCTTTTTTTTTTGGTTGTTGTTTGATTGCTCAATTTCTTTTACACATCGTTTTACATTTATAATAATCTTTGAATGGAACATGTGGCTACGATTAGGTAATTCTCCAGATGATATACATAATTTTTGTGCATTTCTGATGAGTTATAAAATGAATGAGATGTAATGCTGTTAAGTGAAGCTAGCTCCACAGTGTCGCTGTGGTAAACAAATATAGTAAATTTTAAAGAGTGCATTTATTCTATTGTGGTTTATGCGCTATCGATGAAGTAGATTTAATTCATCCAATAAGTTTAAACGAAATGCAAAATGCGTATAATTTAATATTCCGTACAAGGAAGTCATGTGGTGTACACGTCAGATCTTTTTAAATGTATGAAAAAGACAAGAGTGGATACAGTCGTCCTTTCACATATTTTACTCACGCTGCAAAGTTTTACAAAATATATATTTTTATATTTAAGTTAGAAATATGATCTCGAAACATTCGAATATTTTCCTGCAAAAATTGGGAATTTCTGATAAAATTTAATTTGAGAAATAATGCCCTCACTTTTCGTGACTTTTGAAGTAAAAACGTAATCAGAATTTAAAGGTATTTAAAAGGCCTACGACTTCCGTATTTAACCACTTCTGATCACTAAGCACGTTTATCACCTATTATGCCATTACTATGAATACTTTCTAATTTAAACTGATTTCCAATTTTAACTGATCTTTTAAATATCTTTGCTTTAATAGAGTACAACTAACTGAGTGGTTTATTGAAAACTTACCTATCCACGTTCTTCCTAAATAAATGGATATGAAGGAGGGCGGAATGGTGAAATAATCCACGAATGAATAAGGCTCCAGCAAGAACCACAGCTTGTCGCTAGCAGCAATAAACTGTAAAACGAATTACTTTAGTTATACAGACTGCAAAAATATTATATCTACTACATTATCATTTGTCATCTTAAAAGGCAAATAACAATGCTAGTAATTGTTTGTAAAAATAAAAAGAACATATTACAATTTTATCATAAAGATGACTATCATAAATATTATGATTTGATTATAAAAATATTGTTAAATATAATAAATTTTAATTTTCTATCGACAAGAAGTAGAGAAAGAAATACAAAAAATTATGCAAGGTACGTTTCGCTGCTATGCAACATTCACAGCCGAATATCAAGAGGGTGGAGTTTGAAACGCATTCATAAATAAAACGAAATTTACAAACAATGAAACAATAAATATAGTGATAAATAAGTAAACAAATTAAAAAATGAAAACGGTATTTTGTTCTCATCACAAAGTTACAGTTCATATACATACACAGACACAAAAAGAAAGAACAGTATTCCTAAATAAAATGAACGAAATCACTTTCACAAATAAAATAACGCTTGCGAAAACCGGAAACTTAACAAAAGCATTAAAAAAAATTCTTATCGTGATAAAATTTTCTATAGAGAAAAAAATACAAGAAACATTTCATTTTGTTCTAAGTGTGTTGAGTTTATATACTCATTTTATTTCGTTTCAGCATACAACAACTCAAAACGTGAACAACTCGTTCTTACAAAAGCATTCTGTTGCCAGATTCCAAAGTCAAAGGAAACTCCGGCGCATATGAAAATCACGATTGACGTCACGAGCAGCACTGTCTATCGAGAAGCCGGGACATCCTTCCCACGCTGGGCAAACGTTGTCAGTTTCTGACCAGTTAGAAATGATCTGCAGTCAAGGCTTCTTCACAGTCATAATTTCTTCGCTAATGGTCTGCTCTTCAGGAGGGCTTTCACCCCTACTATGTAGCAGACTGCTTCCTCATCCAGCAGCAAACAACCAAGAGACTTTCTAAGACATTGTTTAGTTAATTTTACTAAACGCCCCACCAACCTTCACACCAAGACAACCGTAGCATGAATTTTCATTCAATGTCATTTGTAGCATAAAAGTTTAGACTGTATTAATCGTTAAAGTATTAAAAAGAGAAGCCAATTCTTTTTCTCCTGCGTGGAAGGTGATGGCATTGTCAGTTTATTGTGGCACGGAAGGTGGCGTGATGGAGTTCTCGCCAACAGATAAAAACACATGAACTCTCAGTTGTCAGGTCAGAAACGGGCTCCAGATGCAAAGCTCGAGCAGGTGAGCATATGAATAGCACAATGTAAGGTACATTTAAGGGTTGCGTGTCGCGTACAAAGACAGGACAGCAAAAACTGTTCTAATTCTAGTGAACGATTTGGAGGATATCACGTTTTCTGTGGAGTTTCTGTCTGGTTACCTGGTTGCGCTCGTGACTGTTCACAATGTAAGCAATCGCCAAGTATCCCTTTAATGGCTTCACGATCTCGCAAGATCCAATAATTAGGACATAGTTTGGAAAGAGCTATTCGAATACCTAAGTGATGTGGAAGAATATGCGTATAGGAAATCAGAAGGCAAACAAAGGGATGACAGTCATCAGGCAACAGAAGATGTCAGATGTTCGAACATACTTGTGCAAATTGAAATATGCTTCCTAGCCGCAAAAGATTGTTTTTCAGGAATAGGTTGAAAAGAGTAATTTTTGATTTTGTAGCTAATGGTAAATTATTTTGAAGAGCTTCCATAGTATTTGGCAAGCATTCTTTCTGCAGACGACATATCCAATAGTGTTTTGCCTTCTGTAGTTCAGCTGTAGAGAGATCAAAGGATGGACGTTGCTGCGATTTACAACTGTGAATGAAGCATAATACCCAGGCTCCCACACGGATTAGTTTGATGTAACCACGGAAACGAGTAACACCTACGATAGGATTAAACACAGTCGTAGACAGAGGTAGGAATTCGTTTCCCCTTGTTTTCCCTTCAGCCTAAGGATGGTGGCTCACTTAGACAGATTTCGTAAGGCCTAGCATTTTGAGGTTGCTATGTGGTCCTTCCACCTCAACGCTAAAGTGTAGAATTTTGCTGGTGAAATACCACATGAAAGATGATCAGCTGAATTTAAGAGGGGAATATTAAGCGAATAATTTAGTTTTTTGAAAGAAATGCGAAAAGTGTTCATGGATGAACTACCGGTAACTATCACTATATTATTCACTTAGAAGAAACCTACATTCCAATGAGATTATATAGCAATACTTACATTATAGTATCTAGTAACATTTCTACATTTCTGCTTTCTATATCCTGAATATAGCTTGGTCTTATTGCTGTTCACTTCTACTCCCTAGGCCTCAAATTTTCTAAAATGCTTCTAGAACTTCTTTCCACGTCATCTGCTTCAGCTTGCAAGTCTTCACCAACGTCATCGTTGTTATCCTGTCTTTCCTCGTGCAAAGATTCTTAGAACCATCAACAGCATTAAATAACTCTGTTTTCTTGAAAGTCTCCACTGTTATTCCTTCATCTGTCAGAGCCCATGCACCCAAAATCCACAGGCAAACCGATTAGTAAGATAACAAATACTAAATGGCGGAATCTATTTTAAAATTTATGGGAGCTCACTTTCTGAGCGCCTTGAAAAAGGGAAAAACCGCATCATAGTTGACATGGTGAATATTTAAAACAAATTCAGAAACTTAAACTAAAATGTTCGGTACTGATAGCTGAACCAAGGCTCGAAACCAAGCAAACGGCCTGACGGCCTGGTTTATTTTCCTCGGCTTTCCCATGCTTAAAATAAATCCATTACATTTGAATTACCTTCAATAAGTCGATATCGAAATCGTTGCTTTTCTTGACAACGACTAAATTGTTGAAATAGATATAAACTTGATGCATTTTTAAATAGTCCATTAAAAGCTGAGTACTTTTATGGCTGGCCTAATTTGCAGAGTATGACACCCGAGACTGCCGTCCATCCTCCTAAAGAATAAAATAATATTTGGTGAAATTAAAAAAAAATCAAAGTTTACTCGCTTCTAAGTCTTTTTTATTTATAATTCAATACTGGATATAAGTTTGTTAAAGAGCTGATTTCTTGAATGAAGAGTCAACCATTGTATCTAAGAAACTGTGAGAATTTTTAATTATTTGGAGTCAACATTTAAATTGCAATGGATTAGTGCATTAGACATGTACCAAGGCGGATCATGGATAGATAAAAAATCTTGCTCTGAATCTGTGACCAGCCCATGTCGGAGAAGCATACTCAAGGACGGTGAAAGTCACATTTCGCAAATTTGTCTTTCAACAAGTGCCATTTCCTTCCAAGAGACGCGTAAATTTTTATAAATACATTTATTGCTTTGTGAGTGATGTTCTATATAAATTTGCAAGAATTATATTCATAATCAAAACGAAGTCCATAAAAATAAAAGGATCATAAAATAATATAAATAAAAGAAATCTCTTTTTCTAACTAAAAAAGTGACGTTTTAAAAAATGAAAAAAAAAATTGTAACTGAAAGGAAGCTATCAGTATAAATGTGAAACTTATTTAATGTCTTAAGAGCATAAAACGTATAAGGCATTTTCTCTTTCCTTCCCGCACGATTTTGTGGTGCAGCTAGAAGCACATTCGACGAGCATTCGAATCCCGGAGAAGGAATTGCAGACTTTTTTTTAATTCAAAAAATTCTGAAAGGCCTATATAAACGGGATATTTCTTATAAAAAGAAATTCATCCATGTAAGTTTAATTGTTTTTTCGACAAAAAGAAGCAGACATTCTTAACGAATATTAACATAAAACCTATTAAAGTACCAGATAAACTAGTATAAAACCAGATGCCAGAAATGCACTTTTCTCAATTTTGGAACATAAATATAAATAAAAGAATCACGAAAACATTTATATGTATACATACTCATTCCACGATGTAGACGCGACTAAGAACGGAATTTACGTAAATCCTGTCCAAATGGATTTTTGTTATACCATCACAAGCGGAAAGTATACGTTATAACTGACATTATTATTTATTAATGCTACATCATAACAGCATTATGTTTATTTATATAAATATAAGCGAAAAACCACTGACTCATCACGAAATCGCCGAAACTACACCCGATTCACTTAAAATTTTGTATAGTTACTCATTCCACGATGTAGACGTGCACTAAGAACGGATTTTACGTAAATCCTGTCCAAAACGAATTTTTGTTATACCATCACAAGCGGCACCAAGTCAAAATTCTTTTTTTATGTGTGAGTTTTGACTTTGATTCATTGACTGGCACTATATTTCCCGACTTTAAATTAAAAAAATGTACATTCACTATCAATTCGAAATTAGACATTTCGTCCATATAAGAAGTCTAGGTTCCCATTCAAATAGATAGTGTGCCCAGCAAAGAGGGCGGGTGTTAGCTAGTATGTATAGAAACATGTTATTATATTAAAACAATACGTTGGAAAATGTCGTTGTAGAATGCACGGCATACTGCAGAAATTCCAAATATAAAAGCTGAAAGAAGTTCGCAGTACAGTTGGAAAACTCTATAAGATCTAACATTCTATGCTGTCATCCAATATGATTAGATCTCAGGATCCAACCTGACGAATTCGCGCACAGGCGTGAAGAGGAGCACAGCAGGGAAAGGGTTTAAAATCCCTTTTATTAATCACAAAAAGCACGTACTTAGCACCAACTACTCGCGGTGAGAACTTTGGCTGATTTAACAATAGATGCCAAACAGTAAAGATGGAGTGCTAGACCACTCAATTTAATTTAATCTAACAGTCTGACACAGAAACCTACACTGGCGATATACTAACTAGACGGCCAGAATGCTTAGCGACTATTAAGATTAACATATGGAGGACAAAATAGCAAACGTGCACTTCAGAAAGCGAAATCACGTTCTGTCTAACCTCCAAGTTCCTCTTTTGCCGTGATTATCAAGCAAAATGGTTGATTTGTTCCGGCTGTCATCAGGTGATTGCACAAAGGGTGCAGAAGGTAGAGTGAGTCCGAACCGTAGGTCCGACAGGGCAGGAGCTGGCAGGATGGCGACAGGGGCGTGACCGCTTGTCACGTCAGTAATAAGCAGACATGGCATTAGTAGTGAGATTCCCAGGGAAATTGTTCTAAAATAACATTTTTACAAAATTCGAAGCAAGTAATACAGAAATAATAATTAAAACAGGTACAATTAGAGAATCTTGGGTACTATTTACAACTATGCAAATGGCAAAGTTCATCAGGAAAGATTAACAAGACGTAATGATAGAAAGTCCGTAGGTCACGTGGGTGGTCAACCACTCTGGTGAAGGCCCAGATGTACGCTGCTTAAGTTTTATTACTTCGAAGCCTGTCTAACGTTTTCGTTTCAATCGTTTAAATACTTTCGTTCGCCTACTTAATTTGCATCTTGGTGAGGAAATGCAAGGGTAAATAAGGGAATTCAAAAAACAAACCAAAATTAAAATAACTGGTTAATAAAACTGAAGAGAACACTATAAATCTCTTAGAAATGTTTCCGGAAACAACCCACAGAAGAAGCATACTCGTGTGCAAAATTAAGAAAATTTGCATATTGTACAAAATTTTCGAAAAACTAATGGACAAATTTTAATGAAATTCTGTACGAAAATACATTTATAACAGAGAAAGAGATATACCATTCAAAAGTCATTTTAGGTACGCATGATTAGCAGCTAAACTCATAGTGCAAGAATGTCCAAAATCAACGTTGTAATATTGAACTCAAAATGAGTTTAGTTTGGTATAGTATGGTCATTTCTCACAGCCAGACATGCAGCCTAGTGTGACGGCTTATTGGACAGAGGGCAGTTAAGAAGTTCCCGTCGCAGTAGATCCCACTCCTGCAGCAAGGCAGTTTTTAACTCCGGAGTTGTTCTCGGAGAGAGATGGCGAGATGAAATTGCCCTCCCAAGATCGTCTCAGACATGCTCTTCAGGGCTAAGAGCAGGAGCTCTGGCTAGACAATCCATGCGGCGAATAGCCTCACGTTCCATGTAATCGTTGAGTAGCTGAGTCCTTTGTTGCTGTCTATGTCCAGGACAAACTACGCCCTTGAAAATTCGAAGCTAGGATTTTAAGATCTCCTTCTATGACCCATAACAGTCAGGAAGCTTTGTCAAACACATACAGGTGTGTGCGGGCCATCCAACATAACGCCTGCGCAAACCGTTACACCTCCACCACCATAATGATCTTGTTTTCTGATCGTGTTTCAGGCACTCTCCAGGTACACCTATAATCGATGTCCAGGCTGAATCTCAACTCATCTGTAAAAGGTACGGTGTTGCACTGAAGTCTGGTTCAAGATCGTTTCAGTTGTCTGCACCGTGCTAAGTGCACTCACTCTCTTATGTGCTACAGTGAGCGGCACGCAAGCAGAGGGTCTTCTATAATACACCTCTGCCTCAGTTAGCCTTAGGATAACTGTAGACCGTGAACTTGAGTTTAAGCAACAGCATACAGCTCACATGATAGCTGTGAAGCTCTAGAAGCCCTGTGTCACCGTGTTGAAAGTGTCAAGTAAAGATCCTCATCTGTCAATGCGGATCTTTGTCGACATTGCACAGATTTTCTCGATATGTGTCCAGTGTCCTGAAACTGTTTTCACAAATTGCAGGCGACACTTGGAGTTACATTGAGCTCTGAAGGCACCTGCACTTGTGATTGGCTTGCTTCCAATCTACCAATAATTCTCCATCTCATTTCATCATCCATACATTCGTGGCTATTCATTTTACATAATACTTTGTAAAATTTACCCAGTTCCTGCGAGAAAAGCGGCGAGTCTCATAAAGGAGTACGAGCACGTAAGTCGCCGAGGACTCTTCGTGGGCTTATATCCCCTTTACAATCACAACTCAGCAGACATGTATTTCGACACTGAATATTTGCATAATTCTTCGGGGGCATAATTAGTACATTTGGCGCAATACGTTTCGTGAAAACAGACGTAATTTTCCAATTCTCTTAATTTTGTATACGAATGTATTTTATCGAAAGCTGTTTTCTGCATTTTAATGTTTATTAAAGAATAAATTATTTATGAAAAGCATACGTAAACTGCGTTTCGTTTTAAGTAATTTAGCGTAATATTAGCAGTCATTTACTGTTCTTATTGACACAAATCCCAATTTTCTTGTAGCGCCATACGGTTCTACACATAAAGTATTGCGTTTCTAAGTATAATTTTGGTAATTATCACTTTGCAATCATTACTCAGACCTGCTTTTCATGAATAGCTTAGTCCACATCCAATCACATTATCCGTCTGAAATAACGTTCTACCAAGTATGGGATTTAGGAACTGTATTTATAAACGCTGCTTTATATTCAAGACCTTTATTTAAACATGATTTGGTTGATATTTGTTGAGAATATTTATCTAAAGTAATTGTTGTGGTTCAAAATTTAGAGCCATTTATCACCAACACAAACATTTTTAATTTTAGAAAAACAAAAAAAAGCAGAAATAAGATCTCTGCGAACTATATTGCTATATTATTTTAATTCTTCCCAAGCTATTATTCAAATTTAAACTCAATTTAAAGCACTGTTTTCCAAAGAGGGATGGACAGCGGCACGTGCCTTATCAACTACAATTCGTTTTATTACAAACACATGAACTGAAAAATCGATGAACATTAAATACAACTTGAAAAATACATTTTTGATACCTTTTAAAAACTTTCTTAAACACAGTTTGATTAAAATAAAAATTTTATACTACTTACGCGTATAAAAAAGTAGACCATAAAAAATATATTTAGTGCTAAGTCAATCTGCTGCGTAGTATTTTCGGACCACGAATGACACGTCTCCACTTTGTCCCTGAAAAAAAAAGAGGAAATAGTCATTGTATCATTTATTAAGAAATGCCGTGAAAATAATGCATGAAATCACTTTAAGACGCTGAGATTATATAATGCGGAAGGTGGACACTGAAATTAATTAATATCTATGTGCATGAAATTAAAAAGTCTTGCAGATTTATTGTTGCTAATCTGACTTAATCAAAACAAACCCACTAATTTTATCGCGGCAAGGATAGGGTCTGTCAAGGCATGAGCTTTGAGCACCATATACAGTCTGTCTATCATAAGAAAAGCTCTCGCCAGTTAGTCTGCAGCTGACCGTTGCCGTAGAAACGAGCCTTCACCTATTTTCCATCGGGTTGTCTTGGAGACGGATAACTATTTTCCTAAGCCAACAGTCGCCAAAAACTAAATCAGAATAAAGCAACCCTTGGTTCGCCCCTGTTTGAAATATACTAGCTCTGTTGCTATAGCAACCTCCACCCGCTAGACACTGTGGCGAGAGCTATTCTTCTTGTAGACAGACAGTAGGGGAGAGTACGACTTTCCTCAGTTCCTCTCTATTTTGGAGAAGAGCACCGCGGGGTCGGATCCGAGGATGTCCCCCACCATTTCTCTCACAACCAAAGCCACTCAAGGGGACTTTCGACTCGTCATCTATTTTGAGTATTATTGTGCCTCACAAAAACTATAAATTTACACACATCCATGTATTCTCTGGAATTTAATCCGGGCAATCAGCATAACTAACCACTACCTCCTCTGGGAAAGGGTAAATTTGTAAATCTAATGTTATTAAATATCCGCTGAGAACTGTACGCATAAATCAGGGAAAATCTGCAATTAAATAGAACATGCTTTGCGAAATGACAGTAACTGTTTAGGAGGAAATTCTAACACATAATAGATAAAGATCTACTATAATAATAACATAATAACAATACGGATCATAATTCTAATTAAAAACTTGAAGATTTGAGAACATCAGACCTTTTCTCGTCATCTTTTGTCAACATTCGGTCGGAACTGAAGCTCATAATACAGGACGGCCCCAAGATAGATCAAATCCAAAGCAAGTGAAGAACACAAGAGCTGTAAAGCAATAAGTAGAGAAAGCGAGGTGTGCATAGCCGTGGAATACATTAATGCTTTTCGGTTTCTCCTTTGCCATGCCCTTTTTTTCTTTTTATTCTTTACTTCCCAGGCGGGAGAACCACTCCGCTTAGAAAAAATGCCTGTCGGTCTGTTTAAGTCCCGTCGACGACTATTATTATTTGTTAACGCTGCAGAGTCGTTAGGATTTTTTTGAAGCAGGAAGCTGAAAATTTGATCAAAGCCTTCGTCAGGAATCCAACCACAGACCTCTCGGTTACGTGTCGAGTATGCTGACCACCACACCACGAAGGCATGCGAAGAAGGTGGGAGAAATACCTTATATATTCCCCCTTTAAAAGGGCGACTGAGGATGAGGGGAACTAATCGCCATATCCTGGTGGTGGAGAATCATCATCCACCACCTTTTTTAGTTTGGGCGCCAGTGTAGGGTCATTAGTATTTTTTTTAAGCGGGAAGCTGAAAAATTGAGCAACGCCTTCGCCGGGAATCAAACGCCTTTCTACGCACTAACAAAGATTTCATTAGCCTTTGACCCCATTCTTTATAAACCTATTCTGAAGGTCTTAAACTGAAATCAGAGAATCAAAAACGAACTGCCACGTGAAACCTAAAGATAAGAAACGACAGTTAAACCTCTTAGGACAAGCTGTCTGCAGTAAACTGATACAATGCATTTGGGCAAACTGCACCTGCTACAGCACACTTTAGGGGGAGGAAAGAAAAGGAGATCGCAATCTCGGCCATTTTCGGGCGGTTGCAGTCGTCTAAATGAAGGCCCATACAGGGCGGTTTGGTCGTGAAAGTATTAACGGAGGGCAGGCTATCGAAATGATGCAGTAAAAGAAGCAAAGGTGAAACTGGGTGGGCCACAGAATTTAACCATTGGCTGTACAGATATAGTCTTATATTAAAGCAAGCTTATATGATTTAATGTCAAGCTTATATAAGTTTATACATTCAATGTAAACTATGCTTCATAGGTACTTTATGTACTCGTATTTAAGAATTATTGTATATATGTATACACACTCTTCAAAAGTGTAATTGCAACACCAAGAGAGAATGCGGGCAGCGTCATGGAAATTGCAGGAGCGAGAGTTGTGAGGTGGACATGCCAAAGATAAAAGTTTCGTACGCATTGCATCACGTGGTACGCATAAGCGGGCTATAAAGTTCAGCCACTTTCCCCTCTTGCAAATCCCATCTGAGGGTTTACGGAGCATGGGAGACTTTAGATGAAGCATAGAAAATGCCTATGAGACGTCGGCAAGCTCAATACCATCAGTTTAACGACCGTGAACGTGACCGTATTATTGAACTTCATGAACTTGGTCTGTCGTTGTGCACAATAGCCATTCGTGTTGGGAACAACGTGAGTACCATCTAACTCTGTGTCACACGATGGATTCAGAAAAGTGTACGTGCATGTCGAAGAGGAAGTGGTGCGCACAGGTGCACTTCGGAACGCACAGAGCGGTGTATTCGGCGGTCAACTATTGGAGACCCTTTCTCCATGTCACGTGACATCCGTAGCCGGTTGTCTCTAGAAGCAGGTAGATCTGTGTCCACCCAAACTATGCGCAACGGATATCATGAAGTACACTTGCGTTCACTGGTACCAGCCACAGGGGTACTACTGACTGATGAACACAAGACTAGACTCCTGGTGTGGTGTGAGCGTAATAGTGTGTGGAGCATCGAATTGCATCGGGTTTTGTTCCCGAATGAATCTCGTTTCTGTCTGTGAAGGAAAGACGGCCATCGCAGTATTCCAACAGGACGATGCCAAGCCGCATGTTGTACCGCGTACTCTTAACAGCCTGACCGGATTTGATATCCTACCCTGCCAGCAGCTTCTCCAGATCTGAATCATATCGAACACCTGTGGGATGTCATTGAATGTGACATTAACCGAGGACCATGGCCGCAAAGCCTGGATGATGTGCGTACAGCAGTGGATGTGGCTTGGTAAAGGATACCTCAGGCAACCATCAATGCACTCGTTAATAGCATGCCCTGCCGGATTGTGGCGCGTATTACTGTCCGAAGTGGGCGCATTAGATTCTGAATAAATTGGTTTATAATGATTTTATGTGTCTATTTTTTAATCATTTGCACATCCATCTCACAACTGTTGATCCTGCAATTTGCATGACGCTACGAGCATTCTTTCTTGGTACTGCAATTTCTCTTTTGAGGAGCGTATAAGTGTCAACAACCGTACTGAAGTACTCATGTAATGAATGTATTTAGGATAATGTGATCAACTAATCTAGTGTCTCTATTGCAATCAAGTGTTCAAATATATAACAAGTATTCAAGCGTCTTACTGTAGTCAAACTCTCAAGCACATAACTAATGTATCCATGTAATTTAATCATGCATCCAACGTATTAATGCATTTAATTGACGGATCATATTTAATGTAGTATTGCAAGTATTTGACGAAATTAAGAATTATTATTATTATTATTATTATTTGATGTATTTAAAAATTATGGCAACGTGCGCCTAAGAGCATCACCAACGCATTCTAATAACTAATGCTTATATGTCCATGCAGCTAAAAACGCGTTCATGTAGCATCATCCAGATCCCTGTTCGTTCATGCGACTTCACGGAGAAGCAAATGCATTTCCGAAGCAGGCCTCCTGGGACTCGGGAGCTGCCGGTTGAGGATAGTGGAGGGCGTGGGACATATACCTGCTTACCTTTGTTAGACACCAGATGTCCCCGTCCGCATATAAGCATTCTGTACCTTGCCAAGCACATAGCGAAAAATTGCTCCTCGTGGTTACGTATGGCCTCCAATGACATCATTTCTTCTACACTTAGAAACGCCTTGACTTTGCTTGGGCTCGAGGGTACATCTCAAGTACCGTTTGAACATTTTATTAGCAGTACTAAAAAGATTATTACGTGCGTTGTACTTTTCTTGCTATGAGATTACACTTCTTACAACATTATAGTAGGTGAAGTTAATATTAAAAATGTAGTGATTTTTTTTCCTACAGAGAAAAAGTATTACTTCTTCTTGTCCTAATTCCGTAAATATGTATTAAGCGGAGAGATTTTTAATAAATGTATGTTCTAGAGTCTAGAATCTAGACTAATATGGATTTGGAACAGAGAAATAGGGATGCTTATTTTAAATTGAATACTATTACTTTATGAAGATTCCCATTTTTTAATTTGTAACATCTTTTGTACCTTTGCATAAAAATAGTATTTATCATAGAAGGAAGTTTCTTCTCTTATATAAGTGTATTAAATTCAGAGACAATACTGAATGCACTTTTTCTTTCATTTAAGGCAACAGAATATTAGAAATGACATGGACATTAACATAGAAGTAACATAACATTTGCAAAAGAAATATATTCTACTATATGAAAGGAACAGAATGCAAGAAAATTGCAACAATAATAATTATATAGTTAATAGCACACAATGCCTTTACAGTTGGATCAAGATCGTCGTGTTTTGGTTTTTGCACTAAATTCACGAACTCAACTATTTATATAAGTATTTATATTATATAAATATATATTTATTATAAGCGCTTAAGACTGCTTCTGACACAAACAGCATCTTTGAAAGATTTTATAATTTTATTATCCCATGAAATAGGAAGCCAACTGTAGAAAGCTGCAGCTAAATTTTTGTGTTTCAAAGAAAACAAATGATAATTTTCACGCTTCCGTGTCTGTCATGCGTGTCATTCAGCGAAAACAAAACAGTAAGAATCCCTCCTAAATGTCATTACGCCAAGAGAAAATGATATCATTGGAAAGTATGTCCAATCACAAGTACGAATTTTTCTCCTATGCGCGTAGCGCGGTACAGATTGCTTATATGCTCCCCGTCCTCCTTCATTTGTCACCTGTACGAACTCCTCCCGAATTTTGATGAAGGACTGCCCAGGTAATGGATTCGAGGGTCTCTCACGTTTCTTTCCC
>KK113927.1:0-10589 GCA_000611955.2 Stegodyphus mimosarum
CGGGACAATTTCAGGAGATTCTTGTATCGAAAATTCTTTGTGATGCCAAATGTCTTTGAGTTCCTTTGAATAAGTATGCCATTTATGTAGTGACATGCTAGTCATTAAAAATGTTCACAATTTCTAAACTTGTTTTCAGGGCTTCTTCTAAATTTTGTTGACCACCAATAATATCATCAACATACAGACAGTTGTTTCAGGATATATTTCTGAATATTTTTAAGGTGCTGCTTAATGGTAGTAGCGAGTAGGAAGGGACTAGATTTTACTCCGAACAAAAAAAACTCTTGTAAATCTAAAGGTTTTCAAGTTTTCATTGCTATCATCAGGATCATCTTTCCAAAAGAATCGTGTAACGTCCCCATCTTCTTTATTCAACTCTATCTGTAAAAAGGCTTGTGTAATGTCTGCTGTAAAGGCTATCGAATTTTGTCTAAATTTTATGAGTAAATGAAAAATATCAGGATATAAGGTCGGACCCGTATATAAACAGTCGTTTAAAGAAAGTGTCTTTGGTCTATCTGCTGAAGCATCATAAACTATTCTTACTCTGCTCGTTGTTCTATCATTTCTGATGACTGCCCTATGAGGTAAATAAAATAGAGGCTTGTCATTTCGATTGTCTTCCTTAACTGGTTCAATAATATGTTTTAACTCGTAATCCTTTAAAACCCTGTATATTGAACAAACAATGGGTTATCAATTTTAAATTTGTTACTCAATTTCTTAAATATTTCAAGTACTATATCCCTATTTTCTTCCATTAGATGTTTTGAATTTGGTTTCCATGGCAGTCTTACTTGGTATCTGCCATTCTTATACTCGATATCAGATTCGAAGGATTTCATAATTTCTAAATCAACAGTTTTGTCGTTCTGAGTATCACTTTCTAAACCTACGTTTTCCAGCTTCCAAAACTGTTGTAACTGATCTGATATCAAGTTTTCATTTACTATTACTTTTATAGTTAATAATTCACTAAATTCATTATTTACTTTACCCTGTAAACACCACCCAAATAAAGATTCTATAGCTACTACATCGCTTGAAATTCTTTTAATTTTACCTGTAATTATAGAATAATAGAAATCTACCTCTATAAGAACAGCAATTTTGTCATTTTGCTTACAACAGTCAGCTAATTGTAAATTTTGTAAAACTTTATTTTCCTTAGCAAAGTTCAAATCGGGAGGAGAGATGAGAGCATTGGAGAAATTCAACATATATACTAAGTTTGGGATCGCTAATATTTTCTAGTTTGGCTTTAACAACATTGAACGTTTCTCTAACGCAGTTTTATCTCCAAATGAGTAAACAGAAAGTGATTCTTTTCTAACGATCGGAAGATCCATAATTAGATACATTTTTAGTTATGAAAGATCTCATTGAGCCATTCATTATCAAAAAGAATTCTCAAATTTTCAGATTTATCAGTATTTCGAATTAATGCAGAAGCAGTTTGCAATATTTTATTAGATCTATTTTAACCGGAATTATATGACGAAACAGCGGAAATACTAACGTTGAAATCCGACGTTTTCAAGTTTACCGTTATCTTTTTTCTGATGAAATGAATAACAAATGGCTTTCGAATGTTTATTACAGCAGAAGCTACAGTTTACTTTTTGTTTACAGGCTTTTTATCCAAACATAAAAAACATCTGCCTTGCTTCTTCAAAATCTTCTTTTTCTTTTCCACACTTAAAAGTTTCGCAATCCATAGATTTATGACTTTCGTTCCCGCAGAACAGGCACTGTGATTCGGCTGACGCTGCTAATAATTCAACTGTCGACGGCTTACTTGTTTTGACTGCAGAAAATTTCGATTTGAAAGGTAGTAGTTTTTCTAATCGCGAAAATTTCTCTTTACAGTTATTAATTAACAGAAGCTGCGCGTTCTCTATTAAGTACTTCGTTCCTCAAAAAGTCTAATAGACCTTTTAAATCCCAATTTTCGTCCTTAATTTTTCGGCTACAATCAAGAACGAACTCATTAGGAAGTAATTTCAAAATTAAAGGCGTTAAAAGATTTCCGTAGGAATTAAGAGTCTATTTTTAATGCTTCAAGGTTTCTTATCTGAACTTCGAGAAGTTTTCTTAATCCGTTTACATCATTAGGATTTCTAACAGGTGAAATACTTAAAGAGTTGTCCTAGATGCGAATTAATTACGATATTCGTTTGCCCAAATCTGGAACGTAACAGTTCAAGAGCAGCTTCATAATTATTTTCGATAAGAGTGAAACCAGAAAGAGCTTTGGCGGCTGAGCCATCAAAAAAGCTTTTCAAATAAATTAATTTTTCTATTTTTGATAAATTCGGATTTTTGTCAATCGCATTTTCGAACTGACCTATAAATTCTAACCAATCTGAAGGATCTCCATAAAATTTAGAAATGGTTAATTTAGGAAGACGAGTGAATGTATTATTTTCGTTTTTCGAATCTGTAGTGGTTTCATTCGAAATGTTCCGATTTTCATTCTCCGAATTTTCGAGCTTATTCAATTCCTTTAATTTTTTCTTTCCTCTAAATTGCCACAGTTGAATTTTCTCATCGTATTCTAGAACCGTTGTGAGTTCAAATTCCTCCGTTTCGAGTTTTAAATCTCGTTCTATTTGAGTGTCTAAATCTTTCAAAACTTTTGATTTTTCGTTTAATTCATCTAAATTTTCTTCTAATACATTTACGTTTATACTAATATCATCTTTATTTAATCCTTGGACACTGCGGTCCTCAATACCTTTCGTTTCGATTTCAGTTTAGCAATAAGATCCTCCATTATACTAATAATAGAAAAGTGTAGGCTTACCTTGGCAGTCTTCGCACATTTCTAAAGTGCTAATCCAAAATTAGAAAACACAAATTTTCAAATTGCCCAACGATTCATTTCGGGCCTGGATGAACCATTGTCGCGATAGGCTAATTTTAAGTCGAAATTCTATCTTATCTAAAATCTATGAAGAAATCTATATCTATCATTGATTCGAAGAAACGTTAATTTAAATATCTATTTACACTATATACAGTTAAACAGTTAATAAATCATCATATGGAATTCTACAAAACAAAGGATAAGGACTACGCCTTTCCCGTCTAGCATCTAACATCTAATTAATTTTTTCTACTTCAGGTGGGGGCGCTGCTATCGCTGTATTTCTCTACAGTATGATAGTAATGAAGTTATTACACAAGCACTGCAATATTTTCTCTTGAAAGTAATCCGACTTATATACATATAACCCTGTAGTTTTACATTATTGCTTTTTAAGAAAGTAAATTTCACTTGCTCCAGAGTCATGAGTTGCTACTGGTCTATCTGGTTTCGTGCTTTTGTATGTGGTAGACATATTCAATAAACTGAAACGCGGTGGATGTATTACACAAACAAACCCGAACGATGTCTTGCTTTTTAAGGTATTCATCTAACAAAGAACCTCTGAAATTTCAGAACCTTTAATGTACTTTACATTAAAGATTATATCATTACTTCTCCACCATTCAGAAAATTCTTTGCCATGTGAAATAGATCCTTCTCTAACTTTCAATGAAAAGTTACCGAATCCTTGTTCTGTCTAGGGAAAAGTACTTTGAGAATCAGTATTTAAAGTGAGCCTTCACTTAGCAACGAAGATATCTCAATCCCAATAATTTGTTTTGAGTGAGAATAGATGACAAAATCTTAGATTCCCTTGATAGAAATGAAGAACAGGGAAACGCACAAACCACGGGTAACCTTGTATGCACACATTTTTGCACCATACTTCGTGAAACAGTAATCGTATTTATTCTAGTGGCTACTGCCAGCCCAGACGTGATTTGTCTTGCAGTTAGTTGCAAGACGATATCATTGTACCGACAGCTATCTTCCGATATGTCAGGAACTTTAGAATATCTTTTATTTTATCAGAATGCAACACTTCAAGTAGTTATAAATTATCTCCGTATCCTTGTTTCTGGTATTAATTAAGTAAAAATGAAACAGACTTTTTAAAAGAGTTCTTAAGAAGTAAGATTGAAATTTTAAGCCTAGTATTTCCATTATTTTCTTCAATTCTATAAATTTATGTTATAGCTTAACTGGATATTATATTTGCTTCAGGTTGTTATACATTTCTAGAATCTGCGATAACAAGATTCGTTTTATCATCCTTTTTTATATTATATTTGAACACGGAAAAATATGCTTATTTATGAACTTGCCGCATTTTTTAAACGCAGTAAAACATAGACATAATGCAATTTTGTGGAAGTGAAAGGAACTACATTGCCTTTTACGTATTTTATCACACTAAAACACAGTTAAATTGAAAATTATTTTGTTATATATTTCTCATAAGCTCAATGTATGAGTTCAGATCATGCAATAATCCGTTTCGTCCATGGCCATCCTCCTCCTTTCAACCAAATCCATGGATGGCATCCATGATAAGGTCAGAAAAATCCTAAGTCGTGTAAACTGGAGACACTAAGACAGTATCCTAGACAAAACTTCAAATGAAAAAGTCACATGGAATTAAATCGAGAGACCAGAATAAGGCATAATTTTATCTTCTTGCGCGTTCTTATATCTTCCTTGCAAATTTTAAGAGAAACAAGCTTGTAAATGCTTTTTTTTTCTGACTTATTTGGATTTAGACACGCTTGCAAATGTAGTCTTGATAACGATCTCTATAGTAATAAGTAGGACAACCGGTTTATTGAAAGAAGTAATCATCACAGTTTTCATTTAACTGTAATTTAGCACTGCTTGTCAGTATATCTAAGAATTTTTCTATCTTTCCAGAAAGGGAATTCTATGAGTCACTGGAAAGATTTATTTATTTTGCAGCGGAAAAAGCTGGAAGGTGCTATGATAAGAGATTTTTTGACAGCTTCATTAACTGTTTGTGTAGTGATTAGAAAGATTAATGATTATACCTGAAATTTAGTAAAATAAAATTTGATATTGGCTGAATAGTTTATTTGTCATGAAATTTTTAAATATTTCATGGAATTATGAACATCCTTTGATAATAATATGCTAGCCACCCAATTACCAAGGTGGTAGGGATTACCAAGGTGGCTGCCATGGTCTTATGGTCGGGTTCGAATTCCATAAAAGGCATAAGCATTTATAAGTGTGCCATATTTTTGCATCATGGAGGCTTCTAAAATACAGAAATAGAATTCTAAAATATAGAAATAGGATGTAACAGAAGCCCCCATGCTGCAAAAATAATGCCGAAATAAAAATCGTCTAAAGGTTTTGGTGATAAGAGGAATAAATGACCCTCGGATCCGTTTCTTGAAGTGTTTCAAAATTTGAATGGGATTCCATTTCTCGCAGATGCCATTTGGTTCCCCCTTGTGCATTATTTTCGGTGATGAGATGGCTAAATGACCGAAGAGTTTCGTTATTATCAACGAATGCTTAGCAGTGTGTCAGACTTTGGAAAAAATATTGATATGTCAGGTATATTATTTACAACATATGAAAGCACTCTTAGAAACCATTTAAAAATTATTTTGACAGCTTTTTTGATATTACGAATGATTCAAATAATAAACATTCTATCGTTAAACAAATGGTGAAGTATAAAAGTTACGTAACAAGCGATGGCAATTAACATCTACTCAGCAACAATTAAAAGGATTTATCTCCAATATCGAAGTTATACTTCAAAGAAAGGCAATCCTAGATTTCTTTTCTTGAAAACTGTTTAATCCAATTGTAATAAGGACCCGCATCTTGGCTCTAACGTTTTATTGGAAAGGACGTAAACAGAAATCCTTTTACCTCATCAAACATCTCTCCACACATCAGACAAGATGTTAAAACGGTTTTATAATGTCACACAGACGATAAATAAAGCTTATAGATTCGAAATTTCCTCAGAGGATTATATATAATTTATTTTTATAAATTTCCTGGACGATTATTTTACTTTTAATTGTACTTTACTTTTGATTGTGTATTTAAGCAGTAGTTAAAGCTTCTGCAATAATTCCTACTCGATTCTTTACTGTTGATTTAAAGGCAATTTAAATAAAGGTAGTCGTTTATACAATGTAATTTCATCGTTTTCTAAGCAGTTAAAGTTCGTCTTCGTTACATTTCCCCTGACGCTATAACGCCGTATAGCAATTCAAGTTATAATGGGAAATGAATGCTTCATGTGACTGGAGCAAAAAATTTGAACTGATAGGCTGTTAGCATAGGCTGAATGATTTTTCAAAGAGAATGGTACTCTTATCTTTCGTTGTGAAGATATACATTTAGGATAAATGTACTCGGGAAAACAAATTATTAAATAATCTGTATTTCGATATTTATTCATAGTAGATGCATTCCGAACGTTACATTACTTCTTTATTTAAACCATTTGAAGTGAAATTTCATACATGTTCTCAATAATGTTTCACATTCACTTTTTTGCTTTACCTACAGTTTCTTTTTAAAGTTATTTAAGTTCATTATAAAGCTAATATTTTGCGTCCACGAAAGTCTTTATACTGCTTTACTTTCTCAAACTTTAATCATAGTTTTACTATTTTTAAATTTAAAAAATCAGTTTTGAAAAATAAAATATCAAATCATACTTTTATATAATCGCCTAGTCCAAAATTTGTATTCGTTTTAATAAACTAAATGAAAAAGTAATTAAATCACGGATGACTATAATTGACCAAGATATTTCATCACCAAACTTAGGATTAACATCCTTTTGATTTTTTTTTTGAGGAATCAATTAAAAAACATATATTAAAATATTTCTCCTCTTTAATCCCAATTAGTAGTACTCTTTTGTAATTTACGAGTATATAATATTCTTTAAATTATAATTTTGTTACATTTGGTATCACCAAAAACATTTTTACACAAGTTATTTCTAAGTCCTGAAATGTTAAAAAAATACATTATTAATATTAATACAGTTTTGAATAATAATACAATAATCAAACAAAAAAGAAATTTTAATTAGAAAAAGGTTTTATTTTTAATAATAATTTTTAACAAATAATATTGCTGCGTGCGTACGGGTTCTTAATGGATTGAATGCACAAGCCGTTCAAAAGTTAATAAAATTTATTCTTTTCACACGAAATGAAACAAAATACTGAAATATTTCCTCAGAGATATTCGTACAATATCACAATATCTCAAACTTTAAAGAGAATTCAATTCAAAACAGATAAAGTTAATTCTATTTCACAGCGATTTCGCTACAATCAATCACAGCATTAAGTAAACAACAGTTCGCTTAAAAACAGCTACAACTGAGATGAGGTGTTTTAATTCGGCTTTCATAAACTTTTTAATTATTTACTAGAATATTCTGGTAAAACCTCGATTTTTCTCGATATTTGTGGATGGCAACAATAATTACGTGATATTTATTTATTAAATATTAAATGCACGTGCTCTTTTATTTTTACTTTTCCGACGTAGTTTTCTCTTCAAAAATCGTCTGCGTTGCATGGGAAAATAAAGCAACTTTAATTACAATTCTAAATAAATAGCTAAATAAATCCGAAATCCGTAACACTGCCCCCTTCCCAAGGACTGCACGTTACGGGTAGTACAATCCCTGGACAGGAAGTCAAATTTACAACTAAGGCATCAATGCAATAATAAACATTACCTTACAATAGCAAAATAAACAATAATTAAGTAACTTTCAGTAATAAGTAACTTTCAGCAAATCAAATACTATCAAATACTAAATACAAATCAAATACTATCAAAAACTAAATACAAATCAAATCCTAAATACAAATCAAATACTAAATACAAATCAAATACTATCAAATGCTAAATACAAAAAGGACCAAAGTCTCATACTATTTACATTACTATTTACAATTATAGACACTAAGTACTATGGCCATAGTAAGGAGCTAACCTGTCGTAATGGACTTAGGCTTAGAGTTCGATGACTTACGGATCCGAACCACGACGTCCTTCATCCTGTTTAGGGCTGTGTAAGGTGACTGTAGTATCCGAAGGTGACTGTAGTTTCGTAGAAAGTTCTTTTCGACGAGTCGGATTTTACAACCACACCTTGTCTCCTTCTTTGAAACCATGTTCTGTAGTTCTGGTGTCGTATCGGGTCTTTATCCTCTCCGTCGCCAAATTGACTCGCTCTCGTGGAAAGTTGTGTATCACTTCAAACCGGGCCTGGAGATCTTGAATGTATTCCTCAGGCGATGAAGGCGCATCAAATGGCAGACGAAGGTCACGACCGAAGAGCATCTGAGATGGGGAATAGCCGGTAGTCTCGTGGACAGCACTGCGGTAAGCCAGTAAAAATAGTGGCAACTTCTTGTCCCAGTCCTGTTGGTTTCTGGAAACCACTAATGAGAGGTTATTGAGGATGGTTCGATTAAACCTCTCTACCATACCGTCCGACTGGGGATGTAAAGGCGTCGTTTGGGTTTTGTCAATGCCGAGTAGCTTGCAGAGTTCCTTGACTACAGCCGAGGTAAAATTCCTTCCCTGATCGGAATGTAACTGAAGAGGCACTCCGAATCTGGAAATCCAGTGCTGTATCATCATCTCTGCTACTGTGACAGCCTCTTGATCAGGAATAGGATACGCTTCAGGCCACTTGGTGAAGTAATCAATGGCAACGAGGATGTATTTGTTGCCATCAGCAGTTCGTGGCAGAGGTCCTAAGATGTCAAAGGCGATACGTTTGTGGCGACTCTGACGTTCTTCGATAACCTTACAGTCTTTGGTGAAAGATTGGCGAGTTCTTTCAACATCGCAAAATGTAACGGTTACATATATTTTAAACTATGTAAAACTTCATTATTGTTTATTTGTTTATTTTTAATATTTACTCTATTATATTTCACGTTATTATATATAATTTACTATCGAATCTGGCAACATCAGTTATTATTTATCCGAGCTGTGAGCTCGTGACTATGTGGTTGTGATGAAGCCATTTTTATTCTAAAGATGAAAATAAATGTTGCATATATGTTACTTTGATTAGTTCTAACTTCTAACATCAAAATGCACCGGCCAAAATATAAACCTTTTAAGTTAGGAACTACACGTTCAAAAGGTGCTCCTATATTGTAACGTTGCAGCTTCCCCCGGCTGCGTTTCTTCGGTCCTTTTCGACTTGCACAGGCATCGCAAGTTCGGCACCACTTTTGCACGTCATTCTTTGCATTATTCCAGTAGAAACGCTCCCGAACTCTCTGCAAGGTCTTCATTATTCCGAAGTGACCTCCTGCAGGGCTGCTATGTAGTTCTTTAAGAATGCCCGGGATCTTCGGAGTAGCAGCTGCCATCGGAATGTCTTTCCATCATCCGATTCAAATTTCCTGTACAAGACGCCGTTTCGAATATAGAGTGAGTCCCATAGAGCCCAACATTATTTATTTGTGGAACTATAGGTTGAAATGTCCTGCTAGGTAGGTTTTCTGTTTGAGGTCTCCAATAAATCAATTATGCTTTTAATGTCATGGTCTTCCAGCTGGTCTTTTCTGACTTCTTTGACACTCCATGGGTCTGGATCAGCCGATGTTGAGGTTGTAATTTGTCGTGCGACCGGATTAAGTAGCTAGTATTTAACTTCGACTCTGGAACAATATCGGCAGTTTTCTGGATAAGGTGTTTTAGACAAGGCGTCAGCTTTTCCGTGCGATGATCCCTTCCGATGATGGATAGTGATGTCATATTCCTGGAGTCTCCGTATCCACATGGCTATTTGACCCTCAGGATTCGTGAAATTTAAAAGCCAGGCCAATGATGCATGATCCGTGTGGAGCAGGAATTTTCTGCCGTATACATTATGATGGAAATGTTCTACGGCTTTGACTATGGGGAGCAACTCTTTCCTGGTGACGCAGTAATTTCTCTTCGGTTTAGACAGGCACTTGCTTCACTAATCGTTCTTGGCTTTATATTTCTTGGAAGAAAACAGCGCCAACACTTTCATTACTCGGGTCCGTGTCGAGAATAAATAGTCGCTGGAGCTGAGGAGATGTCAGGATTGGAGCAGACTTCCTTCATGTTCTTAAATGAATCCTCACATTCTTTTGTCCACACGAACTTTCGCTTCCTCTGTGTGAAAAGGTCTTGCCATGGAAGAAAAATCCTTTACGAATCTCCTATATTAGGTGCAAAACCCTAGAAAGCTTCTCAGCTGGTGGTCATTTTCAGGAAGTCCCCAGTCTTTAGCTGCTGACACGTTTTCAGGATCCGTGCGTATGCCTTCAGCAGAGATGACATGTCCGAGGTAAGTCACTTCCTGTCTGAATAATTTGCATTTAAAGGGGCTCATCTTTAGATTTGCTTCTTTTAGTTTCTGAAGCCCCTTTTTAAGATTTTCTAGATGTTCTTCGAAACTCTTCCCGAGGATGATGATGTCATCCAAGTATATCAGACAGGCTTCGTAGGGAAGACCTTTGAAAACAGTCTTATTAGGCGTTCGAATGTAGCCGGCGCATTACATAGGCAAACGGCATCACCTTGAACTGCAAAATCCTTGTCCAGTAGTAAATGCCGTCTTTTTGTGGTATCAGGATATATTTCTACCTGCCAATACCCATTCTTTAAATCAAATGTCGAGAGCCACTTGCTTCCAGAAAGA
>KK113927.1:10605-29989 GCA_000611955.2 Stegodyphus mimosarum
GGAAGAGGGTAGCTGTCTTTCTTTGTAGCCTTAT
The DNA here is from genome assembly GCA_000611955.2 of Stegodyphus mimosarum. Taxonomy (NCBI): domain Eukaryota; kingdom Metazoa; phylum Arthropoda; class Arachnida; order Araneae; family Eresidae; genus Stegodyphus; species Stegodyphus mimosarum. The sequence goes on from KK113927.1 coordinate 10,640, forward strand.
TCAACCGGCGGTAGTCAACGTAAAATCTAGTCTAACCGTCTTTCTTTCTGACGAGGACGATGGGAGATGACCATGGACTTGCAGAAACCTCGATGACATCGTTTTGTTGGATGTCCCATAAACGTATTCGTAATTCTTCCTGTTTAGCGATCGGTAGACGTCTTGGATGTTGCTTGATTGTTGGATGATCACCGGTATCGATTCTATGTTGCATCAAACTGATTCGACCCACGTCAGAAGACGAGCGGGAGAACACATCTTGGATATCTTCAATGACACGTTCGGCCGCATTCCTCCCTTCGTCATTTAATTACGAATTCTGCAATAACTCCGATGGAATACTCTCTGAGGACACGGATTCTGGGATGTCACTGTTTCTTTCAACGCGGATTACGGGAATACATGCTGCAACCACTGCACCTTTGTTAATAACTCTCCCCTTATTAGTTACATTGGTAACTCTCACCGGGATTCGACGAGTATTTCTTTATTAAATACTAAATGCACGCGCTCTTTTATTTTTACTTTTCCGAGGCAGCTTTCTCTTCAAACATTTTCTGCGTTGCATGGGAAAATAAAGCAATTTTAATTACAATTCTAAATAAATAGCTAAATAAATACGAAATCCGTAACAATATTTTGAATTCGCTATATACCAATACTGAAACCTGCTACATGTTTAGAGAAGACCAATTCTGTAACATGCTGCGAATAAGATCTTTTATTTTGTTTGTATTAGATCAATACTTTCGACGACAGAATGCATTGCAATAACCATCACCTAATTTATTTTTATCATCATAAACTTTTTTCTAATCTGATATTTTATTTTTAAACAGCAATCTGATATTTTGATTTAATGCAAGCATTTTGCTCTTCAATTTGGGTACGATCCCTAAATATAATCCCAACTTTTAAAGTTAACTATCTCGGTCATTTATGTCATAAATGAATTATATGTTTGTGTTTTATATTTTTCCGAGTTAAGTTTCCGAGTTAAGTTTCTTATAGTTATTAAAGTTTATATTGTGTTTTACATTTTTCCGAGTGGCAGCAGTCTTGCAAGTTGGAGATGAAAATCCTTTTTATTTCGAAAGCTGTTGCCACTGCTCGCTTTCAAATCCTACAGTTTGTTAATAAAAAATTTCTAAGTTTTTTATTAACAAACTGTAGAAATAAAAATACGACGAAATAAAAATAGTATTGCCAAACATTAAATATATTTTTAGCGATTCCAGAAATTCATGGGGAGCCATTTCGGCTGTTCCTAGCTTCGTACCACTTTTATCAACCGAGATATTAATTAAAATTTCAGAAAACACTAATTTTCGCACTCATTTTCTGAGTGGCAACAGTCTCGTGAGTTGGAGATAAAAATGCTTTATTTTGAAAAGCATTGCTACTGCTCGCTTTCAAATAGTAGAATTTGTTAATCAAAAATTTTTAAGTTTTACAAAATCTATATATTTATGAAGATGAATGTCTGTTTGTGTGTTTGTTTCTTCGCGTTGTTTATTTCTGATCAATTATGATCAATGTTTTGCCACATTTAATAGAATAAAATTGAATATAGGTGAAATATTGGATAGAGCTTGAACTTTAAGACCATTTGATTAGAAAGACGAAAATCATTAAAAAATGCGTGCCATTGTTGCTGATATAATGAGAGAGAATTAGTTGATTTGTTTAGATCCATTACTCTCAATCTAACTTAACTAGCATCGAGTACTTCCGCTAGTGCTAAGTTAAATAGAAAGGAAATATCTATAAAATTTAATAAAACGCAATAAAACTATAATTGGTTAATCTTCTTAGTTTATTACTACGTTTAGTTTAAAATAAAAGCAACATAATTCAAGATTGTTTACTTCGTTCATTTATTCGTAAGAACATACCATCTAAGAATTACTGTATTTAGGAATTATCTTGTAGTTAATTGTATTTATTGAGTTCATTAATAAGCAATAAACTGCAGTGCTACCTAAGAATTATCATAATCGCAAATAATGATATTTATTACATACGCATTAATAATCAGAAACTTAAAGCTATCTAAAATTTATTACAGTTTTAGTTAATAATACTTATTGTGAACTCAAGCTTGAAACCTTAATGCTATCTAAGAATCATTACTGATCGTATTACTAACCAAAAAGTCACATTCTGAGTAACTGCCAATAGATAAAAGCGTAATAATATCTTCGTAAGCATATAGAAACAAAGAAATAGTGTTTTCTTATCCTTTTTACGAAGAGTTATTAAAAACTAGAAGTTAGAAGTTATTATGTTTAGAAGAGTATTAAAGACGTTATCTCAGAGATTAAATCTATCTTTTTTTATGGAACTCATGCTTGAGCAAGCTATCATTTTCATTTCTGAATTCTCGCCATCTGTGAAAATAATAAAATCATATGTCATTTATTTAAACATTTTCCTTAATTAAAATTAAAGAGAAAAATTAGAGATTAATCACTTAACGTATTAGAGAACTCATTTTCTTGTTTCACTTTTTAAAATTTTCCAGTTTTAATCGAGAATTTTTTTATTTCACGAATAATGACAATTACATATTCGCATGTTTGAATTTTTTAATCAAACTAATTATCTGTTAATGAGTAATTAATGAGCCGAACCGGATTAGTCAGTTAATTGGATAGTTAAGTCACTGAAAAGCAGTTGTCTGAATCATGATAAATACATTTTTGACGAACAATTTTTTTCTCTTATTTATATTACTGACACAGCGAACCGAAAATGTATATTTGGGTATTTATTTTATCATAAGAACAAAATTAAAAAAGCCAAATAAAAGAAGATAAAATATGTATACTTCAATTCAAATCGTGAAAACTATATGGGCCTTTCGCATTATAAGGGAACGGATGGAACTTACATCAAATACACATCACAAGATTATCTGCTTTACAATGAAAAACTGCATATTATAAGAAGAATTTCTAATTGAAATGCATAAAAAAAATTTGCGAATTTAAATTAATGCTTTATATAAATAAAAAATCCGATGAGTACAACACACGACTTCCTTGTACGGAATATTAAATTATTAGCATTTTGCATTCCATTTAAACTTATTGGATTTAATTCAATCTACTTCGTCGATAGCGCATAAACCACAATAGAATAAATGCACTCTTTAAAATCCACTACATTTGTTTACCATAGTCGCACTCTGGCGCTAGGTTCACTTAACAGCGTTACATCTCATTTACTTTATAACTCAGAATGCACAAAAATGAAGAATTATCTAATCGTTTCCATATGTTCTATTCAAATACTATGATAAATCTAAAGTGATGCATAAAAGAAATTAAACAAACAAACAGAACAAAAAAAAAATCTGAAAGGTTTCAGATTTTAAATTACATCCAAAGGGGCGTTTTTTAACATTTTGTGTATTACATTTATTTACTAAATATCATGTTCTTCGCACTTAAACCATAAAATTCAGCTCAAGAGAAATATCGCAAAATAATTTTAAATTATCATATCTTTAGAATTTCCGATACACAGTCTCACGCGCTGGAGATAAAAATGTTTTTTCTGTACAACGTTACCATTGCTGTCTTTGAAATCTTTGAGTTTGTTAATCGAAAATTCGTTTAAAATTTTACAAAATATGAAAACAATAAAACAAATTTCAAATTTGGGCTTCCAGATGCCCATATTCGCAGTACGATTACGTCATTTAAAATTGGATGGTACTGGGTACCGTCTTTTATAACAGTGCGAGAAACATACATGCATTTATGCAGATTCTTCATTACTTAATTTCTTTAAGTATAGTGCAGGGCGATAATATTTAGTGGTAACAATTTGGAAAGTGAAACGGACATTTAGAGTGAACCGACGCAAAATCGCAAAGCGAAAACAATAGTCCTTCAGGGACAAAGCCCCTTTTGAACTAAAAAGAAACAGACGATTTTCACAGAGGATTCAGTATGTCCCGTTCAATTAATTCAGATCTCACTTCGGGACAAGGCAAAAATACATAAAAACGCAAAACAACTATATTTAAAATTACGCCGTAAATCCTTAACACTTATTTCCTCGAATAAATTCCAGAATCGATAAAGCAGGATTTAATTCGCAATAATAAAAAGAAGGCGTTGTCTTTCTTGTCGCGAAGCTTGGCTTCTCTAGATTGGCAACAAATTCACTATTCTGCTAAGTTTCAAATGTAAACAAATAGTGTCGCTATGGCCAAAATAATTAAGCTTAGCCGCACTTAAACAACTTTTAAATTTTTGATAATTCTGCAATTATAACATACAGGTTAGCTTAAGGCATAAAAACCGTAACCAGAAGATAAGAACGACATAATTCAGCCATTTTAAAGCAAAAAATTTACAATTTATAAAAATATAAGAATAAAGAAACTGAGCTCACTGAGCCGAGTAACATAGTGGATATATATATTTATATACTTTTGGTGCGGCCGATTGCAACCAAAGTAGGAGGGACATATCTACACGTTATAGCAGTCCTATATACAAAATGGATGCGTTGAAATGCGTAAATCTTAACTTTTGGTTGGGAAGAAATATCTCCAATGAAACGATCAGGTATAATTTTATACTGATATACATTATCTCTTTTCAGAAAATGAAGCCTTTAATTTATTAAAGCATATTTGCTTTTTTTAATTAAAAATTATCACATTCTCTGAACTAGAGACGGGATAATTTCTTAAAGGTGCAAGTTTACAGCATAGAAACTATGGTAAGAGCAGAAGCATTCAACGTTACTCTTAACGTTATCTTATAAATAATGACTTTCAAAAATATGCATCTGCATCTAAATATTACATTAAATAAAAGAAGTATGAAATAGTCATTAAAATTCATATGTTTGAACACTGAAGTTTCTTTCATTTACCAGCGAAATTCAATGAGTTGCCAAAAAACCAACCCGATAAAAAGATTATTTGAGTATAGCACAAGCTCTTTTCACGTCTCTTCTTATCAGCAAGGAGAATAAATCCACGAAACTTGACATTCGAAAACTCGAAATCCCTCATTGGTGTTCGGCAAACAAACGGACGCTAAACCTCAGTCGCAGTTCTTCAAGAGCATTGTTGAAGATCAGTTCGGAATTCTTTTTCGTCATCCAAGTTGATTCGATATTCTTAATTAAACAAACTTTCCCCTACCTCAGAGTAATCGGATAAAAGAACTATTCCTGTGGGATTCAACAGACGAGCTGATTGTTTGCACCCCAGCCATTTTATTCATTCTAAGCACCTCGTGTCATGTTCTTACTTCATTCGATTGTTAATGATTAACTCAACACAGTCCTTTTGCTCCTGTGAACAAACAGGAGCTGGAGGTTACAGTAACATGGTCGGCTGTTGCCAGGATAAATGATTTACGTGAACGGTATTCTGATACGCGAGAGTTCAGTTTTTGTCTTTAATTAAAGAATCTAGGTTTTCTTCATAAATGAGGGTTCAATATTTTGAAGGACTTAACATGAAATAAATATATAGTTATGTTTTAATAAAAAGGAGTCAAAAGCCTTTATAATAAATTTTCTCGGTTGAGCGAGAACTCAAAACACTAAAATATAATTTAAAAGAAGAATAACAAATATTTCAAGAAAGGAAAAAACAAAGCTTTTTATAACATATCTTCAAAAGATTGGTGTCGCCAGGTAACAAAATAAGATGTCCCTGAGTGCAGACTAGAATGAGAAATTTAATAAACCGAAAAAAATAAAATTTGAAATATGTAAGTCCTATAATTTTATATAAAAAGATAGTTATTCGTTAATGTAATTTAACTCTTATCAGGCTAAAACATAATAACCATTTAGTGCAAAATTCATTTCAAATTGTAAAATAAATTAATTTTCTGTGGATAAAGTAATATAAATAAAAATAACACAAAATGATAACTCAGTTAAACGCATAAAACTAAATTGATTGCAAGGGCATGATAACAATCAAATCAAAATGGCAAGATTTTTACTTCGCACACGGAAGAAATAAAGAAAGTATTGTAGTCGAGAGAAATTTCGGGTGTCATATTTAAACAAAAATATCCTTTCTGACCTCTCTCGAATTCATTCAAACCTTGTTTTTCGTGACACCTGTACGTACGGAGAGAATAAAGGACTCTTTTTTTTTCCAAAAAGGATTTTAAAATGGATTTTGGATTCAGAAGAGATATTTTTAGGACAGACTGATATATAAATACTATGTACATACGTGCACAGTATGCATGTATTTAGCATAACTCAAAAATGCGTAGTCTCAGAAGATTGAAATTTTGTATATGGGACTACTATAATATGTAACTGTTCACCTCCCTTTTTTGTTGCAATCGTCTGTGCCAAACATATATATATATATGTATACCCATTCTACTACCCGTGTCGGTGAGCTCAGTTTTTTTATTCTTATATGTTGGTAAATATGGCATTTTTTTTGCTTTAAAAGTAATTGAATAATGCCTTTCTTATGTTCCGTTAAGGTTTTTATGTCCTTAGTTATTTGCATGCAACAGTTGTAGAATTATCAACAATTTTAAAGTTATTTAAGTGGTACTAAGCTTAACGAAGCCACCATTTGCTAATATTTGGAAATATTAGTAGAATAGTAAATTAAGTCAGTTTCGGCATCAATTTCAGTTCCCTTTTGCCGAGTAGGACGAAAATAAACTTTCAATTTTGCGACCGAAAAATCTGTCTGTTTTGCCTACTGGCCGTGTGTGCTTGTTTTTATTAGAAACTCTAAATTTAATTGTAAAAATTATTTTTTTAACTGTTTGGTCTTTTATGTTTTTGTGTATTTTATGATTTTTAATAAAATGTTTTGAGTTCTTATACATTTTTGCCTTGTTTCAGAGTCAGCTTTGGATCATTGCCTTGCATCAGAAGTCAGAACTGAATTAATTGAATGAGAAATGCATATTTAATAAAATTCGAGGAAATAAGTTTAAATGAAATATAGCAAAAAATACGTATAATTTAATAAGCCGTACAAGGAAGTCACGTCGGATCCAAATCAGATATTTTTAACCTCAATAATTGTGTAGCACTAACGAAACACATGTTTTAGTTATTATATTAATGTAAAATTTATAAATAAATCTTAAAAAATTAAACAATGAATAGAAGTAATGCCATAGAAGTTATGTTAATATAGCAAATAAATGCATGTATATAATTAAAACATGTATGTATTAATAAATGTATGTATAAAAGTAATTAATATAATTAAAAGTAATTGTATAAAATTTGAAAAATAATGAAAAAGAAAAGCTTCTGTGTGATTCAGAAAAAAAAATATTGTTACAAATTTTGAACATACGCGGATAATTATAGTGAAATTATGTGTGGAATTGTTGCATTTTTCTGCATAATATAACATGAAAATCTAGAGGTAGAATGCTGTCCGGGAAAAATAATACTACAGGGGCAATTCTATTTTTTATTGAGTAAAATGGCTATCTCGCTAAACTGACGAGATATCGGCAAGCTGGCAGCAGTTTCGGCAACTAATTTTTACCGTCAAATTTACCGACATTTTGGTTCAGTCCCTGTGTCTCCTTAATAGATATTGAAACTGAATAAATGTAATTAATCACTATATTAGTCCTCCTATGCCTTCCAGTAATTTTGAGAAGAAGAAACTACTAGAAATATCTAGGCGGCCAGGCAAAAGCTATATAAGGCAGGAGAGAGCATCTGCCTTCAGTAGTTGTTAGTTGTTAGCTCACTGTGACTTCGAGAGTTTCGCCTTTTAGATGCGCTTTGCATTCTATTGTGTCGTTCTTAGTAGTTTCACGTGTAACTAATGATTGCGCTTTGCGATACTGTGAAGAACTGTGCCATTATTTTTGAGGAAAGTTCCAGAACTTTGAACTGTTTCTTTTGCTAAAATAAATTTTGTTATCCTATCATCGGACCTGCGTGCATTCAGTCTATCACGAATTCATACGCAAGCAACAAGATTATTGTCCTCCTATTTTTTATCGCTATTAAAATGGCTTTAAATTTGTACTGCGTTGTTTAGCTAATGAATTATTTTCAGCTTATTTCATTTATTATTCATTTCAGGATATACTGTGACTTTTAATATTAAAGAAGCTATCTCGTACTAACCCTGAATGAGCACTCCAAGGACTTTTAGCCTTGAGCCTCAACGAAACTTGTCCACATTTATTCGTATAACGAACTGCTTTCAAGCAATATAGCAGAACGAAGGAAAATATTCAATTAAAACAAGAGAGGATTGTTCATCAAACCTTTTAAGTCTTTTTAGGCCAAAGGATGTTAGTCTAGAAGAGCTATTAATTTCGTTTTGGAATTTTGCGTTGAAAACTGTAAATGTGCGTTTCACTTTTCAAATTGTTGCCACCAAATCCTCCACCAAATATGGACATCTGGATGCCAAAATTTGGAATTTTGAATTTGTTTTATTATCGATTTCATATTGTGTAACACTTTAGCGAAATTTTGAATAACAAACTCAACGATTTCACAGCGAGCAATGGCAACACTGTACAGAAAAAAAAATTATCTCTATCGCGCGAGGCTGTGTATCTAAAATTCTAAAGATATGCTGACTTTAAAATTATTTTGCGATATTGCTGTTGAATCGAATTTTCTGGTTTAAGTGCGAAGAATATGATATTTAATAAATAAAGGTAACACACAAAATGTTAAAATATGCCCCTTTGAGAGTAATGTAAAATCTGGAGATTTAAACTTACAGTTGGAAAGTTTCTGAAAAAAAGGTACAAATTTCAAGATTGCATTTTGAAACCTGTGGGCTTAATAAGGGAAAAATTTAATTTCTATATAATCCTCTAGAGCTGAAAAGTACAATCAGTAAAATGTTTATTATCCACAATAGTATAAATCTTTAACAGAAAAATTTCCGTGCATTTATATGCAAATTCACTAGCATACTATCACATAGCATATCAAAGACAGCCGAAAGCATAATAACAATTAATGTTTACACAATATAGGGAAATTAATTGCGAAAAACTGTAGATTTTGTTTTGTACTTTTTCCCTAAATCGGAAAAAAGTTATTGAAATAGCTTAATAATAACCCCCGAAAAGTGATGTAAATCAATCAATACCTACCCTCTTGAACTTCTCTAAAATTTGCAAGTAATTTTGTCTTTAAATCTTGAATTTATAATACACATTTTAGTGGCTGAATACTTTTTTTTCTATGTTGGTGATATAAAAAGTTATATTTTGTATTTACAGAATTTTCTTACATTCATTGTTGAAATTCTTTACCTAATACTGGGATATTGTTTTACTTAGAAATTCATGTCTGAAATCAATTTTAGGAAAATAAAATATTTCCAAATAGCTTGCTTCCAAACAGATCTTTTCTTACAGCATTTCATTCCTTTCCAGAAGATATTTTTATCGCATAGCTCTTTCTTGATATTAAATCTCTTTACAAGAAACAAAACAAAAAAAATCCTATTTTCTGCGATTATGTTTTATTGAAATGGAATTCTAAAAAATAAGCATATTTGTCTTTAATCTTATTGGACAGTGCTTATTTGCTTACTTTCTTCATGGCTACCTACAGAAATTTGCCAAACCAGTTTTTCCGCAAATCGTGTTATAACAATGAAATAGTTTTAGAAGCTACCTGGCGTTCAAAACATTAAAATAAAATTGTGAATAAAATTTCCGGATAATTTACATATTTAAATTTACGCGTATTTGGACAAGTGATCTTGGTTTTTGCACTTGCAAATAACATGCAGCTCTACAGCTGTATTTTGAAGGAAATACTTAAATGATACCATTATAAGAACTAGAGTTAAAAAAATATTGTGTTTTGTTTGAAACTGTACCTAAATAATAAATGAATTAAGTAAGATTTTCTTTCCATTGCTTCTAATCACGGTTTTACTCAGCTTGGTTTGTCTGTGTTTTTGCTTGATCTCAATTTTGATATTAATTTTTAACCGCTTATGATTTCTTGGTATTTGTCGCACATATATAGTTTCAGTGAATATAAATAAATGATCTTCCGAGTTTTTCGGAACTGCATATAAATTCGTTTTTCTTTCAGTTTTTGAAGATTTCTGGGCTTCCTTTGATGACCATCTTCGACCTTTGCAGGATCGGATGGATCGCATAATGATGTTCCAAACCGAAGTCTTGCGGAACCTTTTATGTAATTTATCGAATTCTATCGAGTTTTTTAATATCATTCAATGTTTTTGGTTCTCCTGCGGTTCCTAACAATGACATGTTTTTAAAATCAAAAATTTAATCTTTGATTGTTAGTAAATCCTTGATCTTAAGTCATGATAAAAGAAGGTATCTAATCAAACAGAAATTTAAAAGGACTATTAAATGTAATCTTAGTTCATCGAATAGATCAAAAAACCTTGTTGTATGACGTGTACGTAGTTGCTACGCTTATTAAAAGGAATATTTTACCTTCTTTTAGAGGAAGTGATTGTGTCTGCTTTTGTCTCCCCTAAAAATAAGCTAAGGATGTTTACTAACTAAGGATGATGATTTTTAAATAATGCAATTTTAGGTACAAGCAATAAAAAAACAAAAATAAATTTTTTACCTAGCCCAACATTCTTGGACACACTCCACTGAAAATAAAATTATGGGTTTTCCACTAAGAACTGCATTGAGATATTAAGATAATTTAAAGAAACTGTAGAAGGTACAATATTAAAAAAGCATGTATGAAGATGATAGTCAATAAGCTTTAACCATTCTTTGAAAAGTTTTATTTAAAATCCTGAAAATACAACGCATATTAGTCTCGAAAGTAAACAAAGTAAACAACGTTTACTTTCGGGATTTCATGTTTACTCGCATATCAACAAGAATATTATGTTATTTTCTAAACCTCTGCCAGGTCACGAATATAATTCGTTCCTGAAGGTCGTTCGTCATCCGAAATGTTCGCGAACTACAGGAATGCTAGTATAATAGATTAATTCGTTCCTGGACCACCAGATGATCATTTATTTAAACTTTATAACAGAAGGTTTTGCATAAGTTCATGTTCCAAAAATAATAGAAATCATTAAATCTAAACTAAAAACCTGATGGCCAGATGGATTCTATGTACTGCCGATTAAATTATAGACTTTTTTCCTGGATTTCGTTTAAACTTATTTCCTCGCATTATTCTACTTTAATTAACTGAACCCTCAAGAAAAGTTGAAAATGACATAAAAAACTGCGAATTTGAAATTAAATATCCCGGTTAATTTTTGCACTACGGAATCAAACTTCTTGTACTTTTATCTTTTCATAAAGCGTATAAAACTTCCACAAATATAAGTATAGTAAACGGGAGACCATATTAAGAGTTAGATTTCGTTATTTTTCTTTTAATTGTTTTTCTTAAATCTGACATTGTCAAAACATGAATATTTTCGTCATTGTAAAAATAAAGGCCGGGTAAGGATTATTAAGCGAAGTACAGGGTAAATAAATATGTAGTATTTTAGATGCGCAGTTGGATAGATGGATGTTTAGCAACTTTCGATAGTCGAGTGGAAAAATGGGAAGAAGATGTTGATACAGAACCAGTTCAGCTAATTAGCATCTTTATTTATAGGCACATTAGAATCTTTCTTCGTAGACATTGTACTTTTTGATCATAAGCAATTACAATAATTTCATATACGCTGATTTTTAAGGTACGGCGTAGGCATTTTTAGCAAGGCAAAGTAGTGCGGTGTTCGCAGAGCAGAAGTTAGGAAATGGAAGATGACGTAATTACTTGCGAGCGGTATTTATACTGAGTATATGCAGAAAAACTCTAAAATATGATCGGTTAATTTTACTTTGAGTTACTTCTTTCAAGCAGCGTTATGTAATATGGAAATGTCTCGAATTTGGGAGAACAGATGAATTCGGGGGGGGGCGAACATAAAGTCTAGAATAGTTAATTTTGAGATAGCCAATCACAGTAAAGAGGTGCACATCCAGATGTCATGGCAGTCACTTATACAACACTACAACGTTCTGCGGCCAATCATTTTTCAGTTATGCGAAATACATACATACGTACGTACGTATATAACAACAGACATCACAAAAAAATCCATTTTAAATCTTGGGGAAAAAAAATCCTTTATTCTGTCTGTACATAAAGTCGCGACGCAAAAATATTCAAAATTGATTCGGGAGTGGTCAAAATGGATATTTCTGTTGAAATGAGATACCCCGAAATTTTTTTAGATTGCAATACTTCCTTTACTTCGTAGAAGGAAATAAAAAGATAAATGTAATATTAGGGAGATAAAATATGACAAAAACATAATTAAATTTTACCGTTCTGTGCGAAAGAGCATGGATAGCATAAGTGATGAGGACGCAAAAGGGAGGAGACATTATTGTTTGGATCGGGAGTTCTCTTTCATAAAGTTATCCGTGTTTGTCTAGAGTAAATTCTTTTATTTTCTATTTGGCTCTTAATAGCATTAGCTGTGCTCAAGAACAGTATGATCTCGTCTATTCGAAATTTGATGTGATTTGTTTCTGTCCGTGTTTTAAAATATTTCTAAAGTGGGACATATTACTGGCATTCAAAATACCTATACTGTAGCTTGCTACTATTTTATCAGGCTGATACAATTACGGGAAAACTCCTAGAAGAAAAAACTTGCGTCCTTTGGCACAAAATTTGCGGAGCAAAAAACTAAAAGAAATCTGCCCTTTCTTCCTTTTCGCTTGAAGACATTTTCTTCAGATTCGCGTTTCCTTGTTGCTTCTGAAATTAATTCTGTTCTTTCTTGCTGAACTCGTTTCTACGGTACTCTAATAACTGCTCCAAGTCTTCGTTGTTAACATCTGAACCCCTTATGGCTTTACCTCGAAACACAATATCATATATAAAGGCATTTCTTCAGTCTCAAAGCCCTCAAAATTTCTTTCTGTAACATAATATGCAATCATTTCTTCCAAGAAAAATTCATAGCCATGCAAAGCCTTTACTTTCAAGCTTCATGCTTCAGGTAATAGAAAGTATAATTACGATGTTTTCAGAAATAATTAAGTGTCAGATGTTACCTAAAAAACCTTTAAAAATCATTTATTCAGATTTGCATTTTCAATTCAGTACGTCGTTCGATGGCCGAGTCGTTTTCAGTTTGGATAATTTGTTTGCAATCTGAGCTTTTTCATGATAAGAAGCGTTCAAAATCGGAAGTTCCAAAGTATTTAATTTGATTAAATTTATCGATGAGGCTTTAATTTACTTCTTTTTCTTTGTGTTACTTTTACGATTTTACGTTTTTATTAACCAGTTACTTATAAGCGCTGTTAACTGCGAACATTAAAAAATTTAACTTGCTTCGTTAATTTCGGATATTGCGTTATTTATATATTCAGAATTTTTAGCTTTATATGAATTTCCTCTTGAATGGAACTGACTTTTTAAATAGCTTGTTCACAAGGAAAAAAGAATTATTTTGCATTTTAAATAGTTTCATTAGGATAATTCTAGTTTCTTTTCCTTCCTTTTTTCTGTTTTTTGCTTTTATTTTATTTTCATTTTTGGAGAGGTTTCAAAGAGACATAAATAAAGTATTATTTTATCTAAAATTCAGAATATTTTGTTTAATGGCTCTAAATACACATGGAAAAGACCCGAGGTTATAATTGGTAAAAAAAGGTATAAGACTCATCTTATTTTGGTACATCTTCTAAACTCCTTCGATAAAATTTGATTTTACTCTGTCTTTAATACTTTTCCTTTTATCCTATACTGTAGTTTTGATCAGTAGTACTTTTTTTATAGCTAAATTGTAAAGCAAACAGTCTTTATTTCTATTATCCCTTAAAACAGCGTAAATTATATTGCACAGGCTCACCAGCGGCCGAGCGGTAAAGACGCTGAACACTGGTAGTTCGGTCCGAGGTTCGAATCCCGCGAACGGGCTGGCTGCATGGACGTTTTCGTGGTTTTCCCCATGTGTAACGTGTATGCTAGCCAGTTTCCCTTAGAAAATCCTCCACGAAGGCACCCCTCCCATTAGGCAGATAGCCCTCGTGTGCTTTGCCATAATTGAATAACCTAACCTAACCTATATTGCACAGAAAAGAAAATTAGTTTCTATCCTTCTAACTCAATTTTTGCGTATTAGGCTACGTCAAAATTTGTTCCTTTCATACATACGAGGGAATATGCTATAATGCACAGTAGCGGTGCCTACACGGAAAAATTTTAATGTCTCGTTTAAAGTTTTCAGGTACTCTCGTAAGGTATTTCCTTCCTCCTTACAATGAGCCATTCTGCTGTAATTGAAAGCTCGTCCGACTAGCTATTGGAAGGTCTGCATTTCGAATTTTGGCGAGGACAGTGCACAAATTGTGTTTCCTGTTCCAATATCTATCTAAAAGATCATATTTTATTTTTTGTATGTATTTACAATTACAAATTAATTTATAACTGCTATCAATTAATTATTAACAGTTATACATTTTTCTTAGCTCAAAATGTCGTTAGTCCGTATGGCCTATTAGTCTCCAAACGGGATTTTGCGTCGTCCATTATAAAGAGCTATATCACTTATCAAATTGTTTCAACCAAATATTATCGCCTCGTATTATTTTTAAAGAAATTAAATAAAGAAGTATCTGCATATATGTATGTATGTGTCCATGTTCCTTTCACTGAGAAAACACGACTAGATAGATCCAATTTTGAATAACTTTGCCACCCAAACATGTGCACCTGAAAGCCTTAATTTTGAATTTCGAATTTTGTGTTTTATATTTTGTCAAACTTAATGAATTTTTGATTAAAAGATTCCACGATCTGAAAGCGAGCAGTGGCAACACTGTACGGAATAAACCAAGGAGGCTAGAATGGATGCAGTAAGCATGACGTCACATAAGTGAAGCCAAGAAAATGTCAACAAGGTGACGTCATGACTATCATGGCCGCTATACAGCGTACGAATAAGACTTCGAGACAGTGTTACATAAAATTACGCTGACTTTGAGATCAAATGTCAACGTTCACAGCCCCGGAAAAGTATTTTTAGGCATAATTTGCCTGAAATACCCTTGAAACTTTCAACAGACTTTCATAGTTTTCCATGTTTACTTTTGCCCTATAGTTACCATTTACGCATTTTCATGCACCTAGATTTTACTTAATTTGAAACAGTTATTTGCAATCCTTGCATTTTTTCTACGTACTAAAGAGAAAATCAGTTATGTTAAGTATTAAAATTAAGATGGGAGACTCAGGTATATTCAGGTATTATATATTCAGGTATTATAGCTGAGATACAGATACCAATTACAATGTAAACAAAACCAACTAGAAGTTCGTCTATGCCGGCAGCCATGATAAGTCGCAAAGTCATACCTTGACGTGTCATGGCTTTATTTTCGTTGCACGAGACATAAGGAGAAGGCTTACTCCATTTATTTTAACCTCTTTGGAATAAAACATTTTTATCTCTACCGCACGACACTGCCTATCAAAAATTCTATAGACATACTGTTTTTAAATATTTTGCGATTTTGCTGTTGAATTGAATTTTATATGATGTAAACTTCAAGAACATGATATTTTATATCACACAAAACGTTAATAATATAAAGAAAAAAAAACGTGAAGGCATCTTACTACGCAGATTGAAAACTGATATGATAAACTGAGAAAAGAGTGTAAAAAACAGAAAAATGTGTGACAATGCTTAACACTGCATCGATAGTGCTAAACATATGCTGCTTTTAATTTTTTGTAAATTTGCTGTTTAATTGTATATGGTGTAACTGCGAAGAAAATGTTGCTTAATAATTGAGAAAATAAAAGACAAACGGAAATGGATTAGTAGAAATTAGTGTAACAGTAGATTGATAAACTGCGAGCTCAGTGAGAGCACAAAAAGCCTTAACAAATCCTTTTGAGCGATCGTTAAAATCTAAATCCTTTCAGATTTTTTTTGTTACTATAATAATATATTATTTTCTTAACGAGTCTTTCTTACACTGGTATTTTCTAAAGTTTCTCTATGGATGTGTGTCGTTATTAGTTGCAATTCTGTGCTTGAAAATAAGGCGAAAAGGTTTAGGAAACTTTTATATATATTGTATTTTGATTCACTCCATTTAGAAGTTCAATACATTACGCATAGCACATTGCGTACTTATTTTTAATGTTGATAATGTTTTACCAAACATAATTTATCAGTAAACATTATCGCATTTATATGCATTGTATTTACAAAAGTCCGTACCCAGCTTTTATTTTAGCAACTACTGGCCGTAGACATATTGTTAGGAAATGCCCAGCTGCGGTAAGATAGTTTCCCCGCAAAGCAGGTTTCGGGTTGCCAGAAAATGGCAAGGCAAGGCAGGGTTACCAGATTTGGGGCGAAATCGCCTATTTGGCGACAATTTAGGCGATATGCCATAGACGGATGGAGAACCTTCTAGAACGAATTCTTAACGTTTTGGACCAGAATGTTCGAAGGCAGCCTAAAAGCTATATAAAACCTGCCTGCACGCGGCGTCAGTCAGTCAGTAATGTCTCGTAGTCTATTGAGTCGATCGCGAGTCAGTCAGTGTCTCGTCTAGCGAGTTGGTCGTCGGAGTATCGCGAGTTTAGCGAGTGCATCGCGAGTTGTAGCGTGGAGAGTCTCGAGAGTACGTACAGTTCCGAGAACGACTGAACCGAGTCGAGAGCTGTGCTCTGATGGTTTGCTGTGGAGCTATCTTTACTGTTATAACGTGATAGCCTGAAGGCTGTGTCGCTAATTGTTTCAGCGTAGTCGTAGTTTTTCGACGACTGTAAACGTGCTTTTGTGCTGCCCTGGGTATATTGGCTAATAAATTGCGTTTTCATTCTTCATCAAGTGTTGTCGTTAATCACTCGAAATCCATGAACCCGAAGAAACGCAACAATATTCTTCCAATAATAAAAATGCTTGAAATGACGTAGAGATTTAATTATTGACATTTCTAAAGACATTAATTTTGTGAAAATTACTAAATTTAATATTTGTGACTCTTTCCTTCGGTCCTTGCAATATTTAGGAACATTTTGTACTCCTTATATAAAAATGAAACATAAGAAGTTTGACTCCCGTGCGAAAACAGTTGGTCGAGAACTTTCAGCTCAAAACCTGCGCCTTTTGACGTCATATATATTTAATTTGCATTGAGGACATGGCTAGTAAATGTTCATGTTGTTCATGTTTGTTCATGTTCGATGTTCATGTTTTCTCCTTAAATGCGATTCAATGATACTCTTTTACATTTGCATTGAGGACATGGCTAGTAAATGTTCATGTTGTTCATGTTTGTTCATGTTCGATATTCATGTTTTCTCCTTAAATGCGATTCAATGATACTCTTTTACAATTTACTAGTATCTTTAATTCACAGTTTTATTACATTCAGTATTCCGAAAACATTTTTGAAGAGTTTATAAATTTTCAGTTTAATATTCTCTTGTAGTTTTATTACTTTAGAATCATGATCTGCTAATCGTAAAAAAATTCAACTTACAAATGTGCTTCATCTTCAATGAATGCAAATAATATTCCGCGTTGGCTACGTGCCAATATTAAATCTTGCCAGCGTTCTTTAGAAGATGAATTTAGTTAAGAATCTCTGAAAAAGATCACCATTTTGGAAAATAATTATATTGATAAATGCTTTTCACAAATATCTGTATGGAAATAAATGGACGCAACTTAATCTCTTTACATCAGAAACCTTTTTTCTAAACCAATATTTCATTTTTAGTTATGTAAACTGCAAAGAAAAAAAAAGACTGTTCTACATCTCCCATTCTACTGGGCCGATGTTTTCATACAGACATTTTGACACAAAATCGGACTTTTTCTGAAATGGCATGCAACTGTTTTTCATATTTTGATTCTATGACTCAAATTATGCCTAAATATTAAATTTTGTAAATTTTGGTGCAAATTTACGGAGAAATTAAAAAATTTATCTTGGTGAATTTTTTTTTTAGTTCGTGCCAAGAATAACTTACTTGTCGAACTTCTTAATTTGTAGCACCCTATTTTCCTTTCCTATTTTTTATCGTATACTAGAGGGAAAAGGTCACGTTCGTTACTTTTAAATAGTTTTAACAAAGCACGTAAACCACATTTGGCGTTATTATCGCTTTCAACAAATATGTCAAATTTCAAAATGCGCCAACATATAAATTCACGGATATCTTCGAAAATTTTGAATAAAAAGCTCTAATTTTTTGCAGGTATACTTAGAAATACACCTACTATAAGATGATGGTAAAAATTTATAGGTTTTAATTCAAAATATTTTTTTCCAAAAATTTATAAAAATTATTTAAAAATACAAATTTAAAAAATAAGTCATAAAAAATGGGTGAATGGAATAAAACAACGGTACTGAGAACCATCCAGTTTTGAATAACGTACGTTTCCACCCGAGTATGCGCATCTGGAAGCTCGAATTTGGAATTTGTTTTGTTATCTATTTCATATTTTGTAAAACTTTAACGAATTTTTGATGAACAAACTCAAACGATTTAAAAGCGAGCAATGGCAACACTCTACGGGTTAAAAAATCTTTTTATCTCCAGCGCACGGAACTGTGTATCAGAAATTCTAAAAATATACTCATTTTAAAATTATTTTGCGATATTACTGTTGAAAAGAATTTTATGTTTTAAGTGCGAAGACCATGATACTTAATTAACAAAGGTAACACATAAAACGTCCAAAAAACGCCCCTTTGAACGCAATTTAAAATCTGAAACCATTAAGAGTTTTTTTTTTTTTTAGTCCAAAGGGGCTTTGTTCCTTGAAGGACTATTGTTTCGTTTTGTGTTTTTGCGTTAAATCACTCTGAATGTCCATTTCACTTTTTCAAATTGCTGCCACCAAATAATATCGCCCTGTATTATATTCGAAGAAATTAAATAATGAAGAATCTTCATAAAAGTATATATGTTTCTCACATTGTGATAAAACAAAGGTACCTAGAGCCATCGAATTTTGAGTGACGTAATCCTACTGCGAATATGGGCATCTGGAAGCCCAAATTTGAAATTTCAAATTTATTTATTTATTTAGTCCAAAGGGCTTTGTCCCTGAAGGACTATTGTTTTCGTTTTGCGATTTTGAGTTGGAAACATTAAAAGTCTGAATCACTTTTGAAACTGTTGCCACCAAATATTGCAGCTCTGTATTATATTTAAAGAAATTAAATAATGAAGAATCTGCATAAATGTATGTATATTTCTCCAAATGTGATAATACAACGGTACCTAGGGCCATCCAATTTAGAATAACGTACGTTTCTACCCGAATATGTGCATCTGGAAGCCCAAATTTGGAATTTGTTTTAT
>KL813291.1:0-23394 GCA_000611955.2 Stegodyphus mimosarum
AATCCAAATAATTTAAAATAAAAGGTAAATGCCAGCTTTTTTAAGGAATTTTTAATTACTGTTATTTACTTTTACTTTTTTTATTTACTTTTTAATTACTTTTTAATTACTTACTTTCCAAAATTTTAACGAAGCAGAGAATTTTCTCTTGAAGGAGTTAAAGCTATTACAGATTCTTTTAATTCTGAGAAGTTCTGCATTAATAGTACTGATTATGACCCTTTTTGAAACGTCAGAATTCCAGTGTGTGAGTTTTAATGTATGAAAATGGAAGTTTCAACGTTTATCATATATTTTAATTTGATTGTAATTAAGAATATGAAGATCTAGGTAAACTACTTCATTTTGTAATGTATTAGTAGTATTGAGGCAAGAAGGGTAAATATTAGCATTTTCAAGTTTGAAAAAGTTATTAAAGGCAATAACATCATCAATATAGCGATAGATGTGTTGGAAATATTTTTGTTCTTCGTCTTTGAGTGAACGAACAAATTTAAATTCTTGAGTAAATAGGAAAAGTTCACAGATTTGAGAAATTACCGCCCATTGGAATTCCTTGTACTTGTTTAAAGATAATGTTATTAAATTGCAAATAATTGTTAAAAAGTCGCAGAAGCTGACATGCAAAATTTTAATACATATGTATGTAAGATATAGCAAAATATGATAGTTCCTTTAAAATATATTTGGCGACCTCAAAATTAACATTCTACATTTGGTGCTCTTCCCTAAATTTATCTGTTCTCCCAAATTCGAGATCTTTCTATTGTTATGTAACGCTACTTGAAAAGGGCAACTAAAACTAAAGTTAACCAATCATAGATTAGCTATACTTCGCGACTGCGCCATCGCGACTGTGCTTCGTTGCCATCGCGACAGTACCTCGAAAATATTACGGAGGAAAAAGCAGCAGGATATCTATCTACTGCCTCTTCCACAGTATGTTTCAGTTCAAAGTATCAAGTGATTACTGTTACTTTTCTTTTCTCTGTCCTTGCTAAAGTGCGGTCGTTCCCCCAAGCTCACTACACTCTCCAGTGACTAGACTGCGAAAGAAAAATAGAGAAGAGTCATTAATGTGTGCGCGAACATCATCGAAAGTTTCATGATTTGTATGTGATGAAAACTCCGAGAATATTTTGCTCTGCATCTACTGCGTGGGATACTTCTGTGTCAAGACGTGTGTTATGTATTTTGCAAGTGTTCCCTCGAAAATTCCATTGCAAACCAAAAATGTCATATGAGCAAAAAATTGAATCTGCGACAATCAGTATGGATAAATTTCAGTGAGCCGTTTTCGATGGCTCAAACAATGATATTCCAATTGATAAATTTTTCTTATTGTTTGAGAAAAAATATCGGGTTACAAATATTTTCGACAATGATAATCCTTTATTGTTTTCAGAAGGCCTACGTTGTGAAGCTCTGGCATTTTTTCTCTGAAAATGCGTCGAATTAGTTTGGTCTATAATTAATTATAAATATCTTACCTATTTTGCCTATGCAGAATCCGTTTCTTTTAGTGAATTTGTAAGTGTTATGTACCCCAAATTCAATGACATTGAAAAATATTTTAGAGGAAAACTTAAATGTGCCGCTAGTCTTATATTACATGATACGGTCTTTATTGACGCACTAAATGAGGGTTTGCTGAGGAACAGAAAATGTTGCTCACTGTTCAAAATATTACGAAAATAAAAGATTGGACAATTTTGGCTAGGAAAATGTTCCTAGCTCCACTTGTTCTACCTGAGATTCACTGAAAGAATTACATAAAGCACAAAATATTTCAACTCCTAG
The DNA here is from genome assembly GCA_000611955.2 of Stegodyphus mimosarum. Classification (NCBI taxonomy): domain Eukaryota; kingdom Metazoa; phylum Arthropoda; class Arachnida; order Araneae; family Eresidae; genus Stegodyphus; species Stegodyphus mimosarum. Next base: position 1,801 of record KL813291.1, read on the forward strand.
ACAAAATGCACCATCAAATAGTTTTCAACCAAGATTTCACCAGCAGATACATAGGTGTCCAAGGCCATTTTTGCGATCCTAGATATAATAATCAGGCATGGAGAAATTTCCAGCCACAGCAAATAATTTATCTGTATAGATCATTTCCTTCTATAAGTTATTATAATCCTAATTCGCAAGAAAGTAATCCAAAGAAGAAATGATATTATTTTAAAGTGAATGTCCAATGTAGTAAAGAAAATTCACCCCGGGTATTATCGATACATGAATCTCAGATAAATGTGATATCTCAAAGTATTTTAAATTCTATTTGATGCAAAAACTGAACTTCTCCAAAATAATCCTAATACTAGATTATGTTCATCATCGGGAGATATTATTGTGACTAAAATATATAAATTGATCGGGAAAATAGCTAAAATTAGTAATACTGCAATATTTCATGTTGTAAATTCTATTATTTATTATTATCATCATCTTGTGTTTCTTTATTTAAATTACAATAAAACATTAATAGTTATGAAATATATGCTTTAAACGTATGATAAATAAAGGTATTCAATTAAATAAACTTTTTCACAACAATTTTGTATGTAAAAATAGTGTAAGTACTAAGACTTTTTTATAATTATGCTAAAAATAGTCAATTTGATAAAAATCAATTACAAAAACTATTAATTAATTATGATCATGGAGCAGTTAAAGCTGAAAACCGTCGAGGAATGGCCTTCCGGCATAGAAGTGAATTATTATATGCCTCATTCAGCTGTTGTAAGATCGGCTAAGGACACAAACGTTAATTGGTTTTCGATGCATCGTCAAAGGGTAATCAGTTAAAATCTTTTAATAAATGTTTGAATCGTGGGCCACCGTTGAATACCAAACTTTTAGATGTAATGTTACAATTTCGCGAATATGAATATGCATTCAGAAGTGATATTCAAGGAGCATTTTTTACCATAGGGATAGCGGAAGAGGATAAAGATTACTTACGATTTTATTGGTTTTCAGATGAAAATGATCCGAAAGCTTACAAAATTTTACCAATGACTCACGTGCCCTTTGGAGTGACATCAAGCCCGTTTATCGGAGCAAATGCTATAGAGAAAGCTTTAGAACTTTCGCAGTGCTGCAAAAATTTTGAAAGATGCGAACATGAATTCAAGAATGTTTAAAACTAACTCGGATGAGTTGAGAAATTTATGGCACGAAAGAGGTATGTATAATATAAGCGAAGCTAACGAACGTCTTTTGAAAGTTTTAGGTGTAATATGGGATACGGATGAAGATACGTTTAAATTAGATGTGAAACCCCTTCTTAACATGATCAATGATTTGAAGAATTCAAAACGCAGTGTACTTCAAACGGCGTCGAAGTTATTTGATTCTGTGGGGATTGCTTCACCTTTTTTGTTCTCATAAAATTATTAATGCAAGAAATATGGGAACTTTGATCAGGATGGGATGATGAACTATCGACTGCAGTGAAGAAAAAATGGGAAAACTGGTGCTCTCAGATTCATCTCTTGAAGAAATTGACAATCGAAAGAAAGTATTTCTTCTTTCCATTGAATTTAGTGAAAGAATTACAACTGCATATAATTTCAGACGTTAGTCCTAACGCTTTTGGAGCAGTTGCTTCCTTTCGTTATGTCTTAAGTAACGATTGTATTTACACGAGTTGTATCACAGCGAAATCTAGAATTGCGCCACTGCAACTAGACTTATCGAATATTTGAAAATAAATTTTAAATTCCCTGTTTCTAACGTACATTTGTGGAGTATCTCCTTAAACACTCGTCACTGGATTAAAGGAAAGCTTCAAAATGGAAATCTTTTGTATCGAACCGAATATCCGAAATCCAGTCTAGAACTTATCCTGCTGATTTTCATCACCGTGAATGGAAGAATAATCCTGCAAATTACGTATCTAGAGGAGCGACTTGTGAAAAGTTTATGCCCAATCTTATTTGGCTGCAAGGTGAGGAATGGCTTTGATGGAAGAAAAGGACCTGCCAATCAGCTCTAATTATGAAATTTGTCCAGAGATATCTCCTGAAGTATATTGCGAAAAAAGAACTAAATTGGAGGAAACATCATTGTTTGTATGCGAAGTTCAGTCGAATGAGATATCTTTACTAGAATTGAATAAATACAGTAGTTTGAGGAAATTATATTGAGTTACCACTTGGGTACTTCGATTCACATACAACATTAGAAATAAAACCAAGCTATGTAAAGAGCAAAGCGCTGAAGAAACTTAATGATGCAGAAATGATTTTGCTAAAAACAGTTTAAAGGAGTTTTTGCTGAAGAGCTGTCCTGTTTAACACAGAGCAAAACAATTTCAAAGACTTCGTCTATTTTGGAACTAAATCCCTTTCTTAATGAGGATGGGATAATGCATGTTGGTGGAAGTGTCCAGAAGTCCAAATTTACCTACCTGCTAAAACATCCAATTATTATGCCTGCAAAACATCCCTTCGTAAATTTGTTAGTGTGGGATGCACACAGAAAGCTGTTTCATGGTGAAATTTCTGGATGATAGAAATACGCGAAAGATACTGGATAATTAAAGGAAGACAAACTTTTAAAAATATACTTGGAAAATGTATATTTTTAAATAATTAATGTTTAATTAGATGTAGATTTTAGATGTTCTATATTTTTGTGTTGGAAAAGTGGAGTTACTCTTGTCACAGTTCTGTTGTTTTTTTGATGCTAATGTATTGTGATTTTTGGTTTGTTCTTTGTTTTGGATTTGAGGCCTATTGTGTTTGATTGTACCGATTAAATCACAGACATATACATTTTGTTTTTGAGATTTTTAGTTATGATTTTTGGGATTTTCCCTTTTTTTTTATTGGTAGTTCCCTGGTTTGTTTGTAATATGTATGGTTACATGTTGTATGTTCTTTTTTTTTTTGTGTAACTAACGGTGGGATTTTTTGATTTTTTTTAGTTTTGTTGGTATGAATGGATGGATCGGTCTTTTAATTGCATCCATACTAAAATGTATCTTTTTGGTTTGATTTGTTCACATTATACTAACCTTTTTTTTTGTTGCCCGGTTCTTGAGGCTTTGGTTTTCTGGGGCTTCGGCTTATACTATGATAGTTATTACATCGTTGTATTTTACATAATTTTATTCTGGACACGGCCGGACCGACCGTTGTCTTCATTGTTTGTTGTTAGATGGGCTAGCTCTTAATTTGAGCCATACGACTGGAGCATTCCAGTCAGGTGGGCCGGAGGGCTGCGCCCCCATTACTACTACTACTACTTGGAAAATGTATTTTGTGCAAACGAATCAATTCATCTCCTGGTATGCAAGTTACTGCTCCTTTACCAGTAAATCTAACAGAAGAGTTACTCCTTTTTCTGTAGTAGGTATAGACTTTGGTGGACAATTTTATACAAAAGACAATGATGAGGAAAACTACATCGTCTAGTTAACTTGCGGAGTAATGCGAACTCTTCGTTTAGAGATTGCTAGCAGTCATCTTTCTTCGACGAATTATTGTTTGTCGAGGTCTGTGTTCTCAAATTTTGACTGATAACGCAAAAACTTTTAAGCAATCGGAACTTCAACTCAAAAACATGTGGACTGCCATTAGTCATCCAACAGTAAAAGACTTCTACGCCTTCCACAACATCCAATGGTCCTACATAGCTGAGAAAGCTGCGTGGTGGAGTGGCTTCTATGAAAAACTGATCCGGTCTGTGAAACTAGCTCTACGAAAAACTTTAAGAAAAACTACGTTATATCGAGACGAATTAGAAGACCACTTCTCGTAAATTCCATGTTAAGACACAGTAATGTAACCCTTAATATAAATTAGGAAATTTGACCTTAAAACCAAAATATTAATATATGGCTTTTGTTTAGATTCTGTAGGCTTGTCCGCGATAGCAATAGTGATAATGTCGACCTATGACGAATAAAATACCATTTAGTGATAATTTCGCGGACATTAGTTGCAGTTTGCGGTTAATGTTCAATTCACGTAACAATCGTATTTTAAACGTGATAAATTAGACTATGTCTAGGAAAATAATGGGATATACATATTTTTAAAAATTCAGTTACCTGCGCAAATTTGTCCCTTTTGTTCATCGTCTATTGCAGTATATCCATTCTCACATGTACAAATTTGTTTGTTATTATTTGTCGGTGTGCACATTTTCTCGCCTTCCTCACAGTTGCATGCTGGAAAAGAACATCAAATTATTGCTGCTGTAATTTTCTGAGAATAAATTATCAATAATTGTATGTGTAAAAATTTTAAAATTTAACAATTCTTACGCGGAACTTATGATTTATACATGACAGTGAATGTTTTGTTCCTGTAATTTAAGTATCATTCTCATATATATCTTTAATTATGATTAAATATCGTATATCGTTAATTAAAACTAAGCTTTATTTCTCAGAGCTTGGCTATGGAAGTTTACCCATGGACTACCTGCATATGGAGAGCGTTGATTTGGATTAAATATTTCTACGCGGAAGTGTATCGCATGCAGGTTACACATAAGAAAACCATGAAAACGGTATGCGGTCAGTTCGAGGGTCAAAATCTGAAAACTGATAAGAACTCCCGGTGCTTTGCGATCCTAAGACAGGCCCGCTGTTGAGCTAAATTCAGTAAAGAAAATTTAAATAATATATAGAAAAAAATATAAAATATTTTATTACGGACGAAAAATTGATATGTTTTAGAAATAAAATATATTTTTTTCATGAATATTGATTTATGTCTAGAAGGATCATTTAAAAATCAAACCGGGTAGGCCAGGAATTGATGATAATGAGCCCTTGTCGTAAATTCCATGTTAAGACATAGTAATGTAACACTTAATATACCTTAGGAAATTTGACCTTGAAACAAAAATATTAATATACGGCTTCTGTTTTGATTCGCTAGGATTGCCTGCGATTTAAATAGTGACAATTCCTGCTTTTTGTCGACGTATAACCATTCGCTGATAATTTCGGGGACATTAATTACGGTTTGCAGTTAATATTCAATTCACGTAACAATCATATTTTAAACAGGATAAATTAAAATTTGTCTAGGAAAATGGTGGGTGAGGCATATTTTCAAAAATTCAGTTACCTGCGCAAATTTGTCCCCTTTGTTCATTGTCTATTGCAGTATATCCATTCACACGTGTACAAATTTGTTTGTTATTATTTGTCGGTGTGCACGTTCTCTCGCCTTCTCCACAGTTGCAGGCTGGAAAACCACATCAAATTATTTCTGCTGTAATTTTCTCAGAATAAATTATCAATAATTTCATGTGTAAAAAATTTAAAACTTTTAACAATTAATACGCGGAACGTATAATTTATACATAACAGTGAATGTTTTGTTCCTGTAATTTAAGTATCATTTTTATATATACCATCTGTGATGATTCAATATCGTTTATCGTTAATTAGCATTAAGCTTTGCACATCATAGTTCGGTTATGGAAATTTACCCATGGGCTACCTGCATATGGAGAGCGATGATTTGGGTTAAATATTTCTACGCGGAAGTGATTCGCACCCACGTTACACATAAGAAAATCATGAAAACGGCTTGCGGTCTGTTGACCGCCAAAATGTGAAAACTACACTGGTGTGCAAAACGTAAGCAACAGCTGGGTTTTTTGCCATACCTCCTCGAGAAATCAATTGAGAGACATTAAATCTAGAAATGAAGGAGAGTATTATGTACGTAAAGGGTGACGAAAGCATCGGAGCTGAAAAAGGAATACAGTGCGTAGGGTATGGAATCAAACAAGTCGTCAGTACTCTGAAGAACCTTTTCGAATCGTTAGATGATTTTTAACAAAACTTGGATTAGTCTAATTTTATAAATATTCAGAATTAAGGAAATAATAAAAGCTAATCTTATTTTAATTTCTTCAAAGTACTACATTTGTATTTAGGAAGAACTGATCATAAAATCTGGGCCTTAGGGCCAAGGTTCTTAAGTGAAACAGTAAAAAAGGCTTGTGCCTCTGTAGAAAATCGTCGAATATGATAGAAAAGATTTTGGAAGCTATCATTATTTTAGACAAAACACGACTTTTTTTAATTTAATCTCATGTATTAGAAATGGCATCCAAGCATTTTACAATAATTTTATTTTCACTTATGCACAAGATCGCTGTATTTTTAACCTTCATAGTATAAATTAAATGCATACACATAGCAACTTCAAACATTAACAGATTACTTTAGAGAAATTCGTTTTGACATGTTATGCAAAGAAATAAATAGATATTAATTGATTTTACATTTATATTAAATGACAGTTATTAAAAAGAATAGCTGTAGATGTGTTAAAAACCTATACTTGTAATCTTCTGTATTTCTAAAGGGAATTTTAAAATCGTTCACCATAGAGGATGGCTTTAATCATTCAGTAAAATCATCGTAAGTAAATTCTATTCACGGTTTTGAAGAACTGCAGCCAGCAGTTCAAATTTGCCGCAAAAGAGTAATTACACCCTTGGGGACTGCTTTATAGTAAAACAAGCTTTGAAATATACGCATACAAAAGAGGTACCTTTCCTCCACACATAAATGACAGATGTGATAATTTGAACACATGCTTTCAATCAGTTGTTTCCTTCTCACAAAGGTTTCTTTCTTCAGTCCCTAGCAAGTTCGTAGCAAAGTCTTATATTGTCCTATATATGCTGTGTTCGCACTTTATGTATGATATTCCATTCATTATTTTTAATTTGGAACAATATTAAGTTGCAATTGCTGGTTGAAATGGCTTAAAATAAACTGATACAGTGTAAGAAAATTTGTAAAAACGAAAATTGGATTCACTTCCTTTCAAATAATTTCTGACCAGATCTTCCAAAATCTTTTAAAGCTGACTTTACAACATACTAAAAAAGTCTAAATAGAGCAAAGTTAGTATTATAATAGTACATAGAGGAACTAAGAAATAACACAAATAATTTTCACCATTATAATATGTCCTTAAAAATTTTAAATATAAAAAATAGAAATAATAAAGCGTAGAAAGTTTAAAAATAAAAGCGTAGATAACTTAGTAGTAACATAGTAACATTACATTAATTAATATACTAACAGAATATGATAAAAATTTCAAATTCGAAATACGTCTTTTTACGAAGTACTTTTTTCAAAATCAGTAAAGATTACAATTTCTCTGTTGCTTAAATAATATATAATTAAAAAATATTATTGTTTCATGAAATGCTAATTTTATGGTATTTGATAAGCACTAGGATAAGCAAAAGCAAAATGGCGAAATACATATAGATATGAATGAACGCAGCACGCAAACATTTACATACACTAAGCACAAACACAAATAATAATCTAAGTAGCTGGAAATGGATAGACATTCAACGTATTTTAAACAAATGAAAGCCGAAAACATCATACAATCTTACGAAGTGAAATGTGGTTATTTCTCATATAGTTTCACAAATAAACTTACAAAATATAAAACATTCTCTTATTTTTAACCTGTAGTATGTGTAGATGCTTTATTGAAGAATTTGCATTTATATCGTTCTAGTTTTCATCTTATCCAAGATTGCCAGCATTTTCTACTGATGAACAACTTGCTAGTTATTTATTTGGAGGCTTCCATTTGTTTTCTCATAAAATCGGCTTTGTAAATTCAGAGTTTCGGATTAATTTAATTGAATATTATCTGCCTAAATGGCAGGGTATATTCCTGAAGGATTTTATTTATGCTGCACTTAGGTATATTTTCGAAAACACACATATAGTTAATAGGTGAACAAAAGAAATATTTCTTGTTTTTAGAAAGCATATAACTTAAATGAAAGCCCTATTCTGTCTCGAATTTAATTATAGGCTTCCTAGATACTTCAGCTTGAATACAAAATTTTTAAAATACATTTAGTTATCTTTATGCTTGGAGAAGATACAAATTGCCTTGTCTGGTACTTGTAAATGAATTAACGTTTTTTAAACCAAGTGATCCGCTATAAGTTTAATAATTACAAATAACATAACGTGAACGATTAATGAATCTAGAACCGCCAGTTTATTCGTATGTAATTAATCAAAATTTCGTTTTTTCTACATCCTAATTATCTTTCATCTCCCATACTACACTAAGCTCAAATTTGAGCTTTAGAAAAGAATATAACTTTCAATTCCCATCTCTGAGTCGAAACTGATGAACGAGAGTTTTCGATTTAGAGTAAATTGCGTAACAAACGCGCGTCACTCGGTATTCTTCGGAAAGAAAAAAAAATCCCCCAAAAATTTGTGTTGTTCACATATTTTTATATAACTTTGTAAGGTTTATCCTAATTTTTTAACAGTTATTTTAAGTTTATGCATCTTTCCTATCTCTTCTACCTTCAGCTTACAATTTCCTACCAGAATGTATTTTCAGAAATGCAGTTAATAAAAATGAGTAAGAGTAGTATTTAATATTGGAACGCCCGTAAATTTCATCCCCCTAAAACACCCGCTATACAACATAACCTTCAACATAAACGATCTACAAATATATTTTTAAGTATTTAAATAACTCATAGGTTGGAAATAAACCAAAATTTTGTCGAGAATTTATTGGCATATACCAACAGCAAAGATAAAATAGTTTCTAATAGGAAACATACCAACAGCAGACAGAAAACAGTTTCGAAATGTCTAAAAGACTACCGAGGGCGTACTCTCAAAAGAGTGCAAAAAGGCAGCGACATCACAAATACATAAATTTTATGGAACATGACATTATTTAAAATTTTTCGTTCCAAATTTTAGTTCTGATATAGAAAATTATACATTAAATTATAAAACGTGGGTATTCGTATACATGTTTGTAAAGAAACAGATATATAAATATTTTGGTAATAATAGCGGTAAGTTAGGAAAATTTCTGTACTAAACATATGTGGCTACGAAATTCTTTTGAAAAGCGAAAAGTTAATAATCATTTCGATCCTTCATTTTAAAACAAGCATTATAGAGGAACAACGAATTAAAAATTAACGAAGAGTGCAGCAAAGTACATATATAAATTATTTTGCTAAGTTATGAACAGTTGAGTAGGATATATCCAGAATCCTCAAAAATAGTACTGCAACGTTCAGTTTAACCTTTAAATTTTTACTAAAGGAGTCTCTGTAATAGCGAAATACTAGTTAAAACTGTGTAACAGTAGGAAACAATATACCTTTTTAAAATATCCGCTTGATATATAATAAAAATGAAAAGCATGGCCCTTGTTCAGCAGTGCAATACAGGGCGTTAGGTATGAAAAAGTTTCGAAACTGAGTTTTTGTCACATACGAAATGCATTGAAAAAGCGGAAATTAGCAATATATTAACACTGGACTAGGAAAGAAATTTTCAAAGTTAATGAAGTGGTTTGAAAGTTAATCAAAAAATATAACATGTACAAATTTTTTCTTCGTAATAAGTTATGAATGCTTTTGTTTCAGTAGACCGAAGTCGGAAAGTACAAATTTGGTAATGGAACACTCATTTCAGCCTTTAAGATTTTATTAAAAATGCAATAAATACACGTGTGCGTTAGTAAAATTCGATCTGAAACCTGAGCATTTAAGCGGGACACATGACTTTTTTCATATATTCACTTGATATGCAATACAATAAGTTATAAGATAACCGTGGTTCATCAATACAATCTATTAGGTACGTACGGTTAATTGTTCATTTCGAATATGATAAAGAAGAAATTTTGAGTCAGAGAGAAACATGTTTACAAAATAAGGGATCTTATTTTCCTAATAATTTAAATCAAAGTGTTGAAGTTTCTTATGAAGATGACGTATTCTCGTTTCAAACTTTTTGCTTTTAGTTCTTTCAAGAGAGAAATAGACTTCACGAAAAAAATCTATAACAATGCATGTTATAGATTTGCATGTCAGTGATCGTGTTGTCGTAGAGCAAACACTCAAAGTCTGTATGAGGTGGGTTAAAAGTCTGCATTATCTGCATGCGAACACATCAGTGTCAGAGAAAAGTAATCTATCCCTGTAGTATACTAAAATAAAATTCCATTTGTTCCCTAAATTTCTGATTCTGCAAGGTAATGTTGTTGAAGTTAACTCTTCGAAACGTGTAACAAAATTATTAAATCAAACAATATAACTAATTATTAGAAATTTTGTTCCCAAATCTTTACAAGGCGATATAAAAGATAAAGGGAAAATACTTGAATATTCAATGTTATGCAGTGGCAGTAATGTAAAAAGTTGTAATATTCAAAGTGTTCGAAAGGTTGTCGATACGGTTAATACTGGTAACTTCACAAAAACGCTTTATTAAAACACGATAGCATCACAGTCATCCGAAAATAACTTCCGTCAAAACTGAAAACTTTATGCTAAAAATTTACTTGAGATGCAGGAAAAGGAACATTAAAGGCTTCAAAATAAAGATAGTCATGTAAACTTTCCGAAATGAAATGTACAGTATTTTAGGAAATATTCATTTTACTTCTAACTTGTTTGTAATTTTGTAAAATCATATGTAATGAACATATGCGAGACGCGAAATGTACATTTGGATGCGAGAATTAGCAAACATATAGGCAATGATAGCAAAATAGCAAACATATTGGCAATGAATCAAAATCAAATCATATCTGGCAATGAATCAAATTTCATTGTAAATGTAATGGTATGAGAAGTAGAAAAAATAGTAGTAAACTACTAAATTCGGTTAATTTTCATCAAAATGCATTAAAAATTCTGCATACTGATAAAATATTGCATAAATCCTCTAACTTCAGGACTTCCCTCAGACATTGGTAAGCCCAACGTCTATCTGAGCAACACAAGATAACTATGTGTTTCTTCAAAGATGTTAAAGAAATAGCGTCTGGAGAAAATATGGATATTTTCAAGAAACAAATGGTCTTTTATGTTCTTTCCGTATTATAATTGTAAACCAAAAATGCAAAAATTAAATAAATACGTGGATAAATCTAAAAAAAACAGTAAATTAACACGAAATGCTTTTTTTAAAATCTATATAAATGGAAAACAGTGATCGTAATGTATTTTAAAACAATCACAGTACATATACAAGGCATTTTAATTTTGAGGCCAATCTATGAATTCGTGAAAATCAGCGAAAAAAAAATAATTTATCACTTTGGGCTGCTTATAGTACATTCTCTCTTCGTTCTAATCTTTTTGCTTTTGAGTTATATTATTTCTGAAGTTTATTGTCGTGTAGATGAAGGGACCGTACAAATGAACAGGCAAGTACTCAAGTCTAAACTCAAGACTTTATTAATTCGAACTGAATGAAGAACTACTTATATACTACAGCTGATTAGCATACTGGAACATTTCAAACTCGCAATGTTTTGGAATATAAAGAAAACAGGTTAATAAGAAGGAAATTTACATAAATCTGTTCATCGTCTAGTTGTACTTTTGGATCAAGATAGGGCTTCAATCTCAATACGTGAACGATGTCTTTTGAATTCCGTCTCTTCTTACTTTGTTCTATACTTTCTACTTCGTACGTCACGTCAGAGAGCTGTCGTAATATTCGATACGGTCCAAAGTAACGTTTTAGGAGCTTTTCGGATAATCCAACCTTTCGTACCGGAGTGAAGACTCAGGCTAAGTCTCCAATGTTGTAGCTGACAGGTCGATGCCTTTCGTCATATCGGCGCTTGTCTGTGATTTGCGCTTTAAGAATATTGAGTTTTGCAAGCTGTCTAGCTTCTTCAGCTCTAGTGATCAGATGTTGCGCATAACTATCGTCAGAATCTTCGATACTGTATGGAAAAATTAGGAAAAAATTATGTCGAGAGGAGTCTGGATACCTCTACCATAAAAGAGAAAGGAATCCCATTGTGTCTTGTTTCACTGAATTATAGGCATAGGTTACAATGGTAGAACAGTACTCCAATTTTTCTGTTCAGTGTATACGTACCTGGACAGCATGTCTGTCAGTGTCTTACTGAATCTTTCAGTTAAGCCACTGGTCTGAGGGTGGTATGCAGTCGTCAGAAGATGAGACATATTGCATAGTAGAATGACTTCTTTAACAATGGTAGATAAGAAGTTGCGTCCTCGGTCACTTATCTCTTTGGGGGCACCATGCTTCAGTAAAATTTCTTCAGTTTATAAATTTGGCAATTTCGGTGCCCTCAGCTGTCGGTATTGCCTTTGTGACTGTAAATCTGGTAAGGTAATCTGTGCAAACTATCATCCACCGGTTCCTATTTCGAGTAATAGGAAAGCGTCCAAGTAGATCTATCCCAATTTTGGTAAACGGTGAGTCGGGGGGTTTCATTGGATGAAGCTGTCTCGGTGGAAGCTGAGGTGGCGATTTCCGTCTTTGGTATTCTCGGCAGTGGGATACATACCGCCGTGTGCTCCCATATAGCCCTGGCCAATAGTACTTCCTGCTTATTCGGTCGTACGTTTTGGCAAATCCGAGATGTCCAGCGGTTGGAGCATCATGAAGGCTTCTTAGAACCTCACTACGAAGTTGCTTTGGTACTACTAAGAGCCATTGCTGCTCCATAGGATCATAGCTTCTTTTGTACAGTATACCATTTCTCATTTGATAATTTTGATATGTGTCACCTCTCTTGAGAATTGTAATAATGGATTTTAGTTGTTTGTCTTTCTGCTGCTCTTTTCCGTAATCTACGATGGCCTCAAAGAAAGGGATGTCTTCATTGTTTTCAATTATTGGTTCTATAAGGGGATTCCTTGATAGTGAGTCTGCATCGGCGTGTTTGCGACCGCTCTTATAGACGATATTTATGTCGTATTCCTGCAGCCTGAGAGCCCACCGTGCAAGTCTTCCGGATGGATCCTTAACATTAGCCAGCCAGCATAAAGAATGGTGATCCCTGATTACCGTGAAGGGTTTTCCGTAGAGATATGGCCTGAATTTACTGATTGCCCAGATGACGGCAAGGCATTCTTTTTCGGTCGTAGAATAGTTCCTTTCAGCTGCAGTAAGGGACCTGGATGCATAGGCTAATGGCCTTTCTTTGCCTTTCTGAATCTGAACCAGTACTGCACCGATGCCATAGCCGCTAGCGTCAGAATGTATCCTCGTTTCTGCGTCTGGAATAAAATGTCTCAAAACAGTGCCACTGCTGAGCAATCTTTTGAGCTTTGCGAAAAATTCAGTCTGTAACTCGTTCCAAGAAAATTTTGCATCTTTCTTTAACAAGTCCTGCAGGGGCTGTGCGATATCCGCGAAATTTTTAATGAATCGTCGGTAGTAGGAGCACAAGCCCAGAAAACTTCGGATATCGGCGATATTCTGCGGAACAGGGAGCCTCTACCTTGCTACAGCTTCTACCTTGCTACAGCCTCTACCTTTTGTGGATCGGGATATATCCCGTGTTGATCGACTAAGTGTCCCAGAATAGTCAGCTTCTTTTTGCCGAATGAACATTTCTTGGAATTTAGCGTCAATCCTGCTCTTTGGATGCATTTCAGTATTTCTCTCAAACGCTTTTGGTGTTCTTTGAAATTAAGTGCGTATAGGATTATGTCGTCGAGGTAGCAAAGGCAAATATTCCATTTGAGGCCTCTTAGTACCGTGTCCATCACCCGTTCGAACGTGGCTGGAGCATTGCATAATCCGAACGTCCTGACTTTAAATTCATAGAGACCATCTGGAGTCACAAAAGCTGTCTTTTCTCTGTCTTTATCATCAACCTCTATTTGCCAGTAGCTTGACTTCAGATCCATCATAGAGAAAATTTTTGCACCAGCTAGGCACTCCAAGGCATCCTCGATGCGAGGCAACGGATAGACGTCCTTTTTGGTTACCTTGTTTAATTTTCTGTAATCGACACAAAAACGCCATTCACCATTTTCTTCTTCACAAGCACCACTGGAGATGACCATGGGCTGTCTGACGATTGTATCACGTCTTCTTTTAGCATTCGTTGCACTTCGTCTGCAATCACACGCCTCTCAGCGGCTGACACAAGGTACGGCCTTTGTTTGATTGGTGCACTGTCACCTGTATCAATCTTGTGCTTCACCGCATTGCATCGGGATTTTCTCCAGTACTGTTAAAGTCAAAAAGTCACTAAATTCATCCAGTAGACTCAGTAAATCGTCTTTCTCAGCATTGGTCAAATCAGTATTGAAAATTTCTTTTAAGTTTTCTTGAGATAACGTATTCTTGAACCTATGTCCCTTGGAACTTTCTGGAATCTGACCACTTAGGGAGCAAATAGCGTCGTTTTTTATGATCGTTAAACATTCCACATTCATATCTTTTGGTATCAGTTGGGTTCGTCGAGAACAATTAGTTACCCATAATTTACCACAACCCTTCTCTATAGTGACAATTAAAGCTGGTATTGATAGTTCTTTTTCGCACATCAGAAATCTATTTCCAACAATCATAGCTCCAACTGCTTCCTGTAGTTCTGAACTCAGGACACATATTCGCCTTGTGGTGTTTGCTTCAATTAAATAATCGGTTGCGGCAAACAAGGAAGACTCCGACTTATTTAAATATTCATTGTCTGGAAGGATTTCTGAAAGCTGAAGTTCTTGATTTCCACAATCGATAACGGCATCGGTAGCACGAAAAAAGTTCCATCCAAGTATTATTTGATGACTACATTCAGGAAACACAAGGAAATCAAACGGCCTCTTTGTCCCATTTAAATCAACTTTCAATACACAGCGCCCCGAGGCGGCTACAGGTTTACCGCAGGCATTTCAGGTGTCGACGTAACTCCTCAGATATGACGGAATAATCGGCTCCGGAATCAACAAGAGCTTTTACACAATGTCCGTTCGCGGTGATAAAAGTGGTATTCTTTTTCAACTTGGCTGTGGTGTACGTCGGAGGATTTTCTTCATCTGCGGCCTCACCTCCTGCACAGGTCGCTTGAGCTAGTTTTCCTCATTGGTTCGGCGTGGGGAATGGCTGGAGCGGCGTACTGGCGACTGCGATTGTCTGCGGTTGAGAGAGCGTCGCGGATAAGGTAAACTGCTCCTTATTCGGGAAGAAGTAGGTTGTGCATAATCGTCGTCGAAACTGTATGTAGAATAAGTATCCCTGTCCCGTCGAGGGTTGAATGTCGTTGCAGCTCTTGCATTTTCAAATATCTGGCGTCTCTCCCTACAGTACCTCAGAACATGTTCTGGGCGTCCGCAATGAAAACACAGAGGCACATTGTCGTCAGTCTTCCACAGATCTGTCCTACGTTGTGGAGTAGTTCTCTGGCTAATTTCATGTCTTGGCTGCGGCCTAACTGGAAGGGAACGTTGGATAGTGTTTTTGCTTCTCCCTGCTCCTGTGAGTGGTGCCAACGCCTCCATAACCTCTTCCCGGACCATACATGCTATGTCATTCGATGCTACAGGTTCTATTTTCTTGTAGCCCTGAACTTGTTTCACGAATTTCTGAAGCTCTTACCTGACGATGGCGCTCACTAGAGACTCCAATTCACCGGCGTCCGCATCGGCCGACATTGCGGAGACATTAGGTAGCCTCTGAAATCGTGGTCGGGCGATACGTCTTCGTCGAAGGCTTTCTATGTGACGGCAGCGTTTCACGAAAGCATCAACACTGTCATAGTCCTGGGACGACAGGACATGGTACAAGTCCTCAGCAATGCCTTTCATGAGATGGGCCACTTTCTCGTCTTCAGACATGGACGGGTTTGCTTTTCGGCAGAGAGAAAGAACATCTTGAATGTAAGCTTCAGACGTCTCATCGATTTGCTGCGCACGTGTGAGTAGTAATCGCTCAGCTTGGCGCTTCACGTCAGCTGTACGGGAAAATGTGTTCTTAAGAGCATTCCTGAAAACAGTCCAACTAGTAAATGTGTCTTCATTATTATCGAAACATTGTCGAGCGGTTCCGGCAAGGTAAAAAATGACGTTCGCCAAGCACATTTGGTCATCCCAGTGGTTATAGTTGGCGATTCGATCAAAGTCCTTGAGCCATCTATTAGTATCTTCTTGGCCGTCCCCAGTGAATATACACGGGCTTCTGGGTAGTTGGTACGTCAGGATCGGTATTGGTGCGATGTTACTCGAAGCGGAACTAGCTCCTGCTGGAGGATTCTGCTCGGTTGCCTTTTCATCAACCATCTTTCTCGGTCTTATATGCGAATCCCGTAAGAGCCCAAACTCAGGAGGAAGTCCTCGAATCCGAAGGCTTTGGCGTAACTCTGCCGTAGTAACTTGAGTGGTACCCGGCGCCTCCACCAAACTGTCGCGTAGATGAAGGGATCGTACAAATGAACAGGCAAGTACTCAAGTCTAAACTCAAGACTTTATTAATTCGAACTGAATGAAAAACTACTTATATACTACAGCTGATTAGCATACTGGAGCATTTCAGACTCGGAATGTTCTGGAACATAAAGAAAACAGGTTAATAAGAAGGAAATTTACATAAAAATCGATTATGAGGCATCTTGCCTTTGATAGGTTTCGAACCTGGGACCTTCGTCTCTCGAGTCCTGCGTCTTATCCACTAAGCTTGTAAGGTTTTAGTTAAACTAACCAAGTTTTATTTTAATTTAAATCTGTCTATCTCCTCAGAATTTCCGTCAGAAGAAGCTCGCGGTTTCAGCTTATGCTAATTTAAGTACAGCGAAGTACTATTTAAGCCAGAGGTAGAAACCTCTCAATGTGAGAGAGCTTTAGTCTCAAATCACGGTCAGTCTGCTCGACGTTCGTCTGACCAGCTAGCAGTTTAAATTTATAAGCCATAGTGCTTACTACGTGATTGCATTGTAAAACAATTTGAAGTGCGCTAGTATTAGTATATCTTGCTACGCACCCTTTTAGGTAGAGGCCAATCTCCGCGAATCGCTCTGTGAGCAAACTTTGATTTAATTTCTATTTTAGGTTTAGCATTTTAAATTATTTGATTGTTAAGTTCGACCCAAGTGCGGTCTTTTACTTTCTGTATCTCTCCCGAGTTGGGAAGTTTGTAACTAATAGTGATTCAATAAAAGAGGATTTCAAATCCTTTCACGTGCAGTTACTATCCAGCCCCAGCAGTACATCAGAACAAAGCTCACATTTCATCAGCTCACTGTTCCAGTTCAGGACTGAAAACTTGAGAAGAAACACCCTGGTAAATATTTCACCATGTTCTCCAAAAACACACACAGAATACTCAGTCCTGATAAGCTATGAGGAGCTCAGTCGAAAGGAGAAATTTTCGCTACAATATTTCTGAATCTGAAGCTTTAAAACACAAAAGTCACTCTGATTTACCAACTTGTGCCTAAATGTAGAACACAAACATCAAAATGGAAGATTTAAGTAAGTATACTACAGACAAAATAAAACTGAAAATACTTCATTTTTTTTCATAAACTGTTTATGAAACTAGTTAAGGTTCTTATTCCTGACTTGCTACGTTCGGAAAATTTTAAGAAAAAACATTCATATTACGCGCTTTGAAAGTGTTAAAGTATGAGAAGAACAGGTTATGTGATGTTTTTCTAATAAATATTCTTCTTAAAAAACTAGATAAAGAATCTAAAAATATTTAGAATTATCTCACAAATCTAAAGTAGTTCCAACCCTGGAGGAGTTTATTAAATTTTTTGAGCAGCGTGAATCAGTTTTGTTATCTATAAATAAAAATATTGCAACCGGAAGTAAGATTAATATAAACAAGAATTCTTTCTCTTCTCATAAATCAAAAGCTCTTTTGATGAATGAAATAAAAATAAAAACTGCGTTGTTTGTAGAAGCTTTCATCTTATATTCCTTTGCGATACATTCTTAAAATTAAGTGTTCATGAAAGATTAAAATTAATTTGTTCATATAAGCTCTGTGAATTATGTCTAAAGCAAACCCATAAGAAAAGTCAGTGTCTCTCGAAATTTAAATGCGTTTGCGGGGAGAAACACAATAAATTAATATGTATGGGTAATGAAGGTCATTCGAAGACTCCTTGTCGCCTTGTCCTTTTGTTTGGCCGATGACGCCGCATAGACCAAACAAAAGTCAATTTGATGCAGCGAAAGGTGACTCAGAATTGAAGGCATTGAGTGTTTTAAGAAGTAAAAGTAAACAAAAAAGAAAAAGTGTACTTTTTCTACTGCAGAGATTTATGTCTGTGACGCCAATAATCGGAGAACCAAAATCCGAGCCATTTTAGACAGCGCATCTAATATAAGCGTTCTTACTGATAAAATAAGTGAATGTTTAGGAATAAAAAGGGAGAAAATTAAGACGCCTGATACAGATCTTAATGGATCAATCCAAAATATTAAATGAAAAGTGAAAACATTTATTTCAAATGAATATTGCACCTTTAATGAACCAGTTGAATTCTTAATTGTAAATAAGATAACAGGATTAACTCCGTGTACTACGTTGGATATTTCGAAAGTAGAAATTCCACAATTTTTAAATTTAGCTGATAAATCATTTTATGAAGCTTCAGAGGTACATGCCCTTATAAGCGCTGATTTATGTTTTAGGTTTTGAAAACTAATACGCATAAAATAATGATGATTTATTGTTTAAAGAGTCTGAATTCGGATGGATCGCATGCGAGAAGCTTAACGAAATACAGTCTTCTTATCAGGGGACATTGTTTTCTTATTTAAAATGATTCTCTTCAGAGTACTTTAGAACTTTTCTTTGGTTTAGAGGGTATTCGTGATGATCCAGCTGTGCATGAAAAGGATCAGGCGATGGAAATTTTTAAAGACACTGTTGATTTTAAAAACGAACGTTACACAGTGCAACTACCTTTTAGGAAACATTATGAAGAATTATTTGATAATTATTCCTTGGCGCGGCAGCGTTTTCAGAATTTGTGGAGGAGATTTAGTCATGATCCTGAGTTACATCAGCAATACTGTGAAATTATTTGTGATTATTTAAAAGAAAGCATAATAAGCATCGTAAATCCTGGTGCACCGGAAAATACTTTAAATAGACCTATATATTATTTGCCTCATCAGGCTGTGCTGAAAGAAAGTAGTTTAACGTCGAAAACTAGGATCGTCTTTGATGCGGGTAGCCATCAAATTAATGAACTTTCTTTAAATGAATGCTTGTGGCCATTGATTAACTTAAATCCAAATCTTTTGGACTTACTAATTAATTTCAGATTGAACAAGATTGCATTTTGTTCAGATGTTAAACAAGCTTTTCTGAAAATTTGCCCTCCGATGAACATAAGGACGCAGTTCGTTTTCTTTGGAGTAATGATGATCCATGTGTTGATAAAAGGCCCAATTTACAGACTTATCGTTTCAATCGAGTGAATTTCGGAGCTAGCTCGAGCCCATTTCTGTTAGCAGCTACTATTAGACATCACCTTCAAAAATATAAGAAAGATTTTCCCGAAAATGTTGAAATTTTAGACAAATGTTTTTATGTAAATGATCTCATTTCTGGAAGTGAGGATTTTGAAGAAGCACTTGAAGTATCCAGAAATGCCAAGAAAATTATGGAAGATGCTGTAATGGTCCTCAGAAAGTGGATTAGCAATAATACTGAATTAATGGAGTAATGGAAGATTGAAGAATTTGATACCTATCCTGTAGATACTATGCTTAGCTTGGGCGCACACCAAACTAAAATTCTGGGGCTTTCTTGGAAGACACATGAAGATTATTTTACTATGGATACTAGAAATCTTTTGGAATTTCTTTCTATGGACAAAAGTACGAAACGCTTCTTACTTCAAGCAATAGGGAAGATATTTGATCCTTTAGGATTAATTTCGCCTTTCACCAATCGAGTTAAATGCCTTATCCAGGATCTCTGGAAGGAAAAAATTCAGTGGGATGAACCTTTACCAAAAGAAATTGAAAGGGAGTGGAAGTGGTGTGCTGAACTCCATCACTTTGAAAATTTTAAAGTACCTAGGTTGGTTAATGATTGTCTTTCACAGGAAGATACTGTTGAAATACACAGTTTTTAGTTGACGCAAGTAAAAGGGCATATGGCGCTGCCATATATTTGAAGGTAAAGACTCTCAATGGAATATCGGTGAAACTCCTAACTTCAAAGAGTCGTGTGGCTCCTTTAAACGGTGTAACCTTGCTAAGATTAGAACTGTTGGGTGCTCTAGTTGCAGCTCGTCTTAATTCTAAGGTAAGAAGAATCGTGAATCTAAAAAGATCTTCTATTGACTATCATTGGACAAATTCCAAGATTGTACTCTTTTGGATAAAGGGTGCAAAAGCCCGATGAAAGCAGTTTGTGGCAAACCGATTGAACGAAATCACCAGCCTGACAGATCCCAACTCTGGGTATCACTGTGCAGGTAAAGAAAATCCGGCAGATCTCTCACGTGGAATGAGTGCTGATTCCTTGGTAACCGATTCCAGATGGTGGACAGGTCCAGAATTCTTGATGGAGCCTGAAATTTCCAAGAACTTGCAGCCATTTGTTTCTGAGGTTGAAACCATCGAGCAGGTCGAAAAAGAAACTTTGCGACGGGAAAGGAATTTTCCATCTGAAGATGAGACTTGTAAAGAGACTGCCCTGCTAAATCACAGCTCTCAACATTCTATTATGAACGACTTCTTAGAACTTTCAAACAATTATTATAAAATTAACCATGTTTTGTCTTATATTTTCAGGTTTATTTTCAATTGTAGGAATAAAGTAAAAAGAACCGGACCACTGTCAGTAGAGGAGGTAAGAGAAGCCGAGGAAGTGTTGATTAAACATGAACAACGAGCTTTGTTTGAAGGAAAGAAACTGTCAAGTAATATTTTGTATTTATTTCCATTTTTTTATGACAAAGGAATAGTACGTGTAGGAGAAAGGTTGAAAATGCTTAGTGCCATATTCTCAAAGACATCCTCCTATTTTACCTAAGGCTTCAAGATTAAGTAAAATTTATTTTCAGAGTTTGCACAGGAAATTATTTCATGTTGGACCACAAGGTCTGCTAAATGCAGTACGCTTAAAATTTTGGCCTTTAAATGGCCGTAATCTCGCACGTAAAACAGTACATCAATGTGTAACATGTTTTAAATGTAAGCCCACTCTTTCTTCGCAAATTATGGGTAATTTGCCTAGTGAAAGAATTAATGTTTCCCCTCCATTTGCTATTACAGGTATTGATTTATGTGGCCCTTATTCAGTGAAATTTAAAAATCAACGTAAAGGTATTCTAAATAAATTGTATATTTCTATTTTATATGTTTCGCAACAAAAGCCATCCATCTTGAGACATTAACAGAATTAACTTCCGATGCTTTAATTGCAACACTTAAGCGTTTTACAAGCAGACGTGGCAAATGTTTCAAAATTTATACAGACAATGCTACTAACGTTATTGGAGCGAATTCAAAATGAAAAAAATTTATAACTCATTAATTTCCCAGACAAAGAATTAGCTAATTATTTTACGCAAAAAAAAAAATTGACTGGAATTTTATTGCACCCAAATCACCTCACTTCGGTGACTTTGGGAAGCTGGGATAAAATCGGTGAAGTACCATCTGAAACGTAATATTGGCAATTTTCATTTCAGTTACGAAGAATTCCAAACGACTGCCATTCAAATAGAAGGAATATTAATGGCCCGATTGAAATTTGGTGCAGACTCACCGTGGTTTGTAAGAAACACTGCAATACAT
>KK113928.1:13287-35096 GCA_000611955.2 Stegodyphus mimosarum
CACTCTGACACTACGTTCACTTAACAGTATTATATCTCACTTATTTTATAACTCAAAATGCACAAAAATTATATCACCTGAAAAATTATCTAATCGTTGCCACATGTTCTATTCAAATACTATAATAAATCTAAAATGATGTAAAAAAGAAAGAAAGAAACAGTTTTTTAATTAATTCAGTTCTCACTTAGCGCCAAGGCAAAAATACATAAAGACTCAAAATATCTATATTAAAAATTACGAAGTAAATCTTAAACACTTATTTCCTCGAATAAATTCCAGAATGGATTAAGCATGATTTAATGTGCAATAATAAAAGAAGGTGTTATCTTTGTTGTTTAAAAACTTAGTTGCTAAATCCATTATGTACCTAAGTTTCAAATGTAAACAAGTATGTCTGCTATATTAATAATAATTAGGCTTAGTCAAACTTGAACAACTTTTAAATTGTTGATAATTCTACAAATATTGCGTGCAAATTTACTAAAGACATAAAAACCTTAACCGGAAGATAAGAACAACATAATTCAATCAGTTTTAAAGCAAAAAAAGCACAGTTTACAAACATATAAGAATAAAGAAACTGAGATCACTGAGTCGAGTAACAGAGTGGATATATATATATATATTGTTACGAAAAATTCGGCGGTTGCGCCTGTATGTAAGCTTTCCGGCATATCCGGCATAGTAGGGTTGCCATAAAATAGTGTATGGCGGGGTTGCCAGATTGGCGACCAAATTGGCGATATCCCATGGTCCAATCGGGAAGCTTCTAGAATAACTTCCTGTCGAGATATTTCTCGAAACGTGTCGAACTTAAAGAAAAGCTATATAAACCCTTGCGTGTCCGAGAGCGAGTAGTTAGTTGAGTTGCGAAGTTAGTTGCGAGTTAGTTGTTGCGAGTTGAGAAGTTAGTTGAGTTGTGAAGTGTTGCGAGTAGTGTGATTAGTTGTGAGAATCGCTGCTTACTGTAAGTGCTAAGCTACGCGAGAGTTTTGTGAACGGAAAGCAATCGAGATAGTGCTTTGCCGTGAAGCTACCTTTACAGTGTAGCTTGACAGTGTATTGGTGATTGTTCCACGGTGTTTATTATAAGTTTAGTGTTGCCGTGAAGTTACCTTTACAGTTACAGCCTGAAGCTGTGTTGCTGATTGTTTCAGCGTATTTATTGTAGATTTTCGACGCCTTTAAAGGTAATTTTGGAACTGGGCTGTAAATAGTGATTCTTGTAAATAAATTGTGCTTTTCACTGTTCTGCATCGTGTTTTCATCGGATACTCTCAAATCCACGAACCCGTAAGAACGCAACAATATATATACATATATTTATACACTTTTGGTGCAGCTAATAGGAGGAGCACATGTACATGTTATAGCGGTCCTATACACGAAATTTCAACGTTCTGAGGCTACTCGTTTTTGAGTTATGAGAGATACATACATACATACATGTATATATGTAGGCAACAATTATTACTGGTCATAATAACTACAATTACTTCTATTAGTTAATAACTTCTACTTTCACTTCACCCATCGCTCAGCTGAAGTGTTGTTATGACTACGATCAACAAGGCAAATTACTGAGTGCTAGAAAGAATAATAAAATGTTGTAATACTAAAAATTGATTCTTGCTTTTGTTTTTGCCGTTTAAATTATCATAAAAAAAGAACATTGCAAGCAACAACATACTGGTGACCTCGGAATTATTAATAAAGATATCAGAAACGGAAGAAGAAATAGCATGGGTAAGTGTGAAAATACCTCCTTTTTGGGCTGAAAAGCCAGAAATATGGTTTTACCAAGTAAAACACAGTTTTCCATTTGTTGAATAACTGCCGAGGAAACTAAATTCAACTACTGTAATTTCGGGTAGATAAGACGCCCTGCCGTATACGGTGCATACATGATAATTGACTAAAAAAACATGAAAGTTCATCGAATAAGCCGCACTGCCATATACGCTGCAGCAAAGCATGAAATTTAATATTCATTTACTCAGTAATTCCCTGCCATATTGATGTAATCATCATCGATAACACTTACAACATAAATATAATCAGTACTATAGAAATAAATAAAGAATAAACACCTAACCTTAAACTTGCCGAAAACGAAATCTGATGATTTCTAATAGATATTATTTTTAAGGGTTCAGTAAACTTCGTTTATCACCATAAATTACCATATTATGAAAAAGAATACATAAATTAGATTAACAAATAGAATTTTTTAATTAAATTAAAGTACATTTATTTATACAAAATCTTCAAAATCTCACTCATCGATGTCAGAATTAAATAAATTTAACAAATGACCATCAAGGTCAATTTCATCATTCTGTTCTAAATCGTTTCTGTCAATGTCACCATCTTCAATTTCATTTCTTTTTCAATGATTTCCGATTTAATGAAAGCTGACACGATCGCATCAGCTCGGACTGATTGCCATGCTTTATCGACCCATAAGGCAGCCTCCTCATACGAAGCTTTTCTCATTCGTCCGGAATTCGTAAAGGAGTGGAGTCTGCTTTGCATCCATTCCTCCCACTGCTTTCGTAGTTCATGCTTGAAAATTCTATTGACTGTGAGATTCAGCGGCTGCAAAATTTTTTAAAGCCCACCTGTTATCACTGAGACATTGGTGCTAAGTTTTTTTGCTTCAGATCTTACCATATCCGCTGAATGGGATCGCACTGAATCCAGAACAATGGGACTTCAGGGTAGGAAAAAAGCACCTTTCCTTTTTCGATAGATTTCTCTCAGCGAAAACAACATCACTTCTTCGCACATCCATCCTTTTCGTTGGCACAAATAATAACTCCTTTAGGGAAGTTTCCTTTCGGAATTGTTTTTCTTTTGAAAATTAAGAAAGGGATCTTCTCTCCATTGGCGGCACAATCCAAAACACAAGTAAAAGAAGTCTTTTCATTTTCGGTTGTTAACACTGAAATAGTTTGTTCACGTATTGAATGAACAGTTCTGCTCAGAGGATAGTCAAAAGTAACGGGCACTTCATCCATATTAATTATTTGCCCTCTTTTCAGATTTTGTTCTTTAATTTTCTCATGTGTACTCCAAGAAAGCTACCTTTTTTTTCAAACGAGTTCACAGGAAGCTTTTGTCCAATTGTTGTTTTGGTCTTGACAAATGATTTCTTTCGCTTCATGAACCTTGAAACACCAATTAGCCAACCTCCAACAAAATTTTTAATACCCATTTGTTGAGCAATTACCTTTGCTTGAAGGCAAATTCTAACTGTTGATACTAATAATCCACCTTCTTTCTGCTCTACTGTCCATTTCTCTAAATTGTCTTCCAAAACAGGCCAGGATATGACACCAATTCGACGAGATCTTTTATTCTTAGGCATTTTCTCTAATTCTTCTTGTTCGGACTTCCACCACCGAATGCATCGCTCGTCAACTTGAAATTCTTTAGGCACAGCGCGATTTCCAATTTTTATCGTCTTCTTCACTGCCGAAAGCTTAAAAGCAGCGGTATAACTTTTTCTTCCAGTAGGAGTCATAATAATAACAATATTTTTAAAGCACGAATGATAAGGCAAGCAAAAAGCAGGCTACAAAGCAATAAAATGTGTAAGAATAAATACAACACCTAGTAAGTAAACGCAGCTGTTTCCGTTAAAAAGTCATAGGAAAACGCAGGCAAATCATCGAGTTTAGCAGAAAGTACATGCATTACGGTATCTTTATTTGAACTTATTGCACTGTCTTCAGCAAATTCTTACCGTTTCGCTTGCGCATAACTTACAATGTGAATTAGCGAAGTTTTGGGGACAGAGGAAAAATAAAATTCCCTCAGATTAGCCGCGGCTTATCTACCCAAAATTATGGTACTTAGTTTTGCAATTGGAAGCAAAGTTTGTGGGATATTATAAATCACAATAGCGAAACCAAATATACTGCCACTAAAGAACGTCTCTTAAACACTTTTAAAGAAAGCGAAAAGAAACGTTTACAGAGACTGCTTACAGGCATAGACATGGGAGATTTAACCTAGTCAACTTTTACAAAAAATGTGAAATCTTGCTACTGATGGCATTTCAAATAAAGTTCTTAAAACACTATTTCTGCAGAAAATGCCGGATTCTGTACACAATATTTTAATTGTTAGTGATGAAGATATCGAAAAACTAGCACTAATGGCTGATCGTATCATCGAAATGCAACCGAAACAAGAATTATACTGTAACAGCAGTATTGTTTCTCCAGGAGCAGATGCCATTACAGAGTTACAACAACAAATTGCAGCTTTGGATAATAAACTTGAAAAACTGAGTGTCACAAGGAATTCTCATCCTTGCTCAATTCCATTTTTGTTTCTGGGGAAAGTGTTTTTTGATAGATACAAAGCCCCTTGTGCATGAAAAAACAACTGGCAGGGAAACCAAAATCAGCAGTAGAATTAGCGGCAGGCTTTGCTGCTGTAAATAAAGAAAATTGCCGTAGATTCCGCTTATTTATCATGGACAAAAAAACGGGTTTACATTTTCTGGTTCACAGTGGAGCACGGGGTAAGCCTTATTCCTTGTACTTCTAAACACAAACTTATTAGTGACTACAAATTACGTGCTGCAAATAATACAGAAATTGATATTTTTGGTACAGAAGTTTTAATTCTTGATCTTCGTTTACGCCGAGAATTTCAATTCCCATTTATTGTCACAAAAATTAGTAAAAAAATATTAGGTGCAGATTTTTTGAATAAGTTCAATTTATTGATTGATATAAAGCATAAAAGGTTAATTGATGGTGTGAGGAACCTCGCAGTTTTCGGTGACATCGCACCCATCTCTATTAATGAAAGTGTAAACACAACGAGCAGCTTATGTAAATATTCTGATTTATTTGCTATGTATCCCAGTACAACAAAACCAAATTTTCTTATTTCTAATGTAAAACATAATGTGAAACATCATATTGTAACTAAAGGACAACCGGTAAATTGTAAAGCAATACAGTTAGACTCTAAACAGTTGGAAATAGCTAAACGAGAATTCAAATATACACTAGACAATAATATCAGTAGTCCTTCTAGTTCGGAATATGCAAGTCCTCTACGCATAGTGACAAAGAAAGCAGGTTTTTTCTGCCCGTGTGGTGATTTCAGAAGACTGAATGATTTAACTATACCTGATCGTTATCCCATCCCTCGAATTCAAGGTTTTCAACATATCTTAACTCATAAAAACAATATTTTCTAAAATTGACCTTTTTAAGGCATATTTTCACATTCCAGTAACCGATGAAGATAAAGAAAAAACTGCCATCATCACACCTTTTGGTCTTTACCAATTCAAAGTCATTTTTGGTCTCCCGCAAGCTTTTAGAGGAAAATGCAAGCAAAATGACCCCGCAAGCTTTCAGAGGTTCATCAATGAAGTTTTTTATGGCCTAAACTTTGTGCTTGTCTATTTGGATGATGTGTTGATTGCCTCTTCTTGTGAGGAAGAACATCGTATATATCTTAAAACAGTTTTCCACCATTTAGAAAAATATGGTCTCTAAATTAATATTAACAAATCAGTTTTGGGAGTATCTGTCATAGACGTTTTGGGCTATCAAATATCTGCTGAAAGCTCAAAAAATTAAAGCTACCATAGAATACAAAATAGGCAAATCGACAACCTTGTATTCGGCGTAGATTTTGTAAAATCCCAATCGATTTCGAGGGCAAAACGGGTTCTCCTTCATCAAGAGCAAAAAATTCTGCAAAAGCGAGAAAGCGAATGTTGATCATATTTATACCCACAGGTGACCAGTCGAAGAGTCAATAGCGCCATCTGTCAGCAGAAATAGTAACGAAAAATGAAAGGTTAAGTTAGTAGAATTTTGAACGCATTAGGCAAGACTGGATTGGAATTGAAGTCATTGACTGAACAGGATAAATTTTTGTGAATGTGAAAAGCTTCAAGAAAATCCAGTTCCCTAATAGAAACAGCTTTCTGGATAATTTTAGTAGAACTCAAATCAAAATTGTGATTGAATTTCCAACTATGATTAGCTATTGAAGATTTGTTAATTTCACCTTTTCGGATGTAAGATTCATGTTCTTTTATGCGAAACTTTAATGCTGTTTTCGTTTAGCCAATATAACTTAAGCCACACTGGCACAATCTGCTATAAATTCCCCAAGAATTAAAGTCAGAAATTAATCTTTAAGAGCCGAACCTCGGATTTTATTTATAGGTGAGAAAACAACTTGAAAATTAAACTTGTGTAAAATCCATGCAATTTTGTAACTAACAGAAGGATGAAATGGAAGCACAACAAGGTTATTAATGCTATTTCTGACATCAGAATGTGTTCTTAGATGGCTCGATGAGAACTTTCGAACAGTTTTATCAATGACTACAGGAGAAAATCCTCGGTCAAGGGCAACAGATTTTAAGTAATTGAGTTCCTTAGCAAGAAGAGATTCTGAGGAACAAACTTTGAGAGCTCGAAATACATAATAGTAAAAAGAAGGCATTTTTTGCTTAGCTGGGTGACATGACTTAGCATTGGGAGGTAAACAAACAGAAAAGGGTTTACGGTAAACAGTTGTGCTGAAATTAGATCCGTAGAATATCAGTTGCCAGAAAGTATATGCGAACTTCGTTCCTTCTTAGGAATAATCCATTTCTATCGAAGTTACATAAAAATTGTTGCAAAAACTCAAGCTCCCCTTCATGAACCTTTGAAAGGATCTACAAAGAAAACAAAAAGATCGATGCAAAATACCATGGACCAATGAAACCAGGAAAAGTTTTGAAAAATGTAAACAAGATATTGCTCAAGTAGCGTTGATGGCCTACCCTAATTCGGATTACCCTCTGGCACTTTTCACAGATGCATCCGATTTGGCTATTGAATCAGATATTCAATAAAAGGAACCAGGAAGCCTATTGCATTTTTTTCAAAAAAAACTTAATGATGCCCAAAAAATTTATAGCGCTTACGATCGCGAGCTTTTGGCTATATAAGTATTTCACGCATTTACTTGAAGGCAGTGATTTTACTATTTATACGGATCACAACCCCTGAACATTTGCTTTTAAACAAAATAATAAAGCCTCTCCCAAACACCTAAGACAGCTACAATATATCTCGCAATTCCCTAATAACCTACACCATATAAGTGGTCAAAACAATGTGGTTGCAGACAGGTTATCTAGAATTGAGGACATGGACTCACCTGTAATTGATTTTCACCTGATAGCAGATGCACAAATTAATGATGATGAATTGCAACAGTTGGAATTACATTCCAAATCATTAACAGCACCAATTGCCATCAGGAAAACTCTCATATTGCGATACCTCTACATCCAATATCAGACCATTCATATCTAAAAACTTTTGGATGAAAATATTCAATACAATTCATGGTTTAGCTCACCCTGGAATTCGAAGTGCTGTACAAAAAATTACTAAAAGATTCATTTGGCCAGATATTAAAAAGGATTTTAAACAGTGGGCCCAAACTTGTATCAACTGTCAGAAAAATAAACTAACTAAACATACAAAATCAGAATATTCTCAATATCAAGCACTAGACGAAAAATTTAGTGTCATGCACATTGATTTAATTGGGCATTATTCACCTTCTAATGGATACACATATTGTTTGACATGTATCGGTTTACCTCTTGGATGGAAGTGGTACCGTTATCAAATATCACTGCCGAAAGTATAGCAAGAGCTTTTTATGAACAGTGGATAACCCGATTTGGCGTACCTTTTTGTGTTATTACTGACAGAGGAACTCCATTTATTTCAGAAGTATTTCGAAATTTAGCCTCGCTATGTGGTGTAAAAGTAAACCATACAACTTCTTACCATCCTCAGAGTGATGGGAAAACTGAACGTCTACATCATACTTTAAAAACAGCTATTAGATGTCATAATTCTCTTCATTGGACAGAAACATTACCAACAGTTCTTATGGGTTTGTGAGCTGCTCTACATGAAGACTGTAAATACACAATATCTGAAATGGTTTATGGCAAAATTATTAAATTACCTAGTGAACTTTTTGAAGAATCAAACTTCCCAATATCTAATGATAATTTTGTACGTAATCTTCGCAATCAGATGGCTCTCTTAAAGCCCTACCAATCCAAATCCAAATGTAAACAAAAGATTTTCATCTCAAAAGATTTGTACACATGCTCGTATGTCTTTCTGTAGGTTGACAGAGTAAAAAAACCTTTGGAGCCCTCATATGAAGGACGCTTTTTGGTACTGCAAAGAACCCCGAAATATTTTCTTCTATCAATTAAAAATAAACAAATTAATATCTCTGTGGATAGGCTAAAACCAGCTTATGTGTTACAACCTAATGATCTTTTGTCTCCAACTTCAAAAAATGATCATTCATCTGTGCCAAGTCAGCAACTGGAACAACCTAAAAAATTGACACATTGTGGAAGACAAGTAAAACGTCCTGTTCGTTTCAATGATGTTATTGACTCTTCTTGAAATTATAACTCTTTCTTATTCATTTAAAATTATGTTTTTGTTTGTGTGCATAATTTCAATTTATATATTTGTATCTTCTCTCTAACCATGTTTTCAGAGTAAAGTAACTTCGTTACTGGTAGGGGAGTGATGTAGGCAATAATTATTATTGGTCATAATAACTACAACTACTTCTATTAGTTAACAACTTCTACTTTCACTTCACCCATCGCTCAGCTGAAATGTTGTTATGACTACGATCAACAAAGGGAATTACCGAGCACTAGAAAGAATAATAAAATGCTGTAATACCAAAAATTGATTCTTTTGTTTTTGCTGTTTAAATTATCATAAAAAAAGAATGTTGCAAGTGACAACACACACAGACGCCACAAAAAAAAAGTCTCTTCAGAATCCATTTTAAATCAGTTTTATAATTTTTTTGGGGGAAAAAAGAGTCCTTTATTCTGTCGTTACATATGAATGTCATGCAAAAACATGGTTAAATTGCATTCGATAGCGGTCAAAATGGATATTTTCATTGAAATATGATAACCGAAATTTTTCGCAATTATACAACACTTCCTTTTACTTCACACAAGAAAGTAAAAATCACTGATTTACCATTGCAAGTCATCATTATTGTTTTACTGTAAATTATTTTCTATTATGAATATTCATAATATCAGAGTTTGTTATAATTCATGTAAGCATATTATTGTGTGCATACTGGTTCATAACAGATTGAATGCACAAGTCAGATAATAGGTTAATAAAAATTTATTTTTATTAAAAGAAATATTTGTACACGTGTTCACAGTATCACACAGTACAATCAGTAGTTATGCTTCAAACTATTAAGAATGTTAAATACAACGCAATGCGAAGCGCATTTAAAGAGAAAGCTAATTCAGATTTATCAGTTCCAGTGAACTACAAATCGAACAATAGCTAAGCAGATGAACTCAGATGCTCCCTCTCCAGACTTTTATAGTTTTCAACCAGCCACCAAAATAATTCTAGTTCTTTCTGCTTCTCGAGATTACTGGAAAGCAGTAAGAGTGTGGGATAACGGTTACAGCTAACATAGCAGTCAATTACATTTATTCAATTTCGATACATATTATGGTGATACTGGGACTGGACCAAAATGTTGCCAAAACTGTTGTCAGTTTGCCGATATCTCACTAAATAATCGAGATACTCATTTACTCAATGATAAAGGCACTTGCCTCGGTATGCTTGGTTTTCTGGCATAGCTTCTCTTCAGATTTTTCATGTTGCAAAAGAAATACAACAGTTTTACTTATAGTTCTACTAAAAATGACTTATCTAAGTACAAAATTTGTAACAATATATTACATCATTGCTGGAGTTTTGTATGTGTTGACTTAGATTACATGTATTAACTTGTATTACATTTGTTCATATACAAAAGGACACATTCAAAACTAATAACTAAAGGGCACTCAGATATATGCTGTTTTTACTTATATTACAAAGATTTTTTAAATTAACAACAAAAGTTACATATATGCATTTAAAATTTCAAAAATTCAGAAATTGCAATAAAGTTACCTCTTCAGCTTTTATTCTTTTCTCTGATGAATAAACCAAACACTCACTTAAAAGCTTTCTAGCAAGTGGAGAACTATCTGGAAATAACGTTTCCCATGGAACTGGTTCGTACTCAGGGAATGATATTTTATTGTAATCTGGTAATTCTGTCATTTCCTGAAATGTTAATTCCTGCTTTCAATTTGAAGGTACTCAAAAAATTTAATAGCTCTTCAAGTTTTTAAATAAATCACTGGAGATTAAAACTGCAACACTAAATGACAAAATATTCACCCCCAAAAATCATTTATTTTTTAAATATGCTTACAAAGGTAAAGTGATAATCTCAAGTAGTTTGGATGCAGAAACTTACAGAGTTCAGTATCATATGTAGCCATGATGGATAACACAAAATGTATCTCCATAGACAGGCATACAATTCAAATGGCAGTTAGGAATACTGCAGTCTTTGCGGCTTCCATTTTTTGCCAAATTCACCCCTTAAGCTACTGGTAATCAGTATTATGCAACCATGGATTGGATTAGTTTACTCAGTAAAAAAATGGTAAATGTAGCAACAACACAGCAAAAACAGAATATGCTGTTTGTTCAGGAAGTATCAGAAATTCCATGCAACACGTGGTTATGCACTGTTCTGTTGACAAGTGGCTTCTACTCCATGAATGTCCTAAAGACACAGGACTAAATAGAGCCATTTTAAGAAGTACTCTGGCTAAAATAATTTGGTGCCTTAATCACATTTGACTAAGGAATAATGAACTAATACATATAATAAATTAACTTTCATTGCAAAATAAATCTGATTTGAAATATATCAACATCACACATTTGTATCTGATTCAACAATCCTCACAGTATAATAAAGGTAGTTCATTTGCATTTATAAAAAAATGCATGATAGAAAGAGCTTAAAAAATTCAATTCTAATACTCCTTCCCCATTAATTTTTCTGCAGCTCTAGGTATATATTCGCTATGATTTATCCTTTCTACTGTGACATACACTAATAAGATGCATAATTTATTTAACTTGGTTTGTTTAAGGATGATCCCAGAAAATTTTTAATTAATTTTAAAGTAGAAGTAATCTTTTTGACAATGGTGCAATCAGTGATTAAATATAATCATACTGTTGTTATAATGAAGCATGTGCATTTTTCCTTTCAAGCATCAACTGAATATTCATTACATAAAATAAGTTATCCAAAGTTGAATTTCCACCTCATGGATTTGCTACGACTCTATTTGTTTAAATATTTTCATCATGAATATTTTGTTAACCTACCGCTGAACACAGCTAATACTTTTACGCAGCTAAAAATTTTTGTTTAATTTTTATGACATTTTAAATTAGATACGAGCATCTAAAATTAGGTACAAGAAATTTAGTTCTTAAGCATCTTTTGATGAGGAGTGCTTCAGGCCTTTAGTCTATTTAACCCAAAAGATTAAAAATGTTTGAGAATACACTGGTTATCATAAATTAAGGAAAAATAACAAAAATCATGATTACTGAAAACATTACATGTAGAATTTTATGAAACTTACCCATAATATACAACACATGGTAAGGTATCAAATAACATAAAAAGAAATTACCAGACAATTATGGTAAAATAGAAACTAGCACATGTATAAAATGAACAAATCGAAAGTGTCAGTTTGCTATAGGAAAAGTACCTTCAATATGGAATAGGATCGCCTCTAGAGGAAGTGAGAGAGATTGCTTTTGCAAAGCAGTTGCAAGCATGGCAAGGGTCTGAGGGGGCAGATTGACAGCAGCTAGACGTCTCCCTAAAGCATCCCAAATGAGCTCGATAGGATTCAAGTCCGGGGATCACGCTGGCCACTCCATGCGCATAATTGTTTCCTGTTGAAAATAATCATCTACAATGCGAGCCCTGTGTGGTCTTGCGTGTTCGTCCTCTAACAGGAAAGCATCACCTATTGCCCCGGCATATGGATGCACATAAGCATCAAGGATGTCATCTCCATGAACCTGAAGATTCACGGTTCCCCTTGGAAAGACAGGTCTGTGCGTCCATCCAAAGAGATGCCACCCCAAACACAGACACTGCCTCTTCCATATGCATCTGTTTCACGGATGTTTGACAGATAATAACGGGTTCTAAGTTCTCTCCATATCAAATAACACCTACTATTGCTTTCTAGACTAAACCTGGACTCATCCGTAAAGAGAACGGCCCTCCATTGATCAGACATCTAGTCGACATGTTGTTGTGCCCACTGCAAATGCTCCCTCCTATGGCGTGCCGCGGACGGCATGCAAATGGCTGGTCGCCTCGCATACAGACCACCTTCGTGAAGCCCTCAACGTAGAGTTGACGTTGACACCAATCTTGCGGTGGCTGCAGCAAGGGAGGATCTAAGAAAAGTTGGAGTAGCGGTTCTATTCCTGTGTGCATATAATGTCAAATATCGGTCATTGGCACTCGTCGTAGTTGTTGGCCGTCCTTGGCTGAACCTCCTAGATGCCGAAACTGTGGTTTGAAATTGCCTCCAAAGTCTATGAACCACAGGACTCACATTTAGACATCTGGCCACTTCTATTTGTCTTTGTCCTGCCTCTGGTCTCCCAATGGCTCTCCATCGTAGTTTTGAAGGCAAATGATGCCTGGAGGTTATTGTTACGAATTGGCTATCTCAGATTTCTGATGTCACTATCACAGTGAAATACGTGAGCTTGCTCTCAAACATGGACTTTCATGCTCCTTGCAGATGACGTATTCTGAGTGCAGTGCCACTAATTTGCATATTGCAGTTTTACTCAGTTACTCTTACTTGGCAACATATTCAAATTTTGCACTGTTTGGCTTATTTTTGAGGGAGTTATCACTATTTTTGTGATTTTTCCTTAATTTATGATAACCAGCGTATTTCTGGATAATCAAAGTATTGGATATGCATATTAATATCACCTGCAAGCAGGATTTATAGCTAATGCCCTGCATATTATAAGTGCAGGGGCTAAGCCAATACGTTTATGCATAATGCAAAACTTCAGCAAAAAGTCTCCATGAACATACCTTTCATGGTGTTGTATGCAGAAGCAGGATTTATTCGCAATGAAGTGCCATGCCATTTATAAATCTGTATGCCTCAATAAACACATTACTGCAGCCACAGATGCCAGTGCTATACTGCTACAAAGTAAGCAAAATTATGACCATATCACAAACAGTCAATGATGCTGCAGATGGAAACCACTATACACGCAAACACCTGCTGCTAAGTCACACTTCCTAACTCTTCAGTTAGTGTACATGGTGTGGAACGCTATATAAAATAGTGATTCCATGGAACCAAAAAAGGCTTTTCAATAAGATAATCTGCAGTCACGTAACACCAGTATTCAGATATGTGCTGATTTGAAGAAACATACTTGAAACTTCTACATTAAAAAAAAAAAGTGAACGACAGAACAAACATAACTCCATACCATAAAGGCATTTTCTCTTCTTCTTTTTTGAACTATTTCTAGATAATTTAACTGGTACTAATAAAGTTCAAATGCATTGCATTGTTAATTATTTACAAGTCTACCATATTATACCAAATACTATACTACATAAACTTCAAGTCTATCATATGCTTCCTTTATGGTGTTGCAATTTTAATGAAAAGGACTATACATGTAAAATATTTAATTATAAAGCATATAATTACTGTATTGAATACTTTATATCCTTTCATAATTAATACTATCAAAATATATAAATGAATGAATATATAAAAAAAAATTTAAATACTAACTGGCCACATTTCTTCTGTAGGTGTTCCTAGTGTCTGAAGAACTAGACATAACTGTTCTATATCATTTTCACCCTAAAAATTAGGATTATATGAAATTAAACATAGTACAAATTTATAGTATATTTTAATAAAGTTTGTATTTAAATGTCATGCAACAATTAAGAACAAAGTTGTTTAGTCAATCTAATCAAGCCACAATCTTTCAGTGGTGTAACAGCTGTAAACAGCCTTGTTAATAGAATCCCACAATGACTGCAGCACAGCATGTAGGAATCACTTCCCCCTGTTTTGCATGGATATGCTGACCCTCTACAGCAGTATTTCTTAAACTGGGTTCCCTGAATTCCTAGAGTTTCAAGAAGGTCACTTAAGCGTTCCGCAAAACTTATGTACTTTTTATTTCATAATATTCAAGAAAGAATTTTAAAAAGGCAATAAAAATTTACATTTCGATAAAGTAAAAAAAAAAGAAAAAAGAAAGAACTTAACCTTACTTCTACTTACTAATCTGGATATTACAGGCAAAAGTGGATGTTTCAGTTTTTGCTTACTGACAAACTTTACTGGTTCTTATAACATTAAATCATGCATACTCTTACAGCAGATTAGAAAAAAAAAAAAAAAAAAAAAATACATAACATCTTGGGAGTCATAATTTAAACATGGAAATTCAACCAGGATAAAAGACCAAATATTTATTTTTTGATGATTAGACACACAATAATCAAAATTGCAGCTATATTCTATCACGCAGACCTTCCAAATGGAACATTATCCTTATCATGTGATCTGCAGCAGACATTAACCCTTTAGACCTGACTTTTACATGATTAAAATTTAACTATGAAAAAAATTTAATTTAATGCTGACATACTAAAAGAAGTGTTATTAAGTTTAAAGTTTTTAACTTTTCCCATTTCCTGGAAATCTCCTGGGACAACATGTCCCAATCGTCTAGGATATTGTGATAATACCCTTATGCTGCATGTTAATAAATATAAAATTAAATTAAATATTAATAGTTTGTGTTTTATATTTTGTTGCTAACAACATTAGCTACAAGAAATAAAAAAAAAATTTAATGTAATTTTTTTTTTAGAACCATTTTCGATATTTTGATGCAGGATGGAGAGGCTGTTTAATAAGGCACTCTAAAGCATTCTACTGCAGAACTGGACACTTCTGCTTTCGAATTAACAACTAGCTCTTTTGCTAAAGATAATGGTAGTAATAATAAGAGTGATACAAATGAAATCATGCCAAAAGAAGTTAGGCTAGTTAATGCTCCTACATGTAATCAACCCACAGCAATTACTAAAAAATTTAGAAAGTATGACGATGGTTATATGTTTAGGAAAGTTACATCTTTAGGAATCATGAGCAAAAATGATAATCCTCAATATTTACGTCAAACATTGAAGATTGAAAAGTTTTCTCAAATAGCTGTATGGCTCCAGCTAAAATGCATCACCATTTGGAATCAGTTCATGGAGAGTTTAAAGAAAAAAATATTGAATTCTTCATTCAAAAGTGTAATGAACTCTTTAAAAGGTTGATGGTTCAAACCACAAAAGCGGTGAATGACTAAGCAAGTAAGGCTTCTTACTTAATCAACTATCAGATAGCTTGTTGTAGTGAAGCTTACTCAATTGTAAAAAATCTTATTAAACCCTTTTGCTATGAAGATAGTAAAATGTATGCTAGATGAAAAAACAGCAAAAGTAGCTTCGAATAACACAGTAGCTTAGTACATAAGAGGTTCAACATCCAATACAGATAATGAACTTACTTTTTGCCCATAATGATGCAAATTTTCATTACAGATGGAGGAATCTACTGATGCAGTTGGACTTACAAATTTAATTGCCATCATTAGGTGTCAGCATGAAAACATATTATTTGAGGATTTTATGCTGTCAAACCTCTACCAGTACATACTATTAATATTTGGTGACCTAAATCCTTTTCTTGAAGAGAATAAAATACCATGGATCAACTGCAGTGATATGTGTACCAATGGAGTAAAGGCCGTAAGTAGCATAATTAATGAGGCTGAACAGTTTATTAAAAATATCACCAAAAAGTCTTCTAGTAGCTACTAGACGATCTGCATTATCTATATGCAGGCAGCTGCTGCTGCAAAAAAAAAAAAAAAAAGTTAAAAAATTGCTCTTAATGAGGTCATCAAATAATTAATTTCATATATCTTAGCCACTAAATAATCATTTATTTAAAATACCATGTGTAGACAAAGGAAATGTACATGCATCTTTTTCTTTTTCGAGAACAAAATTTTGAATTGAATTATTTGATAGGAATTGGCAGCTTAAAATTGCCTAGTTAAGTGACATTTTTACAAAGATCAATGACTTTAATTTAACACTTCAGGAGGGGGGAGTAAATGAATTTACTGCTCACAAGAAATTGTTGCTTTCATGAAAAAGATAAAATTTTGGGCAATTTGTGTGCATTCCAAAGACTTTAATTGCTTCCCAACAATAAAAAGCTTTTCAGAAGAAGAAGTTGAAACAGGGAAGATATTTATTGAAGAAATTATTTAGCACCCAAAAGATTTGAGTAAAGCTTTTAATCAGTATTTTTCAAATGAACAGCAAATTAAACATCAAAATGAATTCTGGATTAAAAACCTATTTACCACCAATGCACATCCTTTAAGACTATACAAAACCAGAAGAAAATGACACTGTTATTGAATGGTAGCACTGCAAGGAAAATTTAAATTAATGCCGTTAGTGAAATCCTGATTTAATTTAAAATATGTATATTCTCAACTGTCACAAATGACCATGTTGGCACTTTTACTATTTGCAACTACATGTATGTGAGAAATGGAATTCTCAACTTATGTGTCCTCCCCTCCCCCACAAAGCAACAAACTTGATGCCGAACCTGACAAAAGAATTCAACTTCGTCCATAAAGTCTAAGCTTAGGTGTATCTATGATAAGAAAAAGCAATACCATTCATTACAGTAAAATTTTAATTTAAAAGCCATACTTGAAGACATTATTTTAAGTTATTTTAGAAACTTTTGGGCTAATTTTGAAATTGCTTTTGAACCAAATAAATATTATTTGAAACAACTGTCATTGTTATTGCAACTAATCCATTAACAGAATAAAGCAAATCAAGCATTTTCGAGTATACAAGCAGCAATAACCAATTCAAGCCTGCAGATGCCACACAGGTTTGATAATGCTCATATATTTATATGCTTTATGTTTACTATCATTTTGCTAAACATTTCACTGGCTATAAAAATATAAATATTGGCCACACAGATAATTTTTTCTCACATAAAATTTGTTTTTTAATAAAAATGTTTATTATTATTTATGGACAGAACAGCTTCTATAAGTTGTGAAGATATCCAATTAAACTTTTTTTTTTTCCAATTTACATAGTTGCCTATGAGCTGGCGATTTTTCTTGGCGATAGTTTATCAGAAAGTACTTATATATCTAAAAATGCTCTTAAATGTAAGACTTGGATTTTTTATTTTTTATTTTTATTAGAAAAATGTGCATGTTTGTGGTTACCAGAGTAAATTCACATACTCTGTACAAACTTAGATATTTTTAGAAAAGCTAATAAACCTTTAAGCAAGATACATTAGTGTGAGCAGCATCTAAATTTATTATGCAGAGCTTATACAAAAAAATGTATTACCATGTTATCTGTAAATGAAAGTAATGAAAAACATACTTAGCGAAAAAAAATGCATAAAATAGAAGAAACTGAATGTCCCTTAATATTTTTAAATTATAATAAATATAAGGGAGGTGCAGACCTGGCTGACAAACAAAAAAGATATTATAGTGTTGCCCGAAAAGTTGCTAAATGATGGTGCTTTATGTTTTGGTTAACACACCTCTGTAAACACTGTTTTAATTTTAATGCCAATTATGAATTCCCCCTTTCTATACAATCATTAAAATTATTAGAATCTAAATTATTATTGATTGAAGAATTAATGAAAGAGTTTTCAAAAGAGAAAATCAATATATAGGGATTATCCTATATCTCATTAACTCAAAAGGTAAAATGTTTAAGAGTTGCCCCATTTGTCATAGAAAAATAGAAAGACAGCTTCCAGTGCCATGTTCAGACCTCATGGAAATGAGAAATTTGCAAAGTCTGTCTAGGCAAAAACTGCAACATTTTGAATGAGAAAACAAAATTTTACAAAATATTACTTCACAAGAAAGAAAAGGTGAGCATATATACTTAGAAGAAATGGTTTTTTGTTATATTATGCAAGATATTAAAAAAAGCTAACTTGACCCTGAAAGGAAGAAAAAACTCTTTTTCTGATGCCCCACCAGTGCAGTTGGGCATAATTCAATTATAATGTAAATGATTAATATC
Organism: Stegodyphus mimosarum; assembly: GCA_000611955.2. Taxonomy (NCBI): domain Eukaryota; kingdom Metazoa; phylum Arthropoda; class Arachnida; order Araneae; family Eresidae; genus Stegodyphus; species Stegodyphus mimosarum. The sequence goes on from KK113928.1 coordinate 31,492, forward strand.
TCAATTACACTGAAGAGCAAATATAACTAATTACACTGTAATTGAACTACTTATACTTGCAATTACAATGTAATCACAATTATAAACTAGGCATTAAAGTAATTCAATTATAATGTAACTGTATGATAAACTGTACAATTAGAACAGAATTATAAATAATTCAATAAATTTAATTACAGTATAATAGTAATTGCACAATTTATAATTACAATACATTACAACAACAATAAAATTACAGCTTCAGGTATAATTATAATATACACACACTCACTAGAATTACAATGCAATTAAAATTAAATTGATTAGTACTTGTGGTTTATTACACCCTGATGAAGACACATTATTTTTAAGTCTGAGATAAAACATTGTCCTTGGAAAACTAAATTTGTAGCCACAATCAAGCCTCAGAAACTGATGGAACAAGAAGAATGGAGATAATCTGCATGAAAGGTATGATCTTAATTAAACTTTTGTGTGCCATCACATGTAGCAGTTTCTCAGAATACTCTCATTTGGCAAAACAAAAGATCTTTAATTTATCTTTATTAAAATTTAAGCTATCTTTTATTGACAGAAGAGAGTTGGTAATAATTGTAGTTACTTTACAGTTAAAATTATAATTAATGCAGATTTAATTGTACTTGTAATATAATAATCTTTAGAACTACAATATAACTTCAAAAGCAATAAAATTTTTTGGCTTAGCAGCAACTGAGTAGTTAGTGTTAGATTTATTTGGATTCGAATTCTGGCTACCAATCTAGATGTTTGGATATCTTTGTAGTTTTCCTACCATGAATATAAGCCAGTTTTAAGTCTTCCACAAAGATATCCTCACTCTTAGATGCTTTGACGTGTTCAATGAAACAAGCAATCAACTCATACTTCTGTTTAACAAATGTGGACGCATTTATTTTTATCTGAAATATTTTCTGAATAAGCAATTCATTGGAACCAAAACTTTAACTATTTATTGAAAATATGCTTTATATTTTATAAAGGCCTAATTCATAGCTAATACCATCACAAGATCAGTTCACAAATTAATTAAATAGGATGTAATTTTTTGACTGGAAGCTGTAATCTTCAGACACTTCTTCTTAATAATAATGTGCTTATTTATTTCTACTTGAAGCTATGGTAAATATCTGATTGTAATGAAAGTTTTTTGCAAAAAAAAAGTTCCTAATAAAGCTAGGAAAAAAAAAACATGAAAACAGTGCGGGTAGTAATCACCATCCAAATCTATGATTTTCTGCTAACATTTTGGTAGTTTTTCAAAGCCTTTGCCCCAGAAACTTGGTGGCCGTAAGTCCAAAAACACATCAACCTCATTTTGGACATCCTATGCAGAATGAAAGAGAGTATCACCAAGATGTAGCTGCAAATATGAAAAAAGGTTCAAGTCCAGAGGAGCGATGTCGGGGCTATACAGTGAGTGCGGCAAAAGATCCTATTCAAGTCCTTACAGAGCCCAACCGGTGAATGCAGACACATGTGGTCTTCCATTATCTTAATGGAACATTACTTTTTTGTGCCGTAAGGAGAGAACTGTACAACCTGATGGTCATTTTCTTTTATAACGTTGTTAATTTTATAGATGATTTTTGTTAAGATGACTGAGCTTTAGCAAGGCGAAGAGTTCTGCTTTTCACATTTTGGGGCTGCAGCATATCTCCTTCCTTATCAACCATCATTTGCTTCATAGCATATTTCATAAGCATCGAATCTTTAATTTTCGAGGGATTTGAAGAATTTTCACTGCATACCACACTTTGGGGTTATTAATTTGGAAGAAGCTTTTCCAACATTCATTTCTCAATATTTTTATAATTAATTTTCTCATGGTAATCCCTGCTTTGAGCTTATGCTTTGTATACATGTAGAGCACTTGGAACAAATCCTCCAGAAAAGTCAGCATGTATAACAATCAGTCAATATTTTTAATTAACATTTATTGTGCATCCAAAATTGACTCATACTGCCAACTTTTCTTAAATATTAGATTATTATTGACCCAAATTTTGTCATTGTAAATCATGTAGTGTCTACTTTCCCTGAGTTTCCTCATTTCTTGCGATTAATTATTCCTCTATAAATACAATATCAGATCTTTTGATGAGAATTTTCCTTTTATTAATGCAACTGTTCCAGCAAATATTCATTGAATGGAGAACTTCACACAGAGTCTTTTTGCTATGGAATGTTTATTTCCCCCCTCAACACATACAGCAATTTCTGTACAGATGGCACTTCTTTCTCTTTGATATATAAGTCTTATAGTACTGTCTGCCATATAACAACATACTTAGCAAAATTACCAATTTTGTAGTTTTGATCAGTGGGCCTTTTGAGAGTCTTTCTAGGTGCATTTAGAAGTTTCTTTTCAGCCATTGTTGATACTTCATTCCTAATTTTACTAATTTTATACTGTGATATTCCAGTTGCTTGATAAATTCTTTTCAAGTATTGTGGGCAAGAAACTATTAAAGAATTCACTGAAACTTCAGAATTACAAAATTCAGCAACACTGTGCACTATTTCACATGCCTGAGATTTTAAAGGTTGATTTTTCTTTAATCGGAAGGGCATTATTTTAAAACTGATGATTATCAAAGTGGTCAAAAACAAGAATAAATAGATAAAAAAATTGACAGAGAACAATATGAAAGAAATAACAAGGAAAGCAAAAATAATTAAAAGTAATATAAAGCTGTAAAGAGATGTATGTAACTGAGAAGAAGGAAAGAAAGTGAGAAGACACATGGTAGACTTTCTCTTCTCCATAGCCAGCATCACTACCCCACCCAAAAAAAAATAAAAAATAAAGCATTCTCTTGGCTCAGTCCTATTTGCAATGTGCTGGCTCTATTGCTACAGTAACTACCATCAACTACACATAGTGGCAAGAACAATTCTCCTGGTATAACTTAAAGGAACCATGAAATTGAAGAAATATCCCTTATATATATATATGTAGATATAATTACAAAACAATTTTTTTAAACAAAACATAATCATGCCTAGAATTTTTCATGCATTAACCTGCTGAAAAATTATTAGTAAAGACATAAAGTAAGAAATTTAGAACTAATTTTTCACAAAGACCAAAAATTGAAATTCACAATTTATTAATTTCAAATAATCCTATAAATGCAATAAAGAATTAATAAATATTAAAACCAACACTTTAAGCAATACCCAAATGCAAAACATCAGTGAAATTTAAAGAAAAACAAACATAATAGAAGAGGAATTCAATCAACCTCAATGCTACTTCATTAGGAAGAGGAACACTGAAATCAATTGAAACCCCTCTTCGACAAAAATCCTTGCTTTTCTGTATCGAGTATTAGCCAATGAACCATTTCAATGTATTTTAACAGTTCATCCAAAAATTCCGGCCATCCCCAAAGCAAGGAAAAAGAAAGTAAATTCTAATTAGAATCTTTTACCTTAAATAAAGAGAATTCTATTTTAAAGAATTGAAAACATAAGCGAAATAATAAAATACTTCAGTGATTCAAATCTTTTTTTTTTACTTTAAACATAGATCAAATAATGCAAAGAATTTAAAACATAAGTGAAATTTAAAAGCTTTAGGC
>KK113928.1:35210-64802 GCA_000611955.2 Stegodyphus mimosarum
GTGTGCATAATAAATATGAAAATATATAATAAATATGAAAATGTGTATATGTGCACAGTAAATAGATGAATGGATGACACATTTTACAGTTTCAGTTGAGATTTTTAAATACTCCTTTTATCCATTAAAAATAAGTTAAGTTTTTTTTTTTTTGCAGTTAAAGACAAGATCAGAGCATTCAAAATCGTTAAAACTACATGCCATGGAAATTTAGTTTTTTTTATAATAAAATTTATTAACAAAAGCTGTAAAGAATTACAAGTAAATACATTAATAGTGCCTGCGGAAAACCAGTCTGCAGAATATTAAAATGCAGCAATTCAGTTTTTTAAATAAAGAAGATGTAAGCATAATATTAAATGATTTGAAAAGAACATTTAGGTTTATTATTATCATCATTGTTGTTGTTTTTGCTTTTAATATTATTATTGGGTTTCACAAAAATCTCTCTTTGTACATCACAAAACATATAAGAAGTACAAGCAGCAAAAAGAAATTAAAATCTATGATTTCTATAACTGAAACATTATTTCCAGTCTGTAATGGAGATTGTAGGATGAGCACATACAAAATGCATGGTTTATAGAAGCAATTTGGGGGGGGGTTACATTGACCTTGATATGCTATTTATTTTTAACTAATTAACAAGTTGTATTTTTCTTTGCAGAATTGTTCTCACAGATAGCCATAAAATGTAACAAAAATTTATAAACAAAAATAAATAAATAAATAACAACTATAGCAAAAATAATAATATAATATGCGAAAAGAGATTACTAAATATAGTGAAGAGAAATTTCTTTTTCTTGAAAATTTTAAAAAATACATTTATTAAGAAAATGAACTTTCATCCACATTTCATGCTCTGGCTGTTTCATTTTAGAATAGTGAAACATGGAATTATTAGTCAGTAATTGCAAAACTGCTTCAGTATAATATCATTTATAAAAAGCAAATCTTTCATTGAGATACACTTTTCCATCCTGAAGGCAAATTACAATAGTTATTACACCAATAAAAACACCAACTTATACCATTCAATAAAATTATTTTAAAAAAATCTGACATTTTCAGATAGCCATCCGTAAATATTATTATCAATTTTTAACTGAAATAAGTACATGCATAAAATTAACTAACCCTAAACAGAGGAAATTTGTTCAGCATTTCACCAAATATACATCCAACAGCCCTAAAAATATTAAGTTCTTCATTAGACATCAATTAATACTATTTACAAAACATTTAGAAAGCGAATTAAACTATTTACATACTTAAAATGTCAAGGAAATTTTATAAAAGAACTGAAATGAAAGAAATTAAATCTTTAGATTAAAATTTTATGTTAGACACTTGAACAATGGTTTGATAACCTTTCTTTGATTTGAAATTTTATTTCCACACATATACAAATTTTCATGAAGATATTTATTGTTTCTTTCTTATAAAGTTCTAAATCATGATTATTTTAAACATATTTCAATAATAATAATTTATTTTCACATGCTCTTTCTTAGTGTGTTTAGAATGTACGCATTCCTGGATGGCATAAAAATTGCTATATTTTTTGTAAGTAGCAAAAAAAACTACTTCAACATTCTGAAATTTTTTCATCCTGAATTTTATATACTACAACTAGCTACTTAGTAGTTTAATATTTTCCTTTAGAAAGTCTGAGTACCTTCAGTATTTATTCAATAAAATGTTAAACAAAGACATCTCAAAGTACACAGTGCATGCTTAAAGTTAAGGAAAAGGGAGTTATTTTGCAATTAACTGTATAACAACATCCTTATAATTTATTTTAATAAACCATGGATTTTATTTAGAATCAGATATTTAAAGTAAAATTAATTACAAGAGTCTTCTTTTTTTCTGCCCCAGGGACTGGGTATACTATCAAGTTACAGCAACAGTTAACAAAATAATTAACATGAACAAAAGGAATTTCTCGTATCCTCTCACAACATGCCAGATTTGATGAATTCCAAACAGCTACACGTGGTCATTTTATCACCTACAGCTGGAAGAGAACATTTGTTGTTTTCTTTTCAGTTTAAAGGTAAGTTTACGATATAGGCTAAGTTTTCTGCTTTGAGTTTACACTGTTTTGTAGATTTAATTAAGGTTGATTATTTCTCAGTTTCTTTCAAAGTTCCATATGAAAATATATTAAATTTTACAAGCCTAAACAAAGATGCAATTTGTTCTGCAAGCAAAGAATACTGCTCAAAATATTTACTGTCTCTTAGTAGCCTATTTAATTTCTGTTAATTTAGTCACCTTTTGTCTGCTTTATTATTTCATCAATTTTTATGATTTTTTTTTATTTTTATTAATTTTCTCATTTTTATTCAATTTTTGTGGTATTTTAATTTTAATTTTCTACTTACTTATTATTAATTTACCTTGCTTCATTAAAACTTTTAACAGTTTATATTGTATTTTAATTATTTATTGTATTTATTTTTTTTTTATTCATATATTTTTGTTCACTGTTCCCAATGACTTTTCATAACAGCCCTGGCTGTAATATTAGAAAAAAGCTTAAATTTTTCACATATGAGCAATGAAGAAGAGATCCTCAGTTAAATAAGCAAATAGAAATATCTATAAAACTTAATAAAAATGCATTAAAAAAAAGGAATTTACTTTTAAATCAATTGATAAATTCCATACATTTTTCTCAAAACAAAAGCTACTATTTACAGGCCTTGCTCAGACTGCTGGTTCCACAGAAAGATAAATTGAGAAATTTAAATAAAGAAAAAAATAAGCACATTTATGAAAATAAGTAAGCACACACAATAAGAAATATCTATACCAGGCATAGATATTTCTTAATGTGTGTGCTTCAATATATTGTTCTGCAAAAGTTGCAGTCAAAAAGTCTGCCAGCCAATACACACACACGCATACACACACACAGGGAAAAAAGAGATTTTTTCTGAAACGAAATGCACACTGAAAAATATAAAATCAATTAACTGTATTATGAAACTGCCATGCATCCAAGCAAATATGTGAAAAGCCCGATTCTTATAATGAACTTGAATTTATGACTTCCTGAATGCAGAGATCCTGAAATTTATTAAATAAATACTAGTCCAGCATATTATTTGAGTTGAATGCTCTGTGTTTCCCCTTTGAGACTGAAAATAAATCTGTACATTAATTCCTACCTTATACAAACACCTGCTATATTTATAACATTAAGAGTGAAATTTTAAGATAGATTCACTAATTTTACCAGTGTTAGCACCTCTAACAGAGTCAATTTTTATCAGCATTAAGACAAATCATGGTTGATAACTAATTATGCATAACACTATATGCATAAAACAAGAAGAACTGATTTATTCAATATAAACTGTTTATAAATCTTAATTGAAAAAATTTCCAATTCAGATTAAAAACTAGTGAATTAAAATTTTTCTTTATGTACATTTCATTATTTTATATGCAGAGCAGTATAAAACAATAATAATATGTCAGCACTATAGCCAACTTTCAAATGCATATAATGCTAACTTCCATTCACGAACATAACTTAAAAAATATATTGTGAAGTGGCATGCTCTTTGGGAGAATTCAGGATATGTCCCTGATGTTACATTGTAGTACGACACACTTAATGTCATAAAATGCATTTAAAAATAATACCTTAGAAATGATCAAACTGGTTAAGAGCTGAAGAATTTGAGGGCCACTCCAAATGTCTCTAATTAGAATAGTCCTACAATCATTCTAATATACTCAATAACACTTTGCATTACCATCCTGAACATTTAACTTCATTTGGAAAACAAAATGTAATACAGTACACGGTCTCTCGGAATAATGCAAAGCAAGTCTTTACACACAAAATGCACAAAGGGATACCAAAAATCTCATTACACCAGCAAAATGTTCTCTAGATCATACATCTGCCATCACAAACTTAAACACTAACTTAGACACTGCATATCATGCATTCGGAACACATTATTTCATGTGTAACACCAACCTGCTGCAGTATAAATTGTCACTGATCAGACAGGCAATAATTTTCTAGTCCTTAGAAATCTAATTCACAAGTTCTCATGCCCACACAGAATGCTTTGTCTGAGAAGCAATGGAAGTCTGGTAAGATGAGTGCTGCAGACTTGTATATATACAGGAGTACGTAACATTGTCAGATGAGAGAATTAGTCACTGTGACCCGAATTTTTAAACACTGATTCTCCCATTGGCCTTTATAAGTTGCCTCACTTTGCATCCATCCTCTTCTGAGAGCTTAACATCACTCTCGGTCAAAGTCTGACAGTCTTTTTGTCAAAACATAACATGACCACTGCTGTGCCATCCTAAATAGTATATAGAATAGAAAATCAGAGGTGAAGAAATAAAGAAGGCCATAGTGAGGTATTTAATTCTAGTTTTAATGAAAATAGCAGAATAAGATCTATTGACCTTAAGGAAAGCAATAAGATATGTTTTTATCCCTTTAGATACTTCATCTAAAGCAGCAAATATAATTTGAAAAGTTGAACACCAGAACTGAAAAGACCTGTATAGTGAATAAAAATAAAGAAGCTTAAATCTTAGATTCAATATTAAAACTATTTATTTTTAAGAATCTAGAAGAGCAGGTGGAATTCTAATTTTTACAGAGTAAAATACACTTTAAAAGAAAGTGTGTTTTATAAACTAATAAATAATACATCATTATTTCATTGAATCATGCTTTACTGATAAATTTTTAAACTGGGATGTGAAAAAGATACTGCTTTACTGCTTCTGAATATTAAAATAAGGGACTAGTTTCAAATACTGGATGTACCATAAGTCAACTGCTTCATTATAAGAACGTGACCCATATAATAACTCAGGAGCCCTGTACCACCTGAAAAATAAACAAGCAACAGTCAGTTCAACACATCATATACAAAATAAATTATATACATAATGAATTAAAGAGTAAATAACAATTTTTACCTGGTAGCAACTTGATGACTATAATTTTGCTCTTTTTTTCCAAACAAATCAGCTTGACCAAAATCAGCAATTTTTAAATGCCCAGTAGAAGAAATCAATAAATTAGCAGGTTTCAAATCCTAAAAAGAATTTTTAACTATTTATGCTGAATCTGAAAATTACATTTTCTTGCACATGCAGCTCTACTTAATAAAATTTAAGACAATCAGTCTTAATGGCTGGATGGTGAATATTTTAACACATAACCTAAAAGGTTATGATGCACCAAACATATGGTGAGTCTGCTCTCTAATTTATAAAATCATAAAAACTGCTAAAATAATATGTTGATGAAATTCTATTATCTGATATGAAAGAAATGAAGTAACATAATAATAACAATAAAAAAAAATAATGTACTGATGGTGTGATGAAGGAATGCATAATATTCATAAGATCAGTTAAAATATAAAACCAGGTAAAATCTCAATACACATACAAGTACATTAAAATGCTTTACAGCCAGTTCAGATTAAGAAATAAAACCCTGTCACCCTTAATCCATTAACTAACCCTTTATTTTTCAGTTTCCATGCAAAAATTATCCATTTTTTTCAACCATGTACTTTTAATTAATGTAACTAGGTGTAAAAGATTTTACAAATATTTTTCCAAAATTTCTGTATTTTTTAATATTTTTATGACACAAAATAAATGGTAAATAATTAACCCAAATTAACTCGTTAGTACGTTTTCGATAAGAATGAACACAAAAAATATTTTCAAAATTATTCTGAATTTTAATAACCATAAATTGAATATTTATCTGTATAGAGAAAATATGAAAGAAAATATCAAAAAGAAAATACGAAAAACATACAAAAATTTGATTTCAAATTAGAAACAGTGTGGCAGATTTTGGAGCATGGCATGATACATAAAGGCATGTTACAATCTGGGCAGAAATAACATGCTTGTATAAGATTTTTAGATGAAGTTCTAAGAGAACAACTTCACAAGCTCTGATTTGCATATTTTCCCCCAAATTGTGAAACAGGTTGAATTACTTACCTAATGTGCTTGAAAGAGATAAAAAATAAGACTCACACAGGGCTGGATAAGTTCCTGGATGCTGGGTTGAAAGAAGCAAGGCTAAAACTCATGAAAGCCATCGAAGAAAAAGAAAACTTAGCACATCAATAAAAAATTTGAGGAAGAGTTGTTATTTAAAAACATTAGTTGAAAAACAGTGTACTTATTATGCAATGCTTCAGTAGCAGTACCAAAGCAACTGAGTGTTAAACAACATCATAAGACTGTTCATAAAAATTTCTGTTATAAATATCCACTCATGTCTGCTTTACATAGATCTAAAGTTCAATCATCAAAATCTTTCTAAAGCTCAACAAAGCAGTCTTTTCCCCTCAAATATGAGGCAAAGAATGGCACAGAAGCATTCTTAAAATTAAGTTACATATAACATGCTTTCAAAGAAGCTTACACTCTGGTTTGTTGAAGGTTTGACAGTTCTACTCCTCAGTTTTTGTTTCATTTTTGGGGTATTTTCTAATTTCTGTTTAGTATTTTCTTCAGCTATAGGCAAAATTTTATTTAGTTTTTTGTCTTATTCGAGTTTTGCTTCTTTCATATAGTCACTGTAGTCTGCCTAGAAATTCATTTAGTAGATTTTATATCATCAGCATAGGTTATGTTAGGTTGAAACTGCATGTTACTTGCTAACTTTTGTGCTTCCAGGTATAATACCTTTTTGGAAACTTCTTTCCCGAAACCTGAAAGAATACCTATAATCTAAAAAAAAACTTATTTCTCTAATCTACATCTGGGACACCTAGAAAAGGCTGTGTGCTTTCCTTTGTTATTTATAAACAATGGTGTAGCAATACAGTTTTCACTCTCACAGCCTACCACATAATATCAAGTATAAGCAGGATTTTCACAACATGATGTTTTTGTAAGGCCAAAATACTGCACTCATAGCATTTTAGAGGATTCGCTATATAAGGGCTCATGCAACAATTTAAGTTCCTAGCTTCAGTACATTTTGACAGATCTGATATGTTGAAGTTCAGAATAATATGTTTTGTACTTATCAACTGGCTTTCTTTTTGCAATTTGACCCATCTTGCAATGCAGATCTTTTGATCAGAAAGTACAGGGAGTAATTCTTCTTCTAAAACAAAAAGAAATAACAACAACAGAAAAGTTCATGTTTTTATGCACTGATACTTTCGCATTGACATTTCTCATTTTATTCATTTAAAGCAGAGATGCTGATTGGATAGCAGAGATCACCAAAATATGACTTTGGACGTTTTGGGATCAGAAATGGTGAGAGTTTTCCAAATACTTTTAAACTGCTTACGAATCATAACGCACATTCTAATATTCAATTCATCTCATCTGTTATCTTTCCTTACATTTCCAACTTAAAGCAAAATACTATACTAAGGTTTTAAATAGGAGCTATAAAAAATAAAAATTCCACACATCAAGAAATCTAGCACAAGGATAAAAATTCGAGAATCATGCTTATATGCTCACGAAAGCTCCACAGATGCGCACAGATTTTAATAGTATAGATACCAGTATTTCATACCTTCTTTTCTATAAAATCAGAGAACAGCCTAACACAAATTATAACATTCTAGTTTATTGTGCATTTTATTTAGAAAGTAGCAATATAAACTTTAAATTTTCATAAATATTTCATAACACTTTTTATCCTTAAAAACATAAAATTAGAAATTAAGCCATTTATATTAATAATGTTGGAGTTCTTAATTTATTAATTCATTAGACATGTTCTACTGACAACAATCACTAATTCTCGCAAGATTCTATGAATACTTATAAGGTATTTCTCCCACCTTCTTCGCATGCCTTCGTGGTGTAGTGATCAGCATGCTTGATGCATATTTGAGAGGTCTGTGGTTCGAGTCCCAGTGAGGGCATTGCTCATTTTTCACATCTCCTGCTTCCAAATAACCCAATGTTTCTACAAGCGGTGCCCGAACAAAAAAAGGTGGTGGATGATAATTCTCCACCACCGGGATTCAGCGATTGGGTCCCCTAATCCCCAGTCGCCCTTTAAAAGGAGGAGTATATAAGGTATTTCTCCCACCCTCTTCGCATGCCTTCATGGTGTAGTGGTCAGCACGCTCGACATGTATATGAGAGGTCCGGGGTTCGAGTCCTGGCGAAGGCATTACTCAATTTCCACATCTCCTGCTTCCAAATAACCTAATGACTCCACATCTGTCTAGCAAAATTTCACAGGTTATTACAAATAAATGTAACACATTTTGATGACAATTTTTTTAATCCTGAAAGGGAAATGTATTTAGAAATATATGTTACTTTATATTAGATTTATGATTTAGCTATTGTACTAACTTTAAATTCTCAATTATCATTATTACTAACATTAACATTAAAAATCCTTTTCAGCTAAAAGTATTCAAATTAAATTAAACTTACCCTGTGCATAATTCCAACACTATGACAATAAGCCACACCTTTTAAAAGCATGATAAGATAGGCTTTGATTTGAGATTCTGTCAAAGGATTTTCCGTATCACGTAAAAGAATTGATAAATCTGTAGGCATATATTCAAAAACTAGTACCACACCAGCTCCATATGAGAATACATCCAACAATTGCACAATCTGTAAAAAATTAATTTTTATTTAAATAAACATCTCTAATAACAATATTCTGTACATTAAATTAATAATTACTTTATTATTTTTCTTAGACATATCAAAATAGTACATAGTATTTGAAGTACTAATGTTGTGAATGTAACTCCACGCATGATCTAAATCTGCATCTGGATGAAAAAAGTTCAGTATCAAATAGTTTGATTAACAAGTTATCAAATTTAATGCTACACAACAATGATAACTAGGAATATAATAAAAAATTACACATGATAGAGTTCACAACTGATTTTTTTCTACGACTTAAAATGGTATAAATGAAAATACTTAAATCTTTATTGCAAAAAAGACAGGGCAGAACTTCAAATGCACACCTGAAGAAACTGACAACGTAGAACTCAGAAATTTCTCTTGGTTTATTATTTAAAGATGCCTAATATTTAATTTTATTGGTACTTACTGATTATCCCCACCCCTCACTGAAGTCATGGACTTAACTGCGACTAATTTTTCACCAATCTAATGAGTGAAAGGCAACAGGCAAATGGTGGTGTATTAAAAATTCCATACAACAGCAATCAATCAGCAATAAAACACTTAACCTTTTTCAAGAAATCTTTTTTTTTTAATTCTCATTATGTACACAGTGATGCTTAACTAAAAACAGAGAACTACATAAACTCAACATCATTCAACTCCAGCCTGTATGTACTGGCCAAAACAGAAATGTGGTACAGTCAAATACTGAAAATCTGCCGACCTGAAATCCGCATTGCCTCTCAAATTATAAACATTATATTTATAAGGTTCCAGAAACCGCAACATGAAGAATGAAATACCGAATAAAAAATATTTATCCAATAATAATGTCATAATTATCAAATAATAATTATTCTGTGTTAGTGGCAGAAAAAAAAAATCTTAGCGCAGAAGAGGTTTTTAATATGGATGATAAGTTCAGATGAGCCAACACTGGCATATCAGATAACCAATGATGCAATCATTGGCTATATTTTGAACTCGCCATAACAAAAAAACGATTCTGATACTGACACAGATAGTGAATTTGATAGGAGTGAGAAAATATCTTTTAATGAGGGCTTTCAACATGGTGAAAAATACCTAAAATATTTAGAACAGAGCTGTGTCACAGAGAAAGAGATTATGACCCTATAGAAATTACAAAAAAAAAATTACTCTAGAGCACCCTAAAGTTTTAAAACAAACATCTATCAGGAAAAAAAATCGAAACAGGTTAAAAAAAAAGAAAAAAAGAGAGAGAGAAAGAAATATTTTATGCTTTATTAATATCCCTCATTTTTTCATGTCTTTATTACACATATCCTTAATGCTTTAAAATATTCCTGTAATCACTAATATACATGAATAATATAATAAATACATACATATATATATATAATTTAATGCATATAATAAATTAATGTGGTAGCATATATTATTGTGCATAGTAATTTAATTAAATGTATCTAACATGCCTTTTATTTATTTTGCACTTTCAGTCTGAATATTATGATTTAGCTTTTCAGTCCTGAAATCCGCACAACCTCTGGTCCCAAGAATTGTGGATTTCTAGACTTCTATAGTATATGCATACCTGGGTTGTTATATAAATATTTTCTGGCCACATCATCTGTTGTTACATAACTATTTTGATGGCATACTGCCTTTTTTTCACAGCTTTTAGGCAGGGCTGGATAATCAGAGAGTACAGTAAAAGCATGACTACCCAGAACCCTCAAGAAACACCAAATTCCAGATACTTGAACATATACAAAATGCAATTCATGGCAGAAAAGTCATGTGAATGAAGAAAGAAATTTCTGGTCTAAAATTATGAAAACAGTCACCTTCTTTGCTATTAGCCCGAGTATCAAAAGCCTATATTTAAAATTATATAAGGTTTTATAAAAAAATGTATTTCGTACATAAAATCTAATGTATTTCACTGACCTTTAACACATGACATTAAAACATCTGAATATAAAATGCCATCGACTAACTGCCAGAGATGTCACCAAATTTGCATCAATCACTCTGGTACAAACTTACAGGCAAAAGATATTTCTTTTTCAATTAAAATCATATGATTCAAGTTACAGAAATAGCACATAAATTAATCATATATCGTGGCCATTAAGACACATTTTCATTATCACTCATGACTCTGAAAATACTCTGCACTGTTCTGGGGAAGGGAGATAGCAAATTTTAACCATTTTTTCAAACTGCAAAGAGAAACTGATAAATAGTAGTTAGCTTATATCTTCTTTACAAAAATTAAACTGACTAACTGAGAATTAATCTGGTTTACATAAAACTAAGACCTTATGACTGTGCTGTGATATTACACTTATACCCAGATTATCATAAATTAAGTAAAAATCACAAAAATCACGATTACTGAAAAAGTTAGATGTAGAATTTTATGAAACTTACCCACAAATATACAACACATAGTAAGGTATCAAATAACATAAAATTACCAGACAATTGTGGTAGGCACACATATAAAATGAACAAATCGAAGGTGTCAGTTTGCTATAGAAAAAGTACCTACAATATGGAATATGATCGCCTCAAGAAGCAATACAGCACATACAGCGATGTGTGATGCTTTTAATTATGTGGTCCATAAGTTCCACAGGAAGCGAGAGTCATTGCTCTTGCAAAGCAGTTGCAAGCGCGGCAAGGGTCTGAAGGGGCGGAGTAAGAGCAGCTAGACGTCTCTCTAAAGCATCCCAAATGTGCTCGATAGGATTCAAGTCCGGGGATCAAGCTGGCCACTCCATGCACACAACTGCTTCCTGTTGAAGATAATCATATACGATGTGAGCCCTGTGTGGTCTTGCGTGTTCGTCCTCTAACAGGAAAGCATCAGCTACTGCCCCAGCATTTGGGCACAGACAAACATCAAGGATGTCACATCTATAAACCTGAGCATTCACGGTTCTTCTTGGAAAGACACGGAGGTCTGTGCATCCACCCAAAGAGATGCCACCCCAAACACAGACACTGCCTCTTCCGTATGCATCTCTTTCACGGATGTTTGACAGATGATAATGGGTTCCAGGTTCTCTCCATATCAAATAATGCCTACTATCGCTTTCTAGACTAAACCTGGACCCATTTGTAAAGAGAACAGCCTTCCATTGATCAGGTGTCCAGTGGAGATGTTGTCGTGCAAACGGTCCCTCTTATGACGTGACATGAGCGGTACGCAAATGGCTGGTCGACTAGCATACAGACCATCTTTGAGAAGGCTTCTATGCACAGCTGATGTTGACACCAACCTTCCGGTGACTGCAGCAAGGGAGGATCTAAGAAAAGTCGGAGTAGCAGTTCTATTCCTGCGTGCACATAATGTCAAATATCGGTCATCTGCGCTCATCGTAGCAGTTGGCCGTCCTTGGCTGAACCTCCTAGATGCCAAATCTGTAGTTTGAAATTGCCTCCAAAGTCTATGAACCACAGAAGGACTTACATTTAGCCATCTGGCCACTTCTGTTTGACTTTGTGCTGCCTCTAGTCTCCCAATGGCTTTCCACCATAGTTCTACAGCCGAATAATGTCTGGAGGTCATTGTTACAAATTGGCTATCTCACATTTCTGATGTCACTATCACAGTGAAATACGTGGGCTTGCTCTTAAACATGGACTTTTATGCTCCTCGCAGATGACGTATTCCGAGTGCAGTGCCACTAATTTGCATATTGCAATTTTACTCAGCTACTCTTACTTGGCAACATATTCAAATTTTACACGCTTTGGCTTATTTTTGAGGGAGTTATCGCTATTTTTGTGATTTTTCCTTAATTTATGATAACCAGTATATATCATTGGTACTAATTAACACTATATGGCTACAGTTTTTGTTTGTGAAAAATGGTCAAAGCAAAGACATCAAAATATCAAACCCATTTTGTCTACATTATAAATATTTTGTAAATGTTTCTTTTTATGAAGTCTTCCAAAAAAAAAAAAAAAGCAGCATATTCAATGGCACCTTCTCTACTGGCAGAAAGTTTTTGACTGAATAATGGATCTTGTGAGTTCCGTGACTTTTATTTTAAACAAGCAAGCCATCCATCTGAAAATTTGTGATGTTTTTTCTAACATTTATCTTTTCAGAAAAAATCTTTTGCTTTTTCCATAAACATCGGCTCAAAAATAGGAACTCCTCCTTGTTTCAATATGAAACACTCATATTGCATTTTATCTAAATTTCCATTTTGAGACTGTTACAAAACATTTTCTTTCATTGGAAGCTTTGCTAGTCTGCACAGGAGAGAATTTCATTACTTTTCCTTTTTGAGATTTGACATCATAAATTATAGATAATCTGATGCTAAAGTTTCTTATTAAATTTTGTTTGTTTTTCCCTTTTTCAAGACAGTCAATTATTTCTAATTTCTGAGAAACTGTTAAAATAACCCATTTCATTTTTAATTCATCTTTTAGATGCTGATGAACTTGCCATTTTTACAAGTTAAGTTCTGATAAAAATAAGTCAGTAGACAGATAATTAGCCAAAATAGATACAAGATTATTTTGCTGTCATACTAAAAGATCTATAAAACATTTAAAAATTGTTACCAACATGACATTTCATTAATGACTAATTCATTGGAATATGTGTTGATAAAACAGGTGAAAGCAATTGCTGTTGGAACACTTGTGTCAAGAGCAATCCTTCCTAATTCCTTACACAGTGACCTTGGCACTGTATGCCTACCACAAAAATACTTCCTTACAGAGTTTGGAATATCAACAAAGTAACAAAGAACTTTTAATGGCAGATCTATTGGATAGTAACTTTCTACTTTTCTTTCTGTGAGGTGTATCATGACCAACAATAAAAACTACTACATTTTCTACTGTTGGCCATAGGTGTAGCCTATTCTATGAACAAATTCTTGAAACAATATGAAGGATATAACAATAGGTGGAAGGGGATATAAGCAACATCTGATAGAGAGGTATGTAATTCTATTCACATTAAGATGTTATCAGTGGGACCTGTACCTTCTTTTATAATGGCTTTAAAAGTCTCCCATTTGCTTAATTTTTTCTAAAAGGATGATATATATATATATATAGTTGAATGCATTACCATTACTGTACCATTTTATTTCACAAAATTTTCAGAATAATATTTTTTTTTAACTCCATTTGTTCTGTAAAGGTTATGATTAATAAAACTAAACAGCTCATTACACCTTCACCTATGCATGGAAAATCAGTACAGCTATTCTATTGAAAAACATTAAAATTATATATTTAATGTTAGTCACATAGTTGTACCTGTATTTTGCTAAGTTTTTATAAAATGTAAAATACTTATTATTAATTTGAAAAGATTCAAAGAGCATAAAGTAATTTAAACAAATTAGCTTGTGACATTTTACTTATAAAGCATTAAGCACTTCACTTATAAAGCATTAAGTTTAATTTCTTGTTAATATACAGAACTTGTAAATCAAATACAAAAGTGAAGTGCATTATTTTATGTGCATTCTTCATACTCCTACGTAAAATTTTTTAAAGAAAATTTATACCTTTTAAAAAGGCTGATAGACATTAATCTTTGTTTTTACATAATAGTACTTAATAATACTAAAAAAGTTTCTGATTATTTTATCTAACATGTAAAACAGCTAAAAGGTAAAAGTAGAAAATACTTTTCTGAAGTGTTCCTTGCATTTTAAAATGAGGATGAAATCTTGTTTTCACATAACAATACAAATGATATATCTTTTGAAGCATATTGTGAATCTACAACATACAGGAAATCAGTGGTCTCAAACTCAAATTGCACGCAGGCTGAATGCATGATCCAAAAGCCAATAGCTGCCTATACTTTTTTAAATGGTCAATTTTATTCAAAATGAAAAGCTTTTTTTTAACAAAACAAGATTTTTCAACAAAACTAAATATAAAATTTTATTTAACAAATATTTATCAAAACATACATAAAAAGTAATAATTAATAATTAATAATAAATGCAAAGGAAAAATTCCAATTAAAATTTATTTATTCATTTTCTGTCTGAAATTTAAAGACTGACATTGTCAGCAAATTTCTAATCGTTATACTTTATAATTCTCTTATACGACAGCTAAATATTAAATTTTCAGACATTTATTTCAAATAATTCTTAACATTTTGAATATACCTCTTTTTTATTATTATTTATTAAATTTAATTTCTGCACATGTAGAGAAAAATTAATATATTTGTATGTAAACAATTATAAATTTCTTTATTTCTTACTATAGCTTGACACTTCATAGAGCTTCAAATCTAATGTTTGTAATCTTGGAGGAAAATTACTAAAAACTATTTTCATCACAAATTGTCACAGATGTCAGCTATCATGGAAAAAACAATCCACTCAAGTAACAAAGTTTGAATCAAAAGATAATTTTTGTAACATAGTTTATTCACTCCAACTTTATAACATAAATTTGTAAGGTTTTAGTTAAACTAACAAAGTTTTATTTTAATTTGCCTTTTTCTATCTGTTCTTATTTCAACTTCCCGTTAGAATAAGCGTGCCTTTCAGCTTTATGCTAATTTGAAGTGGAGCCAAGTTCTATTTAAACCAGAGGTAGGAACCTCTCAGTGTGAGAGAGCTTTTAGTCTCAGACCACTGTTACTCTATTCAACGTTCGCCTGACCAGCTAAGCCATAGCGCTGTTATGCTATTACTTATTGAAGTAATTCTAAGAGCATTAGTATTAGTTAAGTCTTGCTACGCGCCATTTAGTTTAGAGGCCACCTCGCATTCACAGCTGTGAGCAACGACGACTTATTTCTATATTTAGTTTAAATTATTTGATTGTTCAGTTTAGACCCAAGTGGCGGTCATTATTTTCTGTATCCCGAGTTGGGAACTGGCTGTAAATAATTGTGGTTTAATAAAAGAGAATTTTAAATCCTTCTTACGTATAGTTATTCCACCACTTAATCAAAGTATTCTACCACAGAACATAGCTGCATTCAGCTCCCTGTTCAAGATCAGGACTTAAGATTTACACGAAGATGTTCACCAAGAATATGCACCGAACACTCAGTCCTGACAAATATTTCTCACTGTGGTCCTCTTTAAACATTTATTTTGCTCAAATCTAAACTTCTCAACATTCAAAACTAAAATTATTCTCGCATTAATAAAGATTCAGCATGAATTTATACTGTTCTTGTAAACATCTCTAATTTCTACTCAGCTCAGAATACAAACACTAATAGCTATTTTTAGAATTAGGAAAGGAATTTAGGAAAGGAAGGTAACAGAGGCTGCCAAAACAATTTTAATAAACTTCACAACAAACCATGAAGTATGAATATTCTCATTCACACTCCATGTTCTTTATTTACTGAAGACTAATTAGATATTTTTGGGCATCCTTTCAGCTAAGTTAACATTTGACTTCAGACCTTAGATGATGAAATTAAAATGCTGATAATACATCAGATCTTAAACATACACCATACACTTTACATAGGTACAATAACTTAAAAAAATATTTACAAAATGTATAAAAATGGGTATTAATATTAAAGTCACAAATTCAGTTTTTTGGTTTTCTTAATTAATCATCCCATTTTGGTAATCACTGGTACAAGACTTGCAATTTCCCAGTTAGGTACTGTAAACATCTCCTACCACAATAGGAGCCCTTTTTGAGAAGATGATAGGATTACACACCAACATTTCTAATGGGTACAACTGCTAAAAATCTAATTATTGTAAATGTGCAGTTTGAAGTTTAAAAAGTCTCGTTACTTAATCTTTGCCTGGCATGATCTTGATATTTTTTCCAGGGGGCCAATTGAACCTTTTAGTGCTGTCAATTTCAACTAAACCAATATCACCAATATTTATTCAAGATTATCTTTGACGCTCTGATATTTGAAAAAGCGCTCCTATATGTTCACTTTGAAATCTTTTCAAGTTGTCTCACAAAAATTGTCTAATCATGCCCTTCTGTTCAAGTTCTTATGGTATGCAGTATCACAATCTGGAATTCCATATGTTCGGATTCCTTGCAAAAACATACAACACACAGAAAAAAAAAAAAAAACACTAGTGACGTTCATCACTCTCAGTGACATAGGTCAAAAGATAAGAATTGATAACTGAATTGTAGTCACTAAGAATTGTTGTCATTTCCTCATATGTTATGAAAACAGGTGACTGAAATATAGACTAGAGTTGCAGAGTTTAAAAATAGATGGCTGTGGCCGAAATTTCAGCCAGAGAAATTCTTTGCCCCCTCACCATTCCACCCAAAATAGTCATTATATGATAACATTTCCCTGCCACATGTCCGATGACCTTTGCGCCTCACACAATGGGGTTTCGTAAATTCCCTTTCATTTTTTCTCAACAATGGAATGTTAGCTCGAGGCAAAAAACTTTCAGTTGGGTTTCGCATGATTAACTTGCTCTCTAGAATTCTACACAAATAACCTAACCAAACTGATATGTATATGCGTAAAGTATATGCAAAAGAGTTATGTGTGCAGATGCAACACAAACGCGAATATGTAACATGTATGTATGCTGCGTATGTATACGCAAAGAGATATATGCATATGCGGATAAATGCATTCACATGTACATATGTGTGAGTACTATGTATATATGATAATTGTAAATATGTACATAGAGTACACAGTACAAAGTCCGTAATCCGGACATCCATAATCTGGACCTCAAATTAATGTTGCAGATTCTGCTGTTCCTTAATCTTCTAATTGGATCCGGCTTATTATTTTTTACAGACTGTTAGAGCAATTTAAAAAAAATTAAGCTTGAACTTTCGATTACGTCAAAAAGAGTTTCCAATTCTGGAGCTGCCAAAGGATCTGCAAAGCAAAAACATGTTTCGATGTCCATCAAACAAAAAGTGGAATTGCTGCAAAAAAATGGATAAAGGCATATCCGTCTCAAAATTATGCAAGGAGTATGGCATTGGAAAGTCAACTGTATATGACATAAGCAAAAAGAAAAAGGAACTTTTTGAAACTTTTGTGGATTCCGACACCCTACTGGCAATGAATAACAGGAAAAGGGTTCGTTATGCTAAAAGTGATGATTGAATGGGTCAGACAACGTCGCAATGAGGGCGTGCCAGTGACAGGTCCAATGCTAATGGCTCAAGCCAAAATATTTCATGAAGAAATGAACTTAAACACTGAGTGCACATATTCGACAGGTTGGTTAACCAAATTTAAAAATCACCATGGTATAAGACAATTAAAAATTTCAGGTGAAAAAGCTTCAGCTGATACTGAAGTTGAAGAATTCGCTGATGAATTCATTGAACTCATTACTAGTGAACAATTATCTCCAGAACAAATTTACAACACTGATGAAACTAGTCTTTTCTGGCAATATGTACCGCAAAATACCTTGGCAACCTCTACAGAAAAGGTTCCAACTGGTGTCAAAGATTCCAAAGCAAGACTAACAACTTTAGCATGCGCAAATGCTGCGATTTTTCCCATTATATATCATGCAAATAAAACAGCATGGATGACACAAGCATTGATGAATGATTGGTTTGAAAATCATTTTATACCCAAGGCTCGGCGACATTTGAATTCGGTTGGTTTACGTGATGACTCAAAAATAGTCCTGACTGTTGACTACTGTTTGGCGCATGCTTCATTTAAAGTTTTAGTGAAAGATAATGTATCCGTATTATTCTTCCCTCCAAACTGTACATCTATCATTCAGCCTATGGATATGGGAATAGTGCATGGGCTGAAATGCAAATATAAAGTAGTATTTTTAAAATCTATGTTAAATTTCTTGAAAAATGGCGAGACTATTCAAGAATTTTAAAAATATTTTAGCATACAATCTGCTGTATGGAGCATTGCAAGATCGTGGGAGGATGTATCTCCAGATATATTAAAAAATTGCTTGGCATAATTTATGGCCAGGTACCATATTTCATGGCGAGGACGATGAAGATGATAGCCAGGAATTTGAAGGTTTTCGGACATCACAAACTAAAGGTGAAATTTTCCAGTTATTGGATTATGTAAAGAAATGTGGAGAAGCGGTAATAAATGAAGATGATACAACAGAAGTTTTTCATTGCGACGACAATGCCCAATCATCAATTAATTAACGGACGGCGAAATCTGTAGTATGGTTCTAGATCTAGAAAATACCGCTTCCGATAGTGAAGAAAGTGACAAAGAGGTTATTGCAAACGAAAAAATTTCGATTGACAAGTTAGTCGGTACTCTCAACACAGCAATTACAGGACTTGAACAGTGGAACTTTGTAACTGAACAAGAAATTACGTCTATTTATAGAATTAAACAGAAAGTATTAGCACAAAAAACGAAGCAACTTAAACAACTTACATTGAAAGAAATGTTTTATAAAGTAAACAAATAAATATTATTTTTTTTTGTAAAATTTGATACCCTTTAGATCATAATTGCTCTTTATTTCATAAATTACTGTTTCATATTTTTAATTGCATAATTTCTGCATGCCATCTTACCAGATTTAAATTGATGATCTATAATCCAGAAAAACCCCTAATCCGGAATCTCCGAGGTCCCGACAAGTCCAGATTACGGACTTTGTACTGTATATGTCCATGTAACATATGTGTATACATATGTTAAAAAACCACAGATTTAATTTTATATATTATATTAATTTATATATATATATTTGCATTTGGCACAGAAGTTTTATTTAAAAAGACAAGAGAATTGACACACGATAATATTCAAATTATTGATGATTTTATGGAAAGAGACTATTTTCCCTTATACAGTCAGGATCTTTCTATAAGATCATCAATAATTAACCTTATTTATTTGCTTTTTATTTTTGAGTTTTATTTAATGAATTTAATATATTTTCCACCTTTTGCTTTCTACAATTTTACATCATTTAATAAAATTTAAATTTTAAAAAATTCTCTCATTAAATACGTTTTTATCAAAATGAAAATTAATAATTAAAATATAGATACTGTTATGAATTTTGTACATAGAAAGATGTTTTGAGTGCAACTATATGTGAAATTGTTATATTTTTCTGTGTAATATAATGCAAAACATTTAAAGAGAGAAGCTATGTCGGAAAACAGTAAAGGGCAAGTTGATTTAACATTGAATAAATGGGTATCTCTGTAATTTGGGGCAATATCAACAAGCTGGAAACAGTTTCAGGTACTTATTTTGTCACCAAATTTGGCGAGAAATCGCCAAAAGTCGTCGAAATTTCGCAATATTTTGGTACAATTTCTGTATCACCGTAATATGTATAGTAATTGAATAAATGTAATTGATCACTATATTACCTTGAAACCATAATTCGATCTTCATATTACTTTCCAGTAATCTCAAGAAGCAAAAAGTACTAGAAATATCTCAGCAGCTGGTTGAAAACTATATAAAGCTGGAGAAAGAGAATCTGCACTCAATGTTATTTAGTTATTGTTATTGTGAATTGTTAGTTCAACGTGAGATCGGATATATTTCCAGGTTAGTTTTCTCTTTAGTTTTGCTTTGCATTGCATTGCATTGTTTTTAATGTTCTTAGTAGCTTGAAGTGGAACTATTAATTGTACTCTGTGATCCTGTGAACACTTGTATGAGTATTTCTGTGCAAAATTCCAGAATTTAGAAGTGTTTCTATTAATAAAGTAAATTTTATTAACCTATCATCGGACACATGTACATTCAATCTATTGCAAACCGATACACATGCAACAATACAAATGTAAGAAATTGTATCTATGTTGAAAACAGTCAGGTCACATCTTCAGTCAACTGGATATCACCTAATGGCATATCAGTAAAATCAATATACACTTACTGGTTCTCAAATATTCTACTCTCTGCTGCAGCTAAATAAAACTTTTGTTCTTTTCCTTGATGTACACACATACAATGAACATAGAAAGTCCTTAATTAATTCTGACCAGCGGCCAAGCGATAAAATCCACTGAACACTGGCAGTTCAGTCCGGGATTTGAATCCTGGTGAACATGCTGGCTGCATGGGTATTTTCGTGGTTTTTCCCATGTGTAACATGGATACGAGCCAGTTCCCCTTAAAGCATCCCTCCCTTTCCACATAGCACATAATAAATAAATATAGCCTTTAATGATGTTATTTGTTAATACAGGCAAAGAGTGATAGCATAATTTTGTATAATCATACAATCTAATTTTACCTATATTATCTAACTTATCTTATTTCATATTTTACCGAGCGATTGAATTACTTTTCCATCTGTCCGTAAAACTTGAAATACTACTTTTTCGGCATAAGTCTTTATTATTATTATTATTACTTTTAAATTAAGAATGAAATTATCATCACTGTGGTGAAGTAATAACAAGAAAAACTATTTTAATAACATATTTAATGCTCGGTACTCCTCACATTCCTGTGCATAATGAAAATACCAGCTAAATTCCTGTGAAAAGTGACCTGCATAATAGCATCTATATTTTGATAGGATACTTATCTGTTTATAACAATTCCAGTCTTTATACGCATATATACACACTTTGCCACAAAAATTTGCCCACCAAGAAATAACTGTGGGATCATAACGAAACTTGGCATGAAGGTACATGCCGGGTAGATATGAAAATGATTAGAAATACAGCGTGATTGCGCATTGCACAATGCCACTAGAGGGTGTTGAACTTCGTTCTTCTTGGAGTATAAAACAGGTAAGCAGAGCTTGTTTGAGTGTACTTAATCTTTTGCTAAGGAAACACTGAGGTAGACATGCCATTACGCTGCCATCAAAGCCAATATCAGCAGCTGTCAAGAGTTTGAGAGGGGAAGAATCATTGGGATGATGGAAGCTGGGTGGTCAGCTTGGTGAGTAGCTTATCAGCTAGGCCATTCTGATTTTACTGTGAGGAGGTGTTGGAATCAGTGGACAGAAGAGACATCATTTACACGGTGAACAGGCTCAAGACGTCGTCTACAGACCAATCGCCGAAAAAACCTTCACATCATACAACACGCACACATAGAGCCAACTGCCTCATTGGCTGCTATCTAGATACAGGCAGAAGCTTCATTACAGGACCCTGCGTCTTCCCGAACCATCAGAAGGCGCCTGGTTGAAGGACATCTGGTATCGCAACGCCCATTACGTGTGCTGCCAATGATGCCTACCCACCGATGCCTCCATTTGGAGTGGTGTTGCGCACAACAGGATTGGACTTTCACGGAATGGAACCAGGTTGTCTTCAGTGACAAATCTAGATGCAATTTGATCAGTGATGACAATCGTGTTCATGTGTGTGGAGGCCCTGTGGTGCATGCTTCAATCCTGCCTTCACTTTACAGCGGCATACCGCTCACAGTTGGTGTTATGGTATGGGTTGCCTTTGCTTATGATACACAGTCACCCCTAATATTGATCCACGGCACAATGGCAGACCAGTGGTACATCCATGACATCCTTCAGCCACATGTGTTGCCACTCATGGCAGGGTTCCCAAGAGCCTGTTTTCAACAAGACAATGTTCAGCCACACCCAACACAGATCTCACAAGACTGCTTCCACCACATTAACACCCTTACCTGGCCTGGTCAATTGCCAGATTTGTCACCAATCGAGCATATCTGGGATCATTTGGGAGGGCAAGTTGGACAGCCTACGAGATTGGCCAAACTAGAGGTGTGTTTACAGCACTTGTAGAACGAGAAGATGTCTCGAACACCATACAGAACATGTATGTTTCAATGCCCGCTCGTATCGCATCATGCATTCGTGCTAGAGGTGGTCCAACAGAGTACTAAAACTTTCGTTCATGTGTACTTTTTTCTGCAATAACTGATCCTTTTTTTCTTTGATTTTCTAATCACTTATATATAAAAGTAGTACTTAAATATGTAAAATTTCATTTTATTCTGACAACTCTTTCTTAGTGTGCAAATTTTTATGTCAATGAGTGTAAATAAAAGTTGGAATATTTGGATTATGACCAAGGCACAGAGGACTATCTGCAGAAGAGAGAAGGGGCTTCCTCGATGACTTTTTAAGGAAAACTGATTGGTATTCATGTTACACATGATGCCACATGCAGCCAGCTAGTTCACCGAAATGAGAACTGAACCTAGCTAGCTAACACAGAAGGATCAGTAATGCCAAGAGTATCTAATGTCCACAATCGTGAAACCAATTCCTTCAGTGATGGTAAAAAAGTAATCAATAACAATGTACTAGTCTCTTCTAATAAAGCTTTTGTCATTTGATCCATCAAGGTTCATCCCAGTTGAGTCTCAATAGATGACAGTCCACATGATGGCATCTTATAACCACCTGGCCATAAGTTTATCTGCTACATCGGCACCAATAAGCATTTCATTCGGACCTTGATTGCTATTAACAATAGGAATATAATTATCTAAAAGTTCTTTCACATTAAACTTATCGGCTGAAGGTGTCACAGTCATACAGATAATGAGCGCACTTGTGAGATAATGCGGTGACCCAAAAATTTTAAATTACAATTGTAAGTTCCAGGTTAAAAATATATCATGTTTATATACACCTGTGCTATTTCCCCAAAAAGGCAAATATTAAAAGTATTCATAACTTTGAGCTTCATATCCCATCTCTTTAGCAGTGTCTTGCAACATCTGAAACATTACATTTAGAGGCTGTGATACTTTGCTAAAATCTTGGCTACTGTATTAGCTTCACATGATCTACAATTTGTAGCTCGGTAGTGATTCTATGCTCTTAAATTTTCTTTTGGTAATGAAGCCTCTAAGTGAAAAAGCATGGAAGAATATTTATCTCTGGTGACTCTTCAGAATTTTCAGTGCCATTAACTGTTTTGAATCAGAAGATAATTTTCGTAACATATTTCATTCACTCCAACTTTATAGCCTAAAATGTTTTCATTGTGGTCCTCTTTAAGCACTTATTTTGCTCAAACACACAAATTTAAATTTCACAACAGTCTCAAAACCGAAATTATTCTCGCATAAATAAACATTCAGCAAAAATTTTGTACTCACATTTTTGTAAACAACTCTTCTTTCTATTCAGCTCAGAATGCAAATGCTAACTGTTACTTTCATAATTCAGAAAGGAAGACAGTGGAGGTTGCCAAACTGTTCTAATAAACTTTACACTGTGCCATGAAGTTTAAATACTCTCATTCATGCTTCATGTTCTTTACTTACTCAGAACTAATGACATTTTCAGACATGAATTGTAGATGCTCATTGGCGAGTTTGGTTCTTTGTTTAAACTTACTAATTTTTAACTGTAAGGAAAAAAAAACTGTTTGAAAGCAAATCATTCTTATTGCAAAATTTTGTAACTGAGAGTGTTTATCTTTTGAGAAGTATGAAAAAATGGCAATCAAGTCTGTATCTAAAAACCTTTGAATAAGATTTATAAAAGTATAAATTAATTAGCTCCATTTGTAGATTTCCTGGGATGTTACTCATGTTCATTTTCAATGGTAATGAAAATAATGTCAAACTAGACACTAAATCTTTAAAATCATAATCCTTTCTTCAAATTCTTTTCAGAACAATACTAATTAATTTAAAGAAAATGTATTCAAGGGGTTGCATAAAATTTCTTCATGGATCACATCTAGGCAATGAGTTTGAGACCACTACAGTAAACAATAACTGTAAAAATACTTCATTCTAGTTTATACCTTCAAGTAAATATTCCTAGTTTTTCAGTGTCCAGCAACAGTTGCGGACACAAACTGGGTTAAACTAAAATTTATTTCAATCATGAAGTATAACATCTGCAGCAATACTTCAAAATTCTAACAAACAAGCTTTTTTCTTTGCATTTAATTTCAGGTATAGCTAAATTATGTAACATGGAATACTTTTTTCTTCCCTCAATAAGCAACATCAGTTACCCTTAAATATTCATACAATATACACAGTTCTCAAAATTCATTATTTTTTGTCAAGATTAAAGCCATTTCATTTTATTTACAGGTAATGTTTGTAAAACATGCATAATAGGCACTATTTTAATTCTAGGTGCAGTGTTTACATGCTTACAAAATATTTGTGCAACATAAGTTGTGCTTCACAGAAGCAAAATTCAACAATTTAATTTCTCAGTTCAATTATATCCAAAGACATAAAATTAATACAATCAGAGTCTACTTATCTGTTTTAAACAAAATGGCAAAAATCTTTATTAATCTTATAGCACTTTACATACTGCACTTTCTTTCCATTGATGCAAAAATAAGTATACTTTTCTCCATTTTATACAAAGCAAAGCACATTTACCTATGCTACTACATTATTTCATGCAGATTTGTAGAAACATAATTATACAAAAACATATATTTTATATAGAGAATAATAATAATATTCACATAATTCATATAGAGAGGAAATTATAATTATTAATAATGTTAATAAACCATGCTAATTAAAATAAATTATAATAAATGTTAGAAGCATTAATTTTAACCTTTCAGTCACCCCAGTATCTATGAATAACATTTCTATTATTAAAGTGAATAAAGAACAACTACGCTAACTGAAAAAGTTAACATAAAAAAATGCCAGAATATTTAGATTTTAAAATTGCTTTTCCATCAACAGAACATAAAAGTGCATTTCACTTTGTTTGTTGTGATGTTTTAATCAATAACAATTTAAATCTTGCTTAATACTCACATTTTCATTGGCTAGCTGCTGCAGAGCCTTTATTTCTCTAATAAAATAAAAGCAAATATTAAAAATTTCCTAAATTACATTTCAGAAAAACATTTTTAAGAAAACATTTGACTTCTTCCCGTTTTAGTTACAAAACTAGTGCAAAATAAAGCCATAAGCAAATTTAAGTTATAAACTTATTTCAACATACATGAAGAAAAATAAAGTATTTTAATAAATTAGTGATTTTAATACTTTTTGCTATTAAAAATATATTATTTCAAATTTCAAATTAACAATATCTAATATTTAAAAGTTTTACAAATGTAAAATTAACTTTTTCAGCTCATGTTTTATATGAAAATACCACATATATATATATATGTGGTAAAAGTTTACAACTGAGGTGCTCCCCTTTTTTTTCTTTAATGCCAAGATAAGCACCGGAAGCTACTATTTCAAGATGGCTGCTACATAAAACCAAAATAAGAAGTCAAAGAATTGCACAAACTTGTTATCCATATACACATCGATCTATTTTCACTTAAAAAAAATCTCAGAATTGCACAATCAAGGCATTATGCACTGCCTTAACTTGTCCATGTACACATTGATTTAATTTTACTTAAAAAAATCAGGAAGCTAAAACAATGTTAAAACTATCATGGTAACCAGAAATGGGGTTTCATTGCCAAAACTTAACAAAAATTTGTCACTAATTGAAGGGGCACCCAATTCTACACTAAAACCATATATATATTGTCGTGTAGATGAAGGGATCGTACAACTGAACAGGCAAGTACTCAAGTCTAAACTCAAGACTTTATTAATTCGAACTGAATGAAGAACTACTTATATACTACAGCTGATTAGCATACTGGAACATTTCAGACTCGGAATGTTCTGGAACATAAAGAAAACAGGTTAATAAGAAGGAAATTTACATAAAAATCGATTATGAGGCATCTTGCCTTTGATAGGTTTCGAACCTGCGACCTTCATCTCTCGAGTCCTGTGTCTTATTCACTAAGCTATGAGGAGCTCAGTCGAAAGGAGCAATTTTCGCTACATTTCCCCCTTCTTAGGAAGAAGCAGCATCCCGCTGTGATCTGGTCTGGCTTCTTGTAAAAGGTCTCCTGGGAATATTGGACTTTCTTTCATCATCTAGTTGTACTTTTGGATCAAGATAGGGCTTAATCTCAACACGTGAACGATGTCTTTTGAATTCCGTCTCTTCTTATTTTGTTCTATACTTTCTACTTCATACGTCTCGTCAGAGAGCCGTCGTGTTATTCGATACGGTCCAAAGTAACGTTTTAGGAGCTTTTCGGATAATCCAACCTTTTGTACTGGAGTGAAGACCCAGACTAAGTCTCCAATGTTGTAGCTGACAGGTCGATGCCTTTCGTCATATCAGCACTTGTCTGTGATTTGCGCTTTATTGAGTTTTGCAAGCTGTCTAGCTTCTTCAGCTCTAGTGATCAGATGTTGCACATAACTATCGTCAGAATCTTCGATACTGTATGGAAAACTTACATCGAGAGGAGTCTGGATGTCTCCACCATAAATGAGAAAGAATGGGCTGAATCCCGTTGTGTCTTGTTTCGCTGAATTATAGGCATAGGTTACAAATGGTAGAACGGTATCCCAATTTTTCTGTTCAACGTCTACGTACATGGACAGCATGTCTGCCAGTGTCTTATTGAATCTTTCAGTTAAGCCATTGGTCTGAGGGTGGTATGCAGTCGTCAGAAGATGAGACTATGTGATGGCAGCGTTTCACGAAGGCATCGACACTGTCATAGTCCTGGGACAACAGGACCTGGTACAAATCCTCAGCAATGCCTTTCATGAGATGGGCCACTTTCTTGTCTTCAGACATGGACGGGTTTGCTTTTCGGCAGAGAGAAAGAACATCTTGAATGTAAGCTTCAGACATCTCATCGATTTGCTGTGCATGTGTAAGTAGTAATCGCTCAGCTTGGCGCTTCACGTCAGCTGTACGGGAAAATGCGTTCTTAAGAGCATTCCTGAAAACAGTCCAACTAGTAAATGTGTCTTCATTATTATCGAACCACTGTTGAGCGGTTCCAGCAAGGTAAAAAATGACGTTCGCCAAGCACATTTGGTCATCCCAGTGGTTATAGTTGGCGATTCGATCAAAGTCCTTGAGCCATCTATTAGTACCTTCTTGGTCATCCCCGGTGAATATACACGGGCTTCTGGGTAGTTGGTACGTCAGGATCGGTATTGGTGTGATGTTACTCGAAGCGGAACTAGCTCCTGCTGGAGGATTCTGCTTGGTTGCCTTTTCATCAACCATCTTTCTCGGTCTTATATGTGAATCCCGTAAGAGCCCAAACTCAGGAGGAAGTCCTCGAATCCGAAGGCTTTGGCGTAACTCTGCCATAGTAACTTGAGTGGTACCCGGCGCATCCACCAAACTGTCGCGTAGATGAAGGATCGTACAACTGAACAGGCAAGTACTCAAGTCTAAACTCAAGACTTTATTAATTCGAACTGAATGAAGAACTACGAGGGTTGGAACTTTAATAGTGGCAACACAGCTGAAAACACGCTACGCAACAAAACCAAAGAATATCGCGTATACCACACGTGAACTAGATACCTACTTTACATCTCCGCAAAAAGACTCGTCCTGCCTACGTCATGCGCATGCGGAGTGACGCGAAGAACGGATCCTTGTATTAGCTCGCGGTCTAAAGTAAGTGTTGTCAGGATGTTTTCAAAACAAGAACAACGATGTTGGATAAAAATTGAATGTGCCAGAGGTCGTACAACACGACAGTGTCATCAAGGGCTTCAAGAAGCTTGCGGGAAATCTGCATTGCTTTACAGAACCGTAGCAAGATGGGTGAAAGCATTCAATGAAGGACGCCAAAACGTGGCAGACATGCTGCGGCCAGGTCGTCCGAGTGTCAGACCTGCAAGCTGTTGCCGGCCACACTTTCTGCAAAACGCCCCTCTCATTTTGCATGACAATGCTCGGCCGCACGCAGCGCAAGCTGTGACTGATTTGTTCAAGCGATGGGGCTGGGAAGTGCTTTACCATCCACCATACTCCCCAAATCTAAGCCCTTGTGACTATGACTTAATTCCTAAGATGAAGGAACCACTTCGTGGCACTCGCTTCCAAACTGTTCCTAAGATTCTTGCGGCAGTAGACCGGTCCATGCAAACTATCAACAAATCAGGCGCTGCTACAGATATTCTGCGACTTCCACATCGTTGGAAACGGGTTGTATACAATGCTGGCGACTATATTGAAGGACTGTAAAACATGGTGACATGAATCACTTTTGTATTCCTTGTAAATAAATAGTTGCCACTATTAAAGTTCCAACCCTCGTACTTATATACTACAGCTGATTAGCATACTGGAACATTTCAGACTCGGAATGTTCTGGAACATAAAGAAAACAGGTTAATAAGAAGGAAATTTACATAAAAATCGATTATGAGGCATCTTGCCTTTGATAGGTTTCGAACCTGCGACCTTCGTCTCTCGAGTCCTGCGTCTTATCCACTAAGCTATGAGGAGCTCAGTCGAAAGGAGGAATTTTCGCTACAATATATTGAACAGTCACAAGAGAATAATTTTTACTGAATGAGAACAATTTAATCAGGAATTGTGTTAAAAAAATTTTTAAATATTAAACGACTCTGATCTCATTTACTTGTAGAGATTAAGGTTGAAAGTATAATTAAATGAATCAGAATGCTCTAAATTATAAGGAAAACAAGTAAATAAATGAAAAAAAAAAAGAACTTTTATGTTATTTAGGCCTAGAGCACATGCTATAAGCAAAGATATTACAAGAGTCTAATTGCATACAAAAATGTGAAGTCATTTCCCTAGGTTTCTTTATAGGCATACCGTATGTATTCGGGAATAAAAAATAATCTTCAGCATATAAATAAACAATTTTAATGATTTAGGCTTAAAATTGGATTGTTTCAAAATGTCTACATGTATTTACTCAAATTCTACTGGTCTCTATCAAATTTTATTGTCTGTGATTAAGCATAATCTTCATTTATGTGAAAGCCAAATTTCATGGGTATGGAAAATTATTAAGAATAGTTACATATCTGTTTGCAATAAACTACTTGGTAACACCTACATTATTTGAAGAAAGTCTTTCCTTCTTCTTAACTGTAAAGTCATCACATTCATAAAAGCAGCCATTGGTTGCCTAAATTCAAACTTCTTTTCATGGCGGGGGGGGGGGGGGTGT
>KK113928.1:64819-123244 GCA_000611955.2 Stegodyphus mimosarum
TTCATGAAAACAAGATGTGTTACCAACCATTTTCACTGGTTTCTATATAGCAGCATTGCTGTAATTAAGAGAAAAAATTCAGTCCTGATAGTTTGCACATATATTACATATACAAATTATTCTTCCCAGATCTGAAAGATTTCTTTTGCTTTGCTTATTTATTGGCTAATGGAAAATACACAGTTATACACCATAGATGTTACATTTAGCATTCGTACCATTATTTTAAATGATTTTTGCTTCATATTTCTCTTTCTTTAGAATGTGAGCAATGAATTTATCCACCATTACACCAAAAAATGAATTATATAAAATGGAATTTTAAATCCTTTTTCCGTGCTTTCTAATTATTCACATCACCATACAGATTTGCTAACCCATAGGCCAATTTTTGACTTGGCAAATAACATTTGTTTGGCTATCTTTATGGCTCACGGGTACTTTGAGTTCATAAATAATATAAAATGAAGGATTATAAAAAAAAATAAATAATTTTATGAGGGGAGGAATCTATATATACTATATTTATAATTTTATAACTGGTGGATAACGTTAAGCAAAATAACAACTAAAAATAAAACATGTAAATCCATATATTCAAAGACATGTGTTGCATAAGGATATATGGATTATGTATTGTTGCATGCCTACAGGAAAATGTGCCAGAAGCAGGTCATTATCCAAATGTATTAGCTGAAAGCAGGATGCTGAAAATCAAAACTCTTCACATGTGTTACAGAACAACGAAAGAAAATTTTTTTTTAAAATAAATAAATAAATAAAAAACTACTTTTGCTTTGCTATCTATATCATATTAATAATGTTATTTAGCTCTTGATACTAAATATATATATAAAATGGAAATAAAAATATTATCTGATATCTTCACAGGAGAAGCTTTGAAATTAAATACTAGGTGAATACTCAAACTACATACCGCAGAGTCATGCAGGATACTCCATTCTCAATATTTTTTAATGGTATCTTTTTCAAAGCAGCAATGGAACCCGATGCTTTGTGTTTAGCTTTCAAAACTATGCCATGAGCTCCTTCTCCTATTCTACCAATAACAGTGTAATTTTCCATATTTCTAACAAAAGACAAAGGATTTTTATAATTTTTTTTTCTTGTTTCTACATATAACAATGTAAGTATATATATTTTCTCAAAATATTTTAAAAACAAAACTGACTGTTCACAAACTGTTCAGGTATGTTATAATACCAAATCAAAATACATTTAAGTATATTTATATATATGCACATACAAACACCTTCAAAAAAAAAAACTATGTCCGATTGGTTAAATTTCTGGAAAAATTTATTATTTTACTGTAAACAATTTTTCTAATCCTACATGTAAAATTTAAAAATTTTTATCAGGAATGAATTATTTCCTTATACTTGAAAAGGCATACTATTTATTTTAATTCATACACTGATGTTACTGTAACAAATGTAAAACATTTATCTCTTATAAATGAATCAAACAGAAAATATAAATTTGACAGGAATAGGATCTTTTCCCTGATTGCATTCAGAATTTTCAAAAAATTTTGAATTTGACAAGCTTACACATGGGCCTCTTTCTTATTAACAAAGACAAATAATGCTAAAATAGTAGTAGTTAATTAGAAATGCATAAAATACAAAATAATAAATTCCAAGTATTTTCTTTAATTACAGTGGATAAAAAAAGTATTGGCAATTGCCTATAATTGATCATATTATCTAACAAAGGAAATGCTTGATAATTTTAGATGGACATAATGAACACAAGAGGTAATAAACACACAAATCTAATGAAACTTTCATTTTAATATGCTTTTTACACTAAATGTTCAACAAAAACATAAATTTGCATGTCAAAAAAGTTTAGGTAAACTTTTTAACTGTTATGCAAATTTTGTTATGTTGAGGTTCCAAGTTTAGACTGATAAGAAACCCTGTTAGTATAAAGTCTGCAGTGCTACTTCAAAACTTTTAAACCATTATTTTGCTAATACCTGTGATAAAATAGTTTTGAAGTCGAACATGATGTAGGAATACACTTTACGGAGGACGGGGACGCCTGATGCATACCTTAGGTTAACAGGCATATGTCCCTCGCCCCCCCCCATTGTCTGTTTTTATACAGCTCCACCCCAGCCAAGGGAGCGGACAAGACAGTACCAGTACGGTCCCTGCCGAGCCTGATCCCAACCTGGGTACAATACCCGGGTTCTAGTCCTGTGAAGAATAAGGTACAATAGTACCTGATATTTTACCCCCGTGGTTGAGACTGTCTAAGTACAGATCCTAGCCAGTACTTCCCAGGAATTCTCCTGAGTCAACCCCCGGGGGGGGATGTAGGAATACAACTGAACATAAGTTGATTTACTGTTAGAAGTGTTGTAAAATTGTTCGAGACAAGATCAACGGAAAATAACATTAAAAGTGGATGGCCTCGAATATTTTCTGCACTCCAATTAACCAAAGGTGTTGCTAATACTTCGCATAAAACTTTCAGTGCACAGACTATACCTGAATGTTATACCTGAAAGGAGTTATTATGGAAGGGCAGCTAGAAAGAAACCTTTCATTTCAGAAACAAACAGAAGAGAGAGATTAGATTTTGTAAAATCTCATGTTAATTTATCAGATGTGTTTTGAAACACAGTTATTTTCTCTGACAAATCAAAGTTTAACATTTTCAGGCATGATGGAAGATAATATGTATGGAGAAAGCCAAGACAGAACTGGAAAAACAACATTTAATACAGACTGTGAAAACATGGTGAAGGAAGCATCGTAGTTTGGAGCTATATGGCAGCAAACGGAGTTACTAAATTGTGCTTCATTAGTGGTATTAAGACAGCAAGTACGTACACTGATATATTGCACTATAACTTGAATTTCAATGCCCCAAAACTTGGCTTAGGAACATCATTCATGTTTCAACAGGACAATAACTCTAAGGACATAGCAAACCTCACCCAGGAGTAGTTATTGTATAATGTTCCTTGGCAGTTAGAGACACCCCCTCAAACCCGACATAAATCCAATTGAAAGTTTATGTTACAAATTGGACCTAGAAGTCACGAAACATAAAATTCTGTGTAAAGATGTACTTAAGCGTATACTCCTGCAATAATGGCACAAAATTCCTAGCAGGACAACCAAGACTGGTTTTCTTTATGAGAAATAGATTATAAGCTGTTATAAATACAAAAGGTATGAATACAAAGTATTAAATTCTGTTCCCATATTTTGCTGTATGATCTTGCTAATACTTTTTTTGACATGTAAATTTACATTTTTGTTGTATACTTTGTGTAAAAGGCATATTAAAACAAAAGTTTCATTAGATTCACGTGTTTATTACCTCTAGTATTTGCTATGTCCAGCTAAAATTGTCAAGCATTTCCTTTGTTAGCTAATATGATCAATTACAGGCCAATACTTTTTTTACCCACTGTACATATAATAATAGAAACTTCCTATACACATATATATAAGAAGAAATTTCTATTATTATATGTAATTAAAGAAAATATATGCATATATCAGATAGAAAATATTTCAAATGACTAGAAATTTCATAATTTTTAAGAAAACATACAAAATTTAATATGTGTATATAATTATACAGTTGTATATAATACATACGATGTATAAATGTATATAATTTTCTAAACTGCTATTGTGGATGCAAAACAGAAAAGACTAAGAACATTTTTCATTCTCAGTCTGAAAAGAAGTAGAAATGAACTGCTCACAGAAGTTGCAGATTTGTAAGAACTTTTGATTTTGAAACTGCAATTTATTAACAAGTTCCACAGACTCGGAAGTTTTTCGGGTTTTCTTTCTCAAAGGTATCCATCACTGCAGTGGATCTGTTGGAGGTGATGCATATTTACTCGCCAACGGCTAATCAGCCATGATTTTAATGGTGAACACTTAAGTTAGAAGATATTTACCATATGAAAGTAAATAAACAAACATTAAATCAAACGGTTAAACATGATATTTTAAAGCATATAAATTAAAGTTAGCAGGAAAAGACATAACATTAATACTTGGGCTTAGCAATACTTCATATCTTTTTATTAAATTTGTATGGCCCTGAAAAGGGCCATTTTTTTAACTGCGTTGCTAAGGAAATTGCCAGAGACTTGTTAGATTACAAGAAAACAATCCTTAATTGCATTAATAATTTCTGTGAATGAATCATTATTATTATGACTTACTTCATGCCGAAATAAATACTCTAGCAGCTGATCCGCAAGATTTTCTTTGTGCAGGCCACTTTTTTGAAGTTTCACTTTTAGAGGTCTCCAGTTTGATTCTGTAGACTGCGTATGTGCAGCAGTTACCGGATTAACGAAATTGGTCGAACAATTGATGGTCTGATCCACATAATATCCATTCCTGGATAAAGATGAGTAGGCCCGCCATTCATCAGTAATGATGGTTGATCCCTCAGTCATGTGCTTTTTAATTAGCGGCATCAGGGTCTCAGCAGATCTATTGTTTTCTGGACATGTTTTCAGTCGGAAATCTTTTGTTTCTCCCTGGAACATTCCAATAATCCACGTTTCTTCAACAACCCTTCCAACTTTGTATTTCATTTTAATATTTTTGTTTCATCTATTTCAACAACGCAGCCGGCACTGCCAATTTTCATTGAATGAATTGCACGTAGCATTCTGTCGGTAATCAGTTCGCGACAGTACGAATACCAGTCGCTGTTTCCGACGAAGTTACTTTGTTGTCAATGCTGCTCTGTAAAACAGCATTTTCGTATGAGAAAAAATATACATTAATATTATAACTTTCTCAGGAGAAAGTTTGCTTCTGGCAAACCAAGTGCCTGTTGCTTGAGACACTTTCTGATCTATCCCAGAGGCGTGAGTACGACGGCAACAAAACATCTCTAATACCTCTCTCTTATGACATATTTTCATATTATGCCCGTCAGAACATGTTTTTGACGAAGGCAGTAACTCTTGTGAAACACACCATTGCAGACAAGTATCCCTCCAAAAATAAGTCCATCTATTCATAACTAATTAGAAACGGTAGTGCGAAAAATCAGATGAAATTACACTGCAAAGACGATCGTCAACTGCGATGCAAACAACGTGCAAATTGCGAATAGCAATGAAAGGATTAGTCACTGCATTAGGCTCCCATCAACCCCTTACTCCATATGTCCTCCGGCTCATAGTACGTCATTTCCTGTTGCAGGGAAGGACCTTCAAAAGATAGAACAGCCAGTTAACGAATTTCCTCCAAATGTGTTTATCATAATTGACCGTTTATTAGCTAGTTATATGATATAGGTCTACTTATTTTAAAAGAGAACCAGGCCCAAATGCGCTTTAGCCCACTGTTTGGCGGCGATTGTTTTTGAATGAGCAATAAACGCGCCAACATGGGTAACTCCGTATATCCGCGAACATGGCTGACTGGGTATTTTGAAGCTACGGAAACATGTAGTTTTCGCGCATGCGTATTTCCTATTTTATAAAGAACGGTTTTATTGGTAATATGAGATGACGTAGCGGTTTATTCGAAATTCTTACGTGTTAATTTAAGTAGTTATTTCAGTTGTCGTTGTATTCTTTGAATGCGGTGTTTTTGTGTTGAGTGTTTGCTATTTTCGTACCTTATATTTCGCTAAATACCGAGTCGGTATGGATTTAGCTGTGATGCTGAGAGAGGTGAGTGAATGTACATGTACATTTATTACTTTATTGGAAGTGCAAGTTGCTTAATTTTTATATTTTGTTGCCTTTTATTGAAATAATTTGGCTCAGCTGAAGAACAGAACGCTGGTATCGTTTGCAATTTATTTTATTTTGTTGATTTGTGCACATTGCCTACATTGTGCAATTCGCTGATGTTTTTTTTAAGTTAAAACGGAACGCTGTGCACATGGCATTTTCTTGTAATTTATTTTCGTTATTTTAGCTTATTTTGTTGATTTGTGTACGTTGCCTACATTGTGCAATTCGCTGAAGTTTTTTTTAAGTTTAAAAGGAACGCTGTGCACATGGCATTTTCTTGTAATTTATTTTCGTTATTTTAGCTTATTTTGTTCATTTGTGCACGTTGCGTACATTGTGCAATTCGCTGAAGTTTTTTTTAAGTTTAAAAGGAACGCTGTGCACATGGCATTTTCTTGTAATTTATTTTCGTTGCTTTAGATTATTTTGTTCATTTGTGTACGTTGCCTACATTGCGCAATTCGCAGATGTCTTTTTTAAGTTAAAACGGAACGGTGTGTACATGGTATCGTTAGTAATTGTAATGCCCTTTTAAAAAATTCCTTCCTTTATTCCTTCCTTCTTTGATGCCATTTTGGTTACGTTTTCGCGGAGCGTGTCGGGAAGGTTATGTAACGGCATAAAATGTGTAAGTATTACAACATAAAATGTAAATAATTAATTTAAAGGTAACTGACAAATATTTTAATGAACGTAATGTTCGTTTTGCATATTATTTTATTATATTTTTGTGGCAACAGTTTCCATACTAATTTATGGTTTAGAATTCTATGTTTTGTTTACAATAGGTTTTCGTGGAGCGTGTCGGGAAGGTTGCAATTAATTGCAAAGACGTTTCGCAGAAACGCGCCGAATTGGCGATTTTCAAAACATCGCCAAGCAGTGGGCTAAAGCGCATTTTCACCGAGAACCATATGATCAAAGCAAATAATGAGCCTTTTCATTGCAAAGTTATCAATTTGTTGAAAAAAAAATTGTCAAATTCAGATCTATCTTTGAATATGTTTCAAGAATATAAAATTCCAAAATATTCCTGTTCTTAACAGTGCAGTTCCTTGGGAAATTGTTAAAACATAAAAAAATCAAAAAGCCAGTTTTATTAGTTGTACCTTCATTACATAATTTCAAAATACTTAAAAAAAAGTACGACTGAAAATTTATTATCTTGACATAAATGAAATAAACAACATTCAACAACACTGAAATAGAAACTACCGCAACTGTCTGACTACGTAAAAAATAAAGTTTGTCCAGTAATAAATTATATTCTACTCTGATTTATTTTTCACTTTATGCGTGTGTCATACAATAAAAAGTAACATATCCACTTTAAATGTGGTTTATTAATTTTTATTGACACTCACCACACCTCCGAAACAGTAAGGGCAGAATTTAACTTGCATGTAATTCTAACAAGCGATTCATTACTTTCTAACTGATGTTTGACGGTACAGTCGCTGAATTCTGGTAGTTTGATTAGGGTCCTAATCTCAACAAATGAGCCGACTGCATGGGTGTTTTCGTGGTGTTCTCAATATGTTACACGGATGCAAAAACCAGATTCCCTTAGAAAGTCTTCCACAAAGGCATTCCTTCTCGTAGGTAGATATTTTTCACATGCTTTGCTATAGTTAAAACAAAGCAAACCAAAAAGATATGACAAACGGCAAGCAATTTTAACCTCAAAATCCTGATTTGGGTTCCTAGTACTGGAAAGCTATGCTGAGTGATAAATGAATACTCTGAAAAAAAAATTTCATGGAAAAATTATGTAAGTTTACGTGCTTATTGAGTAAACATGAACCATAGGAAGGGTCAGACGTTTAGCTTCTGGAGTTTAGTCTGAAAAACTTTGAAATGATGTACTGTCTTGATCATAGAGAACTTTTCATGTCAAATAGTTTACGTCTATCTAATAACATAAAATGGTGAATATGGTCAAAGGTAGATTACTTCAGTCACATATAATTATATGAATTGTATACATTTATTATATGTCCACTTAAAATATTTGCTTTGTTATTAATTATTATTAATAATATATTCATGCACAGCATTTCTTTTCTGCTTTTACTTTAAAATTTATCTTCTGATTCTAATTTTATTTTGAATTTTCATAATTCGAATTTTCATTTCTGAAAATGTAGTCACAATTTCACTGTCAAATCTGACAGTTCAGTTCAGGGATGGACAAACTATGGCCAGTGGACAGCTCCAACCTGCTTGAAGATACTATCCAGATATATATTATTCTATCCAAAAAATTATAAAAATAGATTTATGATATTACTATACAGTACATAATGTATATTGTAAATATATATTCCTTTTTGTTTAGTTATTTACAATCTCTGTTTAGGTTACAATATACAATATTGTATTAATGTAGCTAAAACGAAAAGGAATATTGTGCGATCAGTGCAGAAAATGAGTTCACATAGATATCTGTTATCTCATTTCATCGATATTTATACTTATACTGTGCATTTTAAGTTTTGCTCATCAACTTTCTGTTATGGCATGAACACAGATCAGTATAACAAGACTTATATCTCACACTGAAAATTTCCCAAAAAGTGGCAGTTACTGATAATGTAACTAAATGAATAAAGGTAATCTTGTTTTTTATAAACATGGAAATTTTAATTATTTTCAAGTTGGCCTGTTTAAATTTGCATTGAATATTAAACCAGTGCTTGATGTAACAATGGTGTTTATAAATATTATCTGATCTTGTCGATGTACCTACAGGGAATTAACAAGATTTACTTCAGTCCATGCAATCTGAATACTCACATGTGCTGTATTACATAAAAGTAAGATGGCTTAGTGCAAGAAAATTTGGCAACTGATAAATGAAATTTTGTCATTCATCAATGAGAAACATTGTTCTATAATGTGTGAAATGATAAAAGATACAGCATGGTTTTCAAACTTTGCATTTTTCACATATCGCCTTTGTCATATGAACAATTTAAATGTCAAAATGTAATAGTTTTGAGTCTGATTTTGAATTTGAACACAGATTTCAATGCAATTCAAATAGAACTAGATATTTTCAGTATTTCATATTTCACATCCATCAATATGGTACACCTTTCAATGTAAACTATGAAGCAGTGAGACCAGATTTACAGCTTGAAGTAACTGACTTACAACCTAACAATCATCTGCAGCGGTTGTTTCTCAGTGTTCCAAAACTAGAGTTGTACAAATCATCATATAACTACATATGCATGGGAGTAACAAAATGTTGTGAAATCTATCACAGATCTGCACAAGTTAGTTGACTTTTTTTTTGATAATGTTCTTAGCAGGTGGCCTGTGTTACCAAATGCTGGTTATCAAAATTAATCTCCCAAATAGTTAACTCATTTATACAGCAAATTTCAAAATGATTTTTTATTCAATTGCATAACTTCTGTTCATAGAAATAATCAAACAAAGAAAATTCCTAAAGCCTGTGAAAACTATCCAACATTCAAAACAAACCAACTCCAGTTTCATTTATATAAATAAAGTAACTGTTCAACTTTGCACATTCCTAAACAAGTCTTTTAACTGAAAATTAAACTTTGACACATCATAAGCAAAGCGATATCTTTTGTCGATATATAGAAACATTAAGTTTGATGCTAACACAATCAAAAATAGCTCACAATAATAATTTTCTAACATATTCACAATTCCATAATACAGTTGCTGAATTAAGGAACTGCCCAACATCATAATAAAAGTTCTATTTTTAATGATCTTTATATAACTAGTACTAGCAATTCCAACAATGGTAATAAATCATTTGCTTAAATCTCTGTTGAACTTATAAGAACTTATTATTCCCTTATATAAACAAAGTTGAGAAGTGGAACCGTAACTGCTGCTTCACTAGCATGAAATTCACTAGCTGTTAAATTCAAAGCTTTGTAAATGTATGTGACAAATATTTTCAATAACACATTAAAGCCATTTAAAAAATAAATAACAAAATAATTGGCACCATAAAATAATGAAACAAGCATGAATGCCAAAGTGATGACTAGATGTCATGCCATAATCAGTTCAAATGATTTTTAATGACACACATTTCACTTTGGAATGAAAAAAGTCCATCTCTAAAAAGATTTCTAGTAACTTATAAGAAATGATTTTTTGCAAATTTACCTTAAAATGGATATAATTCAATGCTGTATACATTAGTGCAATTTAGAATATCCAAAGTGAGAATGGAAAAAGCAATATTTTCATTTCCATTTAGGAAATAACCAATACTGTTGGCAAATTAATATGTACCTTAGGATAATTCCACTTCCAGGACATCACTGAAATTATTTCTCCTGATAACAAATGTAGGAAAAAACTAACAGTTCCAGCATTCTCGACTTTTTATCAGGCCTGATGAAATTAAACACGACATCATTTTCTTCTGAATGATGCAGCCATACATATGAAAAAGGCAGATGAAACACTTAAAATCTTGCTTTTCAAAATGTATCTGAAATACGCCATAGATGCTTTTGTGAAAAGTTCCCGAATTGTTGCCAGACATTGACAAACCTATTTGTAGCCTAAGAAAGATCTTTAGTCTTTAGAGGGATTGCAGTTGATGTATTAGTTTTGACAAAGTGGGTAACATGGTCAAGTGAGATTGTTATTATGCCAAGCAGTAATAGCTTTAGAGGGCATGACAGTGTGATGGCCCAAGATAATGAATACTGAAGATTCAAACTTGGGTCAAACTACCAACATTCAGCAGATGTACTGCTTGTGAACTTGAACTAGAGTATGAATATCTTGTTAGTGAAACCCATGACTTAAAAAAATCAGGAAAATTTATAAAGTTTACAAGATGAAAATATGGTCCATTTTGTTATGAATCCCATGGTTCTGACATGCTTTAAATATACATGGATAGAAGCTGAATGATCATTGTCCTGCTTACAACAGACACAGCATGTCAGTGTAGAATCTGACAGAAAGCACAGGTTATTTGAATATGAAGTATTTGAATTTGAAGTATACCAGCTATCGACCTGAAGAAGGATGCTTTATGAACAACTTCCTAAGGAAAACTGGCTTGCATT
This sequence comes from Stegodyphus mimosarum, assembly GCA_000611955.2. Classification (NCBI taxonomy): domain Eukaryota; kingdom Metazoa; phylum Arthropoda; class Arachnida; order Araneae; family Eresidae; genus Stegodyphus; species Stegodyphus mimosarum. The sequence goes on from KK113928.1 coordinate 75,671, forward strand.
ACATACGAGAAAAACCACAAAATTCAATCAAGCAGCCAGCCCTCTAACCATATGAACCCAAATCAAACTACCAGTATTCAATGATCTTAACTAATTGTAAGAGAAATCTAAAGAAAATGCTTGCAATATCATGTAATCAAAAATTAACTGTGTGTTCCATAGCAGGATTTTTTTTTTTTTTTTAAGTGTTGAGGTAGAGAATATTTAACTTTTTTTTCCTTTTGTTTATATAGGCATTTCAATATGGTACAATTCATTACATATATTCTCTGTAATTCATACAGAATACTAATATTTTTAGTACATGTAAAAGTGTCTTTTTTATTAAGAATTCTAATTAAGTATTTGATATTCTGAAAATTGTATCTCATAATGAGTGCTACTGTACATATAATAAATTAATGGGATTCATTACTAAATAATACATTTAAAACATTTATTTTACACATGTAATTGGTAAAAGTTTTAAAAGTGCCCCTTGTTTTTTGGCGATTCTGTTTTGACGCCAAGATCGGCGCCAATAAGACACAATTTCAAGATAGCCGCTACACAAAACCAAAACAAGAAGTCAATGAATTTCGCGAACTCCGTGTCCATGTACACATCGACCTGTTTTCACTTAAAAAAAACATCAGAGAATTGCACAAACTTTAGTCATTGCACAGTTTGACTTTGTCCATGAGCACATCAATTTATTTTCAATTAAATAAATCAAGAAGCTAAAACCATGTTAAAACTCTCATGGTCAACAGAAATGGGGTTTCATCGCCAAAACTGAACAAAATTTTTCGCCTAAAAACAAGGGGCACCCAATTCTACACTAGAGCCTGCAAATCCTTTAGGGTAGCATTGTATATAAAACTAGAAGAACATTATCTTTCAAGAGTCATTCAAACTTTGATTAATTACACAAAGCAATGGTTTACTAACTTTGATGGCAATGGAAATACATAACTATTTTGCCGTCTCAGAGAAACATTACTACTTTACAGCTACCTCTGATTGAGGAAGTTTACAGATCACGTGACAAAAAGTGTACTTACTTTTCCTTACGTTATCTACTTCTTCAGTAGCATGGCCATGCCACTAGCAACAACACGTGCAATTTGAAGCATCAGCTACTGCTAGTGAATGCCATTGCTTATCACCATATTACGCTATTTCACCATATTGCTTTCTACTATTGCATGTTAAAGGCCCCTTCGGACGATTACAGCACAACAAGTGCAGACGGATGTTCCAAAACAATTGGATTATGCTTTTTCTTCAACAGGACTTTGAAGCGATTATAGATAGGCAGAGACCTTTGGGTCGTTACCTATTACAAGAATGATGACCTATCTATGACCTATGACCTATGACCATGGTGCCTTTCGAAATCGCTGTAGCAACTTAGGTCAGAGAACTTTGCTTAAGGTTACCAGGATAAATTTTTAAGCCAAGTGCATTGTTCGAAACCAGCCAAGGATTTCTTCCCGCTAAGTTTGTTGAATTCTTTCGGTGCATACTGGTGCGGTACTGTAATTCATTCATTCATTCAAATGCCCAATATTCATTATCTGATATCAGCCGCAACATGCAGAAACATTTCAGCTCTGTTGTTGATCATGAAAGTTTTACGGCATCTGCAATTAATATGTTTGGCGTAACTGAAAGTTCTAATCCAAATGCCAACTATTCACTAGTAGGTGTGTTTCTTGATTCTCTTGAAAGCACTAATAGTTGTACGAGAGATATTAAAAGTAAGTATTTAAAAATTTGTGATGTTTGTAAAAGGTCTTATACTCCAAAGCAGTCTTTTTGTAATCATAAAAGTAAATGTAAAGCTTCATCTGTTTCAGTAGAAATATCGAGTACCAAATTGTCTGATGTTAGAAGAATTAATAAATGCGTTAATGATGATGAAGTTGATCTTTTAGGCAGAGTTATTAGTAGTTCCGAAGTAAACTATCCAAGAACGTGTGAATTGTGTATGAAATCTTGTTCGTGTAAGCATCATTTTCCAAGCATAAAAGAAATTCTTGTAAGCTTGATTCTGATGAGATTAAAACTTTAATAAATGTAACAAAAATTGTGAGACACATGGTAAGATTTTTAATCATATAAAAGTTTGTAATGAGAATAATAAAGATAGCTATGTTCCATGTATCTTTCCTGATTGTCAAATGTCTTTTCGATTTATTAGTCAATGTAATAAACATTTAGTTGATGCCCATGGTATAAACATACCTTTACAAGAGCATACTTCTAAATCGTAACACGGACTAAAACAACAAGGCTGTCTAGCAAAAAAAAATGTTAAAGACACTATACCTGTAGATATCAAATGTCCTTCAAGAATTTTAATGTGTGAGGAAGCTAATTGCATTAAAGTTATTTTTCAACTTATAATCATGAATTGTGCTTGGAAAATACAAATTTCAGCAATTAAGTCAAAGTTGTAATCAGATTAAATCCTATGCACATTTAGGTATCCTTGCTGAAAAGATTCAGGTTATTATTAGAGATGGGCCAGGTTTTCTGGAAAATAGAGATTGCTTGGATATTAAAGAGGTATTTATAACACAAAAGTACATAAATTGTTATACAAAATCATTAGCTTTGTCACTGCATTTACGTAGTAATGATTCATTTTCAGTTTCCATTATGATTGAAAAACTTAGGATTTAATCTTCCATACAGTTTTGTACTTCTGTATAAATCTCGGGGAGGATGTGTTTTGTATGGTCCTAAAGGTCTGGATGAATTGCCTTTTGCTCATGAATCTTTTGCGCTTAATTTGCAGACTGAAGAACAAACACCCATGATGATCCAACATTGTAATAGAATTCTTTGCATAGATTCAACTCGTGAAACAAATCAGTATCATTTCTTTGTGATAAATTTCATCATACCCTATGAATTTGGTTCTGGATATCCTGTAGCTCATTTCATCACTAATCATTTAGATTATAACACAATGTATCATGTGTTTCTAAGCATCAAATGGACATTACCTGAACTAAATGTAAATTGCGTGATGACAGATGATGATTAGTTTTTCTTGTTTTAATCAAGTTTTTGGTCCAGATATTAAGCATCTATTATGTAAATGGCATGTACAACAAACTTGGTTGCATAAATCTTTTTCAATGATTCCAGATTGCCAGCTACAAAAAGAACCATATTTTAATTTGGCAACAGTAATGGAAGAAAAAATTCAGTTGAATTTGCTATTATGATGGATAATTTCTTGCAGAAGTTTCTGACTCGTGCACCATCATTCATTAAATATTTTGAAGAACAGTATTAATATATGGGCTAATCTCTGGGCTATGTCATATAGGAATTTTGTTCATGTTTCTACAGACACAAATATATATTGTGAACGTTTTCATAATAAAATAAAAATTATGTATTTTAAACATAAAATTTGATAAATGTACTTTTGAAAATTGAAGAGGATATATTTATTGCCCATAATTATAAAAATTAAGTGCAAACCAGGCATATATCCACTTTTTTACCATAAAAGACATGAGTCTGGAATGAAGATTCCTGACGATTCTATAATTAAATGTGAACCTTCATCTTGAGTAATCAAGTCTGAAAGTAATAATGGTATTATGTGTAGTTAAATTTATTAATGAAGTATGACAAGCATATACATAAAATTCATTCTTTTGCATGTAATCTTTTCATCAAAGTCAGTCTCCCACTGAAACAGGAAATTATTATCATGATATTAAAGATAATTTAAAATTAGATTTTCTACTCTCTGTATCAAATTTTACTGAAAATAAACTCAAAAATTGTGCAACATTAATGTCTGAACTGCAGAGCTTGTTACCTAACCCAACTGTTAAAAAAGTGCTCCAATCAAATATTACAAAAATTTTAAAAATCTGGTCTCTAACTGTAGAACTGTGTTACAGAGACATTTTGTATCAAAATATATAGCAGATAAGCTAAATGATAAATTTGTTTTCATTACAGCTCTTAGTAACCATTGGGTTTTATTAGTTGTCTATATTCAAGAAATTTTATGATCCATTAGATGTATATCCTGGACAGAAATCTGTAACTGCATGAATTTCATTATGGAAGAATTAACTTAATAATATTGTATAACTGATGAGTGGACAATATCCATTTCTAAGCATACAAGCCAAGATGATGACATGAACTGTGGTGTGTTTATTTGCTATTTTGCTTATCAGATTCTGAAGGGTTTAGATGTAAGTGAAAATTTCAGTTTATGTAATTTTTGAAAATTTATTTATGCAATTGTGGGAGAAATGGTAGATGAAAATTATGGAATGTTTGAGTTGATTTCTAATACAGTCAAACCTGCTTAATAATGAGTTTTGACACTGAAAAATATTATATATTAAGTTAGAAATTCCATTAACTGAAGTTTATAGTATGAAAATTAAAAATACACTCATGTCCATAAATTAAGAATAATTCAGAGTCACGCAGAAATCGAACTCTAAAATAAATATATCACCTGTAAAATCACTACACACATCTTCAAGAATCATATGCAAATTTCAGGAAGTAACCAGATGACACCGATGGTATGCCACAATGACGAGAGTGATATATAAAGAATACAGCCAAAGAATTAAAATTGTTCGCAGGTGCTTTAAAGCATTTCAGTGGAATAACCAAATAGTTACAACACATTTGGATGATTTTTTTACGTGGTAAAATTATCGGCCGTCTGGAATGTGGTCGTACCCAACTGGAAGTATCAGACGAACTTGCGCTTGCCCAGAGTGTCATCTCCAGGCTTTGGCAGCGATTCCAAGATGATGGTAATGTGAGTAGACGTTACAGCACAGGTCGTCCCAGAGTTACAACGCCAAATGAGGACCAGTATTTGGCAGTTACTGCCAAAAGAAACAGGCGGAGCACAGCCTCAGACCTGTCTCGTCAGCTCTCTTCAGCCACTGGTACGACAATTTCAAGGCAGACTGTGTACAGACGCTTAGGGCAGATTGGTCTATATGCTCGTAGACCTGTCAGATGCGTTCCACTTACTGCAACTCACTGTCGCCTGCGGTTAGCCTGGAGTAGAGAGCATGCATTGTGGGCACCGCAACAGTGGGCTTGTATGATGTTTTCCGATGAGTCCAGGTTTAGCTTGCAGTCTGATTCTCGCCGGACTTTCATATGGAGAGCTCCAAGTAAAGGAATGCTCGTTTGGAGTGGAATTATCCTGGGTTCCAGAACTGACCTGCATGTTCAATTTGGAACCATGACAAGCCAAATCTATCGGGACGTCGTTCTGGAACAACATGTACGTTTGTTTCGGGGCTCCATGGGTGCATAGTTTGTGTTTATGAATGGCAACGCCCGTCCTCACCGTGCAAACATCGTAAGTGAATGCCTTCAGTCAGAGGATATCACCCCTATGGACTGGCCAGCATTCTCACCGGACTGGAATCCAGTAGAGCAGCATGTGTGGGACATGCTTGGCCGACGAGTTGCAGCCCGTCAACCTCCTCCTACATGTCTACCGGAACTTCGGAGAGTATTGCTTTTTGAGTGGTGTAATATACACCAAGATCAGATCAATAATTTGATACTTAGCATGCCTAGACGTTGTACGAACTGTATTGCATCATCTGGGAGACATACAATGTATTAACAATCATACCAACCATGTAATATTGTTTTTTTGTAAATAGGTTTTTTTTTTTTTTTTAATTTGCTCCAGGAAGAAAAAATTGCAAATTTTTTTAATAATATCAAACATATAGCATCTTTTTTTGCTCTTTACCTTTTGTTTAATAAATAAGCTTTACAAATAAGTCAAATTTGTTTTGCTTCTAACTCCTCCTTTGCCTGATTTTGCATTATCCTTAATTTATGGACATGAGTGTATATAACAGAATCCAGTAATTTTAAATCAAATATAAAGTTTTAAAAATATATTCAGAGAGTTTATTATGTTGAATTTATTTAAATAACTGTCATTACTATAATTATTTTTCTAAATTCTCAATGATCATAAACTTACGTTTTATTATAGGTAATACTTGTAATTAGTATCACTGTTTACATGCATATTAAAATTGAAATCATTTTACTGAAATAGTGTAACGTTATTTTTAGCCTGTACAAAATCCTACCACAAATGCCATTATGCGAGTTTTTCTATTTTTGAATTATTGCAAAATTTTATTAACCTTTGTAAAAAGCATAGGAACATTTTTCCAGCAGTTGTCCCTGATGGTTGGTCATTAAATATCTAAAACTTAATCATTTTATTTTTTATTTGGGGGGGGGGGTTAATTTTATTTATATAAGTAACAGTGAATCGCTAAATTTTTTATGTTTGTAGTTTACTAGAATTGCTGATATTATGACTGTGGTTTACTGCTTATTCACAGTTTTTAAAAATATATTCAAATAATTACAAAAGTTTACTTGGAAATGTTGGAATGTAAGTTGTTACAGCCTAAAAATTTTAGTGTAACTTTCTGTTTTAAGATTAATAAAATTAAATATTTAACAGAAGGTATAGTTTTTAAGGAATCTTAGTAATGCGAGGATAGCTTTTTTATGGTGTTTTCATATATTCATGCAATTTCAATGTAATCAATTTATTCATAATATGTAATAAAACATAAAAAAAAAAAGTCTGTTGTGTGTATCTTTGTTCAACATTTCTTGCGAAAAAGAAGAAAGAAAAATTTTGAAACTTTTTCCATTTAACAAATTAATTAAAATCTAGGAAAGCCAATCAATGGCTACAGAATACTTGTAGTTAAATCTAAATCATCTTCTTAGGGATTGAAAAAATTGGCTTCATGAGGTTTTTGTGGTTTTCCCCATGTGTAACATGAATATGAGTCAGTTTCCCATAAAGATGACCTTTTTCAAGTAAATCTAAAAGTTAGGTGGATAGAAAGGCCAATAGTTGTTCAAAGGCATAATTATTCCTTTTATGCAAAAGAGCTGCTTTAAAGCAAACTTTGAGAAAACCAAATTTAAGTTGATAATGTTTAGTAAATTTAATGCAGTGGCATGTTTATTCTCATAATACAAAAGGACTGCTTTAAGGAAATTTTTAAATGAATTATGCTATAAAATTAAGAGTATCTTATTAATCTTCTTAATTCAGTTTTTCCATCAGACTCTCTTAATATTTAAATTAAACTGTATATTTGTATTACACTGAGCATATCTAGATATATATTAATATCCTAAACTTGGTAAAAAGATAAGCTTAAAAAATGTTACATGACACTTTTTAATACCATTTGTTAGTAAAAGTAAAGTTGAGAATAACTTAAAAATGTTCTGGTTGTTGACGTATTTTATACTGTAAATCATAATATTATATTAAGATAATACATAGTGGGAAATCAAACAAAGAAAACAACCCTTAACTGGAATTTCAAATAAAACTCTCAACTTTGAGTTAAAATTTTGCTTGAGTCTGTGTAAAAAAATTTTCCTCCTGTGTCAGATTCACTCAAAGTTTATAGTTTTATTTAAAATCTTTGCCTAATGTTACATTATTATAGGAGTATACATTTTCAAAATGTAATGCATCTTATATAATGTAATAAATTAAAAAGGCACACAAGTAATCAGACACATTTTCAGAAAAAGGGGACTAAACATATTCTTAGAGCTGGCATCTGAGAATCTATTTTATTGGATTAGTCCCGGCTGTATATTGGACAGCTTTGCTCAATATTCAGTTTTCTGCTGTTGACCCACTTGTCTCGGACAAAGAATTTCATATGTATGTTAATGTAATGCAGTGATAAGATGTTGATAAAATTTTAATTGTAAATCATATTTCAACAAAAATAACTTTTTTCTTTTTCATGTCTTCTGTACATATGCACAGAATAAAGAACTTTTTTTCCCCAAAAGGGATTTTTGTTCATGAGGTCTGTACATACATATGTACTTATCTTGTATAACCCAAAAGGCTTAGCTGCAGAAAATTGAAATTTTCTAAATGGGACTGCTATAACATCTAGTTTTGCATCTCCCTTTCTTGATTGTAATTGCCAGTACCAAACATATACTTCCAATTATCAAAATGTTTTAAATGATGAAACTATTTGCATTTTGGCAATTTTTTAAAAAAAATTCATTTTCAACAAATAATGAAATCTAACTTTTACTGCCAATTCCTTATGCCTAGAAAAATATCTGGGAAAGATTTATATTTCTTATGAAAAAATAAAACTATAAGAAGTTTGACCCCTTTACGAAAAAAATTGAGCAAGATATTAAATTTCACAGTTTGCAGTTTTTTATATCACTTGCTTTGAGAGATCAGTTAATTTCGAATAATTTGAGGAAATAAGTTTAAATGAAGTGCAGCAAAAAAATGTGTATAAATTAATAGGAAGCCCTGGTGTGCACATGAATTAAATTTTATTATATACGTACAGATTTTAATATTATATGCTTTTGATGATATTTTAATGTTTGAATTTGTGCTGAGTCAGAATACGTATTAAGCAAAAAGTGCATGTGCCTGCGAGCCTGTTAAAATATGAAAATACGACCTTTTTTATTGCAATAAAAAATTTAACCAACTTGGCTGAAACTAGAAAATCTTTAATTGAGGTTGAGCTTTTATCGAAAAGTTTGTTTCATTTTTTATCATCATACCATATGGTGTAGTGTAATTGTTCCTTATTGTGTAAATGAAATATTTCCACGTGTTAAAAAAATTCCTCTGCAAAAGAGAGATGAACATGTTTTTCATTTAAATAAATAAAAAATTCCTTATGGCTTTGTGGAAAACAAGTATTAAGGTTTCTTAGTCTTTTTAAAGTAAATTCAAATTTATTTCAGTCAAATAATTTTCAAACTGATAAAAAGCTTTGAAAGATTTGTAAAATAATAATTTATAATTGTCTCCCTGCTCATGTAAACATTACATGGTAAAAATCTGAAAATATTTGTTTGAATATAATCAAACAGATATTTAATGAAATTGCTTTGTTCTAAAGAGTTTATATTCAGAATGTACATTTTAGTATCTGTAATCAGAATTACCTAAATCAAGTTTATGTTTGTTTGTCTCTTCATAATAAATGATGGGCAACGAAAATTAGCTTGTTTTAGTACCAGACAGGTTGAAGGAAGACCAGCACATGTATATCTAGGTGGGTACTGTAGGTATCACTGGGTCTTACTAAGTTTCCACCCCAAATGGAATTCTGAGGACGAACGCCCTGAATGTGGCCAGAAAGTCTCCTACCACCAGCCGCTCAAGGATTTCGGCTCACCTTCTATTTTTAGTGCCCTTTCTACATTCACAACATCCATGCTTTTTGCAGGATTTTTGAACTTAAACCCTTTGGTATGGCAGTCAACATCATTAACTACTACCCTGTGCAGGTGCTACTTCATGGTGTTGCTATGATGGAAGATGTTTTATTCTGTGAAGACATGAAAACAGTCACAAAAGAAAAAGATGCCTTCTATACATGAAGGACTTCTTTGTGAAGTATGATAGTTCTCTTTTGTCAATCAAAACACAATTCAGAAATCACTTGGATGCACAAGCAGATATGAGAACTGCAATTAGTAATAAAGTGCCACAATTTGAAAACATCCGATAAACAGGAACATAAATAGTTATCGATTATTGTTTTGAAAAATTAATATGCAAATATTAAATTTTGTAATATTTTTTCAGTTCCATGTTTCATTTTTGTTTTTTATTAAAATTTGATTACATAATTTTGTTTTCTTTTTTCCTCCTGCCCTAGAAACTGTGTTGGGGGTACAAGAACATAACAAACAATATTTTAGAGCTGCTAGACATGGAGAAGGTTGGGAACCCATGTCTTAGAGGATGATATTGTGAAGTTTGTATTTTAACTAATAAAGAATACTCTAAGTACATATAATAAATATCTCACATCTGTGTGAATACGTTTCAAACCTGTCTCTGAATATATATATATTTATATAATACAATTAAAAAACGGAAGATAACTAAAGTTAGGGCTGTTCATTTAATAAACTAAGTCCAGTTACATGCAGGTGTAGTGTTTGAGCCCAGTATTGGTGTATGTATGTATAGGAGTGAAATCATTAAGCAAGTGTGAAACTACAAATAGTTTTACTCTTTTCAACATTAAATTTTTTTTCATTCATCTAAAGCATTCTTAGCGATATTGCTGTCATAAAATCTGGTCTAAGTTTTTGATAAATATATGGTACATTGCTTATACCACTTGTCCATCAGAGTCCTTATGCAACCTCTGTTTTTGCAATAATTGGTTGTACGCATATATCGAAACTCAGAAAATGATTTAAATAACCACGTAACTTCAAGTTTGCATAAGTCAGGTATAACTCTACTTGACCAGGAAATAAGCTAGATGCTTTTAAACATGGACTGTTTATTCTATGACATTCTAACTTGGGGAAAAGGAGATTATAATTTTTGGAGAAGCAAGTCTATTATACTGTCAGTAAGTGTACTGTTACTTATTCTGAGTCTTTACATGCAGAAAGATCTTGAATAATCATAATAGTGCAACTTTATACCTGTTGTTTGTTATGGTGTTTATGCTGCAGGAGTATTAATAATTATTTCTTAGATTTGATTCATAAACCCAAAAAGTAGATTCCTATGGTTTGCAGCTTTTGTTTCCTTTCTACCATCTATATCAGATCACTTTTGAACTGACACATTTCAAGTGCCCTTAATGTGCATAAGCATGACAATAAAAAATAGCTTATTTGAAATTTGAATCTTGGCACAATAAAGTTGTTTCTATTGAACCATATTGATCAAGCTGTTGCATAGCAATGATAGTCTAGTGTTCATATTTCAGAAAGCAGCAACAGTTCGTTGTTTTTGGAAACAAAAAGGGGATACAGTGCCACAGAAAAATGCAATGAAGTTCATTCGCTATGGCATAAATCAATAGTGCAGTCACTATGACATAAATCAATAGTCTATGTAGTAAATCGATAAAGAACTAACAACTTCTGACTGCAAGAAAAGTAATTTACTAAACCGAATGAGAAGCAGACTATATTGCTTAAAATAAATGACTCGTAAAATTTCTGGTCTGGCGTAAACATTTCATGAAATTTAATGTTAGGAGAATTTATGTGCAATTTGAGAATACAGTTAATCCGCGGGAAGGTGTAGTCTCTGCTGATGTGTCAGTTTCAAAGCTTGCCATTCATGTGCAGCTCAAATTAAACAACAATTTAAAATATTGTCATATAAGATAAGAAATGTCATCAAAATTGCAACAACAGTAACCCTTTGCAAACAAGTTGAGAGTTAGATAAAATCTCTATTTGAGGGAGTAAAGAATATATTCCTGTTCGTAGCTAAAGACATTAATTGCTGACAAAACCAAATCTAAATGTGAAATATCTGGAAACTTATCAGTAACACCTACGGCCGAAGGCAGAAACGTAAAGCTCGGTCAAGTCCTTAAGATTTAGGCGCCATTTCTGAAAATGTTCTTGGTCTAACAAATGATTCGAATCCAACCGTCATCGATCTAACAGAAATATTGTCAGTATACAGAATGATGAAAAGATTATTTGTGTTTCATCCTGCATAATATTTAAGGGTTTTAGTAATTATAGATTTTCAACCAAAACTGGTCATGATAATATAGCAGTAATCAATGTAGGTTGTGCAAGCAATATAAACTTCTCCAGTGTTATTCTGTATGAATACTTATTAGACTGAAGAAATAAAATTGATTCCACCCATAATTGAAGATGCAATAATAGAATGCGGATATAGGCGCTTTCGTTCACGATCTTGCAATTTCTGTCCATTGCTATGTGTTTCCAGTTGCTTACTATTTCAAATCCATCATACTCCATTTAGGTTCTAGTTCGCTTTGGATGTATGTCTTAGCTTTTGCAGAAAGAGACATTAGTTTCCTCCATTCCCTTCCCCTTTCTATCCTCTTCCTTAAACCCATGTCACATCTACAAGTTACTTTCAGTAGCCTGTAGAAAAAAAGATTTCCCAGAATTTTTATTTTCGTGATATCTGATCGGGTCTTTGGAGAAGTCGTATGAGAAACAGTGCTTCAAACGAAACATTTTCAGTTTAGTATCAAAAACTCTCGCCAGCTAAGCGAGATAAACTTTCAACGAAACATGTTAAGGCTAGGAACCCTTGAATAGTACACTGGTAGCCATTAAAATAGCAACAACATGAAGAAACGCAAATGCAAAAAAGATATTTATCATACGTAAACAGTGTGGCATGAAGACAAAATGATTAAATTTGTAAGCAGTTTCGGGGTTTACAGGTGTGCGAAATTAATAGAAACAGCTCCCCCCCCCCTGGCAACTAAAACGGCTTTAACCCGGTTAGGCATGGAGACGAACTGGGCTTGGACGACACAAACGGGCAACTCATTCCATGCTGCTTCAAGTCTATGCCGCACTTCATCATCATTAGCTGGAGAGGGATGGCGGGCCAGTTTCTTAGCAACCCATGATCAGATGTTTTCAATGGGTGACAGATCTAGAGAACTGCAGGTCAGAACAGCAGTCGAATATTCTATGTATCGAGGGAGGTCAGAACACGATGTGCAACATGTGGTCTTGTATTATCTTGTTGGAAGATGGCGTTTGGTAGGCCTCAAAGATACGGCAGAAGAACTGGATGTAGGATGTTGGAAATGTACTCTCTGCACTCAAATTACTGTCGATCCGAACTAGAGATGTGCGTATCATGTACCCAGTTGCTACCCAATCCATCACACCAGGTGCAGAGTCCCTATGCTGATATCGAAGGCAAGCAGGCGACGTGCGGTCTTCTCGGAGACTCTACAAGTATACGGCCATCAGAATACTGTACGCAGAACCGGGACTCGTCTGAAAAGACGACATTGTGCCACTCTTGTATCCAGCTTTGTCGTTCGGCGTACCAGAATCGCCGTCTCTCTTTATGCTGCATTTTCAAGGGAAGCCGAAGTAACGGTCGCGGTGCTGATAATTCGGTCTGCTGCAAACGTCGACACTCCGTAGATCGGATACTGGACGTACTGCGAACATGCACATTTCCAGACTAGTGGTCCGTTATGTGTTTGTACTGTTTTTCAGGGCTGACCTCACAATATGTCTGTCCTCTCGGGCGTTAGTCAGGGGACGGCAGATGACACCTTAAACATACGTGTTTGGGAGGTTAACGACTACCGTGCCGTTACACTGTTATTACAGGATCGTGGAATACCATTTCACACATTCTCTATTAGGTCAGAAAAGCCGATTAAAGCGGTTATTAAAAAACTGCCTAAAAATATCTACCAGGAGTTGCTGAAGCAAGAAATTCTTAATTTTGTAATTCCTGTTTTGAAAATTAAACAGATTACCAGCTACAAAGGCGGGAAAGTTACTCCCCTAAATATGTATGTTGCCGAATGCAAGCGTACCCCAGAGGGAAAAAAGATCTATGATGTCACCTTTCTTAGAGGCTTAGATGTGAAAGTAGTTAATTACAAAACCTGGCCAGGTCCCGTGCAGTGCCATAAGTGTCAGCGCTATGGACACACACGGGATCTGTGCTACTATAAGGCCAGATGCCTGAAATGTGCTGCTGTGCATGAGACTTATATGTGCAAGCAGAAAACGAAGAGAAAGCTCCGGTCTGTGTCCTCTGCGGGGGCCTCACGTGAGTTCTTACAAGGGGTGTGAAAAGCACCCTGACAATTTAGCCAAAAAGGCCAAGAAACACTCCAAAACAGCAGAGAACAAAAGCCTAAGATTAACCTTACAGAAGAGGATTTTCCGCCTTTGTCGGGTGATAAAAATGATCAAAATACCGCTTCCAAAAAATCATGGAGACCCAAGAAAAATGTTGATTTTGAAACAACTAAAAATAGTGATGAACCATCATTTTTAGATTGGATCAAAGAGCAGTTAGGTATGGCGAAGCAATATCTACAGAAATTTAAATGTGCAAAAGGTATCTTTGCAAAATTTGAAGCAGGCATGGGAGCCTCCGAATACTTTACTAACCTGGATTATGGATTTTAGTTCACATCCAGATGTTAGTAATGTTAAGTCGGCAACCTCCTGCTTCATGACAATATCTTATTTCAACGCAAACGGCGTTAAGAGGCAACAGTTAGAGCTCACGAACTATCTAACAAAACATAAAATTGACATTATGCTTATAAATGAAACTCATCTGAGAGCTGGAGATAAATTCTTCATAAGAGGTTACTCCGTACTCAGACAAGATCGTACGCACAATAGGGGTGGCGGTACGGCTATTATCATTAAAAATCATATTAAACATTCATTGTTTATACTTCCAAGTACAACTAACATCGAGCATACAGCCGCATTGATATATAGTGCAACAAATGAGGCATTCCATATCGGTCTATAACCCCCCAGGTCGGACGCTCTTAAATCAAGATTTGGATAAATTAACACCTACCTCATATCCCACAATCATTGCTGGTGACCTAAATGCAAAAAGCAGGCATTGGAACTGTAGAGGAGAGACCCCAAATGGAGACGTTCTGCATGAATATCTAATTAATCACGAAGTTAAGCTCATAGCACCAGATCAGCCAACTCGAATTCACCATAACGGAGTAGGAGATATATTGGATATTGTCCCGTTAAAAAATATAAATATAAACCCAGTATTGGAAGTACAGGAGGAGCTAAGCTCAGACCATCTACCGGTTAAGTTTGAGTTTTACGGCATGTATCAGCCTCTAATGAATACGAAATACTAAACAGACTGGAATAAATTTGCAAATTTATTGGCAGATCACCCTATTACTTACAATTTCAGTTATAGCGGAGACATGGATGGTGCTGTACATTCATTTCAAAATAAAATTCAAAATGCTATTAAAAGTGCTTCATACAAATGTAAAGCAAGTGATATGTTCACCCTCCCTGACAGTATACAAAGAATAATAAAAGAAAGAAATAATACTCGTAAGCGATGGCGACAAACATTAAATCCGTTTGACAAAAGAAGCTAAATTATTTAAACAGAAAAATTAAAGAGGAAATTAGTAACTTTAGATCCGAAAGATGGGAATCTTTACTTGCAACTATCGATATTTTTCCAAACACAGTGTGGGATATCGCAAGATCACTAAGGAAGAAATCATCCAACAGTAAAGCACCGTTACATCACATGGGGAGAATATTCTAATCCGAGGAAGAAAAGTAAATCTCATGGCCGACGTACTCGAAGATGTATTTAAGCCACATCAATTAGGAAATAGTGAACATGAACAAGAAGTATAAGAAACAGTTACTCAGTTAAAAGATCGCATCCGGCAATTATAAAATTCACTACCCCAAGTGAAGTGCGTGCAATTATCCATAATCTAAAAACACGAAAAGCAAGCGGCTTTGATTACATAAGTAATACCGTGCTTAAAGCACTTCTACGTAAATGTATTGCGCAGTTAACACAGATCTTTAATGCTTGCATAAGACATGCACATTACCCACAACAGGGAAAGCACTCAATTATAATTACTCTGCCCAAGCCAGGAAAACATCACAAAGATCCAAGAAATTATCGACCCATCAGTTTATTGCCATCAATAGGGAAAATCTTTGAAAGAATATTGAATGAAAGATTAACAAATC
Source organism: Stegodyphus mimosarum (assembly GCA_000611955.2). Lineage (NCBI taxonomy): Eukaryota > Metazoa > Arthropoda > Arachnida > Araneae > Eresidae > Stegodyphus > Stegodyphus mimosarum. Next base: position 91,271 of record KK113928.1, read on the forward strand.
ACCTAAAACAATTGAACCTCATAGGTAAAAATCAATTCGGCTTTAGACGCGGCCACAGTACAACCCACCAAATTTTAAATTTGGTAGAATACATTGCTGATAATTACCAGAGAAAAAGAGCAGTCGCTGCGTGTTTCCTCGACTTCGAAAAAGCATTCGATAGAGTGTGGCACGCAGGGCTGCTTTACAAGCTCACCAGTTTTATGCTGCCTGTAAGCTTAATACATCTTTTCATGTCCTATTTAAAAAGAAGGACGTTTCAAGTGAGATACGGATTTACTCTGTCAACAAAAAGAATTATTTATAGCAGCGTCCCTCAGGGGTCAATTCTCGGTCCAAAATTTTTTGCAATCTACATTAATGATCTCTCCAATCCTCTGGAAGCAAGGACTCTGAAATATGCAGATGTTACAGTTGTTCTGACCACCTCAAGAAACCCCCAACTTGCTATTTGTGGCGACATCATTCGCGTTGATGAAGCGCCATCAGCGAAACTTCTCTCATGCGTTTTTCTTTTCACCAGAGTGGCAACAGTAAGCCTTCAATAAGAAAAAGAACATTGACTGATTTTCTGTCTGTATTATTCCATATCCAAAAAAATGTAAATAAATATTAATCTTCTTGGAGTCAGAACGACGTTTAAAGTTTGCTATGTTCCAAACTTCCACATTCATGTTCGTGTAGAAGTGCAAAGATATACCCAATGTTTCCTATGAATTAAATGGGCATAGTCCAATTGCACTCCCATTATGTATTTAAATTTAGGTCTTAGGACTTGCATAATACGCAATTAAGAACATATGAATAGAATTACAAGAAAGAGATTACAAGAAATATTAACAGTCGGTGTCACTGCACTTACATACTTTGGATCATATCCAGTAGCTTTATAATGCTTAGAATATTTGATACTAATGTTGCTTACACTAAAATTTTGTAAAAACATAATTTAGAGTAAAGCAAAGAATTATATAATAAACGGATAAAAATTAATAATAAATCAAATGGTGTTCGTACCTGCGACTGTCGCCAAGGTCAGCATCAAAATTCCCCTTTTTTGGGAACCTGACACTAAAATATGGTTTCTTCAGATTGAAGCCCAATTTCGCAATGCTGGAATAACGGCTGATCAAACAAAATATGATTATGTAGTCAGTTCTATTGAAACAGGGACATTGTCACAAATCTCTGATATTCTCACTAAACCACCAAACAACGGCAAATATCTGGCCATTAAAAACAGGCTGATTTCTCTGCTTTAGAAGATTGAATATTATTATTTTCAAGAACAGTTACTGCAAGATTTTTTCACATTTATTAATTATATCCATAAATTGTGATTTACTTTATTATTAACTCGACCAATCAGAATGCACAAGTGTGCTTTACTTCGTCCTTTCCTATCATGTGATTTCAGTGTGACAAGACTGTGTTTGTGTTACGCGTTTTACTTCACTATTGACTGGACTCCTTGTATGTTGACCGAGCAGTGCTCATTTATTCGGACTTTGTGTTTTTTACCGGAGCCGATGTTTAACTACGGACTTTGTGTGCCATGACCGAAGCCCTAGATCGAGCCAATTATGCCAAATTCTACATCAAATAGCAATGGATACGTACCTTATATGTAATGCTTTCAAATGCTATCACAATTAACGTAGCTTCAATGTTTACCACAAAGAAATACTGCTAAAATTGCAAGTCATCTGAATGCTATCATAATTTAACATCGTATATTGCTATCTCGGATATGCTCATCATACTAATTGCAAATTTTCAAAATCTTCAAATGCTGTTTCCCGACAACTTGGCTGCTGTATTCACGTCCACGGACGATAGGTGTAAATCAGTTACAGCTTAATCATCATTCAAGCAATTAGCCCAAGGGCGGAAATTTAATGAAGAGTGAAGACCGTAATGGTCATGCTTTGTCTTAAACGAAACGATCTACAGAGACTGAAGATCGAATAAATTACTTTTATATAGAGCAGGGGACATTAAAAAAGTTGATTTTCCGAGGACATGTCTTACGATTGAGCCTATGGCCCTTTGAAACATTGCAGAGACCCCGAATAAGTCCACAGCATTCCAAGGAATGCGTAAACCTCTGATTTGGTAATAAATGTGGTTTTTGGTACTTCCTCCGGTTTCAAACTTATGTAAAAATATCCAGATGTGAGGCCAAGCTTCGTCATGTATTCTGTGGATTTAATTTTTCTGATTATTTCCTCAGTTACTGGTAAGGCGTAGACAGGATAATTCTTTTACTATTTTCTTCTAGTAAATAGTCAAACACCGATATTCAAAATCAGTGAGTGGGAGATTATTGTTTTTCGGCATAATGCCTTTAACATTATGGCGAAAAACAATAGTGTAGGGACTACTTATGGGTATTATACATTTGCTTTTCAACATTTCGGAAATATGCTTTTATCTTATTTATTCTTTAACCTGGCGTTGGGGGTTTGCTATGCATGGGTGTGATTTTCTGTTTCTATCAAATAACTGAGCACATGGGTCAACACTGGGGTTTCATCAAATAAGTCTGAAAAATATCTAACTGCTCCAACTTTGTTTCTTCTTCCAGCTTCAACTCTTTCAGGTCGAAGGCCGGCGACCGTACTTTTTTTTCACTGTACTTTAGTTTCCAGCTGCACTGTATTTTCTTGAAAATAAATTTCTGAATTGTTGCAATTGCTCTGGAAACTGAATTTGGATCCTACAACAATAATAGATATTTTAGCCAGTTATCGCTGTGTATGAAATAGTATTGCGAGGACTTACGAAGGTTCTAAGTAAACTCTTTATTCAACCTTAAACTTTTGCCATAAAGCCACGACTTGTGCTACAGACAAAAGCTACTTTTAATATAAAAGGTACGACTTGTGCTATAAACAAATACTATTATTTGTGGCGATGTAGATTAAATAATGTTGCATGCGTACGGGTTAGTGATGGGTTGAATGCACAAATCGTTAAAAAGTTAATAAAATTCATTCTTTTCACAAGAAATAAAACAAAATGCTGAAATATTTCCTCAGAAATATTCGTACACTATCACAATATCTCACAGTAATTATATTTTGAATTACTACCAACGTTAAACAGAACTCAATTAAAATCAGAGAAGCTTATTCGATCTCACAGCGAATTCGCTACAATCAGTAACAGCACTAAGTAAACAACAGTTCGCTTGAAACAACTACAACTGAGCTGAGATGTTTTAATCCCGTTTTTATAAGCTTTTTAATCATCACGAGAATATTCTGGTAAAATCTATTTTCTCAATTTTTCTGGATAGCAGAAGCAATTACGAGATATCTATTTATTAAACGCACGTGCTCTTTTATTTTTACTTTTCCAGCGTAGCTTTCTCTTCACATAAGTCTCCTGCTGCATTGCAGCGCAAGTAAACAATTTTAATTACAGTTCTACTGAAAATAGCAAATTAAATACAAAATCCGTAACAGCGATCCCTTCCCAAGCACTCCACGTCCCGGGCAGTGCAATCTCTGGACAAGAAGCCAAAGTTACCACTAAGGCACCAATGCAATTACAAACATTACATTACAATAGCACACAACATAAACAATAATTGCAATAAGAAACCTAGAACAAATCAAATACTATCACATATTAAATACAGATCAAGCACTACAAAATACTTGACTCGCTTTTGTGCAGAACGGTGCATCACTTCAAATTGGGCCCGGACATCTTGGATGTATTCCTCAGGCGATGAAGGCGCATCCGTTGGGGGGGGGCAAACAAGAGATCATTACGCAGACGAAGATCACGACCGATGAGCATCCGGAAGGGAGAATTGCTGGTAGTCTCGGGTTTCTCTTCTTTCTTAGTATGATTTCAGCAGTTTTCTGAGCCTGTTCTTTCAGACAACGCGTCGGCGTTTCGAGGTGAGGATTCCTTCTGCTGACGGATAGTTATGTCCTCTGATGCTGAAAGCAGTTTGTTGAAGTCCAAGAAAAAATTCTATTTCTTTAAAACGTCCAATCCAAGTACGCAAGGATATGTAATATCCGCCACATATGGCGTGTGATGGTAGGTTGTACTTCCAAGCGTTATGTTCGTGTTTAACTTCCCTTCTATGTCAATTTTGTCGCCTGAAGCAGTGTGGAGGTAACACAGGATAGCGTCCAAATGAGTTTATAGATATCACTGCTACGGAGGGATGTTCCCTTGTAGGGAGTACAAAGAAGGGAGACTTGAGATATTTTCGATGATGATTTTCAGACTGAGCTTGTGTGCTGTTAAGGCGTGTTATCTCATCGCTCCGTTCAGTGTGGTGCGCCATTTCGTTTTTTACAGCCTCGTGCTCGTGCTTACGCTTTCAGTTAGTGTTGTGTACAATGTTTCCGACTAGTAATGGTGTTGCGATTGTTGTAATGCGTTATTAGTCTACTTCGTGGATTTATTGAACTTTTCGGATTTATCGAAAACGGAAGAAAAAGAGTTCAGACCTCTCACCCCGGAAGATGCTAATGCAGTTGCCCGGCGCCTCGTGGCGGGGCTGCCCGAGGAAATTGTCAAGTTAGCTGATGAATATTTGGATAATAAATGGAACGACTTACTGTTAAAGGGTACGCTGAATCTAATGGACTATGTTGCGGTTCTTGGATATATCGAAAAAATTAATAACATCATGGTATCGGCTCAAATGACTTTAGAATCATTAAAGGAACACAAACACCTTCCAGTATATGCAGATACGAAGAGAAAGAAGAGCATCGCCGAAGACTTGCTACAGTTATTCAGAGGTAAGTGTAAATCATTTAGTGATTTGAATCCAGAATTTGCTAACCTTAATAGGGCTCAAATTAAGTTAATGTTAAGTACACAGTTCAATGATTGTAGTGTTGTTAATGATATCCCTAATGATAATGATGTGTCAATCATAAATGAAAAAGCTAACGTAAATAGTAATCAGTGTGAAAAGTGCATACAGCCCAAACGTCCTTCGAAAAAAACAAGTAAACGTTCATTAAAGGATTCTGAGGGGCTCATTTCGCCCAAAAAAACGGCCCGCCCATTCAAAGTTGTAAAAACAAATAGTGAAATTCAGACAGGAAATAAGTTTGAAACTTTGTAAAAACTCAAAGACAATGAAACAACCGAATGTATGGGTGCACAGAATGAGGAGTTGTTGGTTGCACAGCGAAAAATCAAACCCATTATGGCTAAACCCATCATGAAATATTCAGATTTTCTTAAAAAAATGAGAACAGACACCAAATCAAATTTCTCAGGAAAAGTTTCAGGAGAATTTCTTAAAATCTCCCCAGAGACTGAAAATGACCATCGAGATGTCACTCGATACTTGGAAACAAACAATATTGACCATTATTTAATACTAAAAAATGTAAACAAACCCATAAAAGTTGTAATTAGAGGCTTACCAATTGACTGTTCGACAGAGGAAATCCATGAAGAATTAAGCAATTTAGGTTTTAATGTAAGGAAAGTTGCACAAATGCACAGGTTAAGATCTAAGGTTCCAATGCCATTATATCAAATACAGTTAGAAAATACACCAGAAGTAGGAAATATTTATGATCTAAAGCACTTCATGCTTTTCTATGTGGAAATTAATGAGTATAAAATTAATGGAAGTGTTGTGCAGTGTTATAACTGCCAGCACTTCCATCACAATTCTGACCAGTGTAGGCTGAAACCTCGCTGTGTCAAATGTGCAGGCGAACACAAAACTTCGGACTGCCCAGATAAAATAGTAGAGACTGTTAGGTGCTGTAATTGCTTACAATCAGGACATACAGCCAATTTTAGAGGGTGTTCAAAGTTCCCTAAGCTAAGCAGACAACAACAAAACCAAAGTAAACACCCACACAATATTACAGAACCCACAAATATGTCAGAAAATGTCTCAGTAACACCAAACTTTAAGTATCAATAGTCTTGCAAGTAAGAAAACAGATAATAGTAGTCAAAATCAAAACCTAAACATTAGCTCAATTATGGAAATCTTTAAATTCATTAAGGAAATAGGTAACATTTTCCATGTCTTATCATTAACCAATATTATTCAGAAAATAAAGGCCAAAATGCCTGAAATCCAAGCCACAGAAAATTCAATCGACAAACTATTTATTCTATTTAGCTTATTCGAAGAATTATTTACGAATTAATTCTTGTAAATATGTGCATAGTTAAAATAACAACTTTTATTTGAAACTCATTTTTAATTATGTTTCGACTAATGTTGCTCCTTTAGTATCTGGCTATATCCTTTCTGTTTGTAATGATTGAATATGTTGTTATTTAAAATGGATTCATGTCACTACTTGATTTACCTCTGTTATGTTATGTGCGTTTCTTCTTCTGCTGCTAGTTACCACTCGAATCACCCACCAGATTTATTGAGAGGTCGATTGCAAGTCTACATGCGTTGGTCACATACAATATAGCTACACTACAACATTATGAATCTGCTAGTTTTTTCTGAGAGGACTGTCAGGTGTTAGATAAGTATTTACTATTATGTAACTAATAGTCGTTAGTTTTGCCATCTATTAGGAACAACAGAAACATTAGATTAGGTGTAGGGCCTCCGGCCCAGGTACCCTGGTGCTAGCACCTATATTGTGAAGGGAGACCTGATACAAAGACATTAACAAAAGAGAAATCTTGGGGAATCGGCTACAGAAAAAGTGCTTAGAGGTGTTACATTCTCAACAGAGCTCAGTTTCTCAAAGCAAAGAAAAGGGGCTCTTTTATGAACATTGACAATAATGGAAACAAAGATTTAAGATTTTCAACTTCAATTGTTATTTATAGCATAAAATAAAGTAATAAAACTTTTGAGTTTAAGGAATGGCGTTTAATTTAAATATTGAATTTTTTAATTTACAGTTTGAACATTTATTTAATGCGTTATCTAATTTTGAGTTTATATAACAACGTTTAACTTTGTATTATTTACCTTAAAGAAACGTGTTTACTGCATTTTCTGGATGTTACAAATAAATTAATAAAGTAGTAATTATTGTTAAATTATGAGGAGTCACGTAGCATTCTCGGCATAACGTATAAGATTGGAGAGTGCTGGATATATTTTTTTCGCGGTTTGTTTAGCAAGGACCGGATATTTGCATGGATAGAGAGCTCTCTGTGGTAGCAAAGTGAGGTTTGAAGAGAGTAAGAACTTAATGTTACTTCTTCATGCTCTTAAACCTCATTTTCCTATTACAGAGAGGTAAAAAATAAGTTACTTCTTACCTCAGTCATTTTAAGAGACTAAGTGCCATTATTAAAGAAACGACCAGAAAATGAACGAAGGAACTGCAATGAATTTTCAGCCCAATAAAATTATTCTTCTGTTTATAAATTCAAATTAAAGCAAGTTAAAGCAGACCAGTTTTTAACTGCGTCTGTTAACTAAAATTTCGTGGGTTAAAAACAATTCTTGTTCCTTATTACTGCACAGCACTAAACATCATTCATTACTAATATAATGATGTAAGAGATCAAAAAGAATTTTTTTTCTTTTGCAGTTTTAAAGTATAGCTATTTCTATGTCAAGAACTAGCTAATGGAACGATTTTTGGACCTAAATGCTTTCAGTAGTAAGTTTTGTTCTAAAAATCTTCAATGAATTTAATTGAACACTTTTATAACTTGATGTAAAGAAGTGCATCGTTCAGCCATGCCTTAATGTCCCTCATGCATATTCCCAAGCAACTTAAATGCTACACTATTTTTGATTAGTGCCGTAGAGACGGAAAAGTGGTTAGTGACTGATTGTCGTATCGAAGGGCCCAGGTTCAAATACCGGGGAAGGCATGGATTAAGAGGCAACGGTGGCCTATATATTACCCTCATAATAAAGTGACCACCGCTTCCGGCCTTAATAGTGGCCATTGCCTCTAACGGCTAGTGCCGGCCATTGGAAATTTAAAAAAAAACTGTTTAGCCTGATTTAAAGATGTGTGGCAAAGCACTCGAGAGCAGTCTAACAAAGGCAAGGAATGTCTTTACTAACCACTTTCCCTTTTTAAGAGAGATTGGCTCGTTTATACGCTATACATATGGAAAAAAAAACATGAAAAATCTCATGCAGTTAGCTCGTTCCCCCCAGGATCTGAATCTTGTCGAACTACCAGAATTTAGCAATTTAATTCTCTGCAGCCTGAAGAATCATTTACTTAAAGTGTAGTAGTATATCATGGCCATTTGTTCATAGGATAAATGTCTTCGTGAAAGATTTTCTGAGAGACCGTGTAATATAAATAATGCTTGGGTTCAAAGATATTAGCAAAATATCGAAAATAATGTTTACAAACTATATTATATAGCAATTAGAATTTATTCTTAAACACACTTTCAGTATGAAACTCAAAATGGCGAAAAACACGTACATATAATTTATCAGAAAGTTCTATGATCGTTAAGCACTGTAAAACAACAACGAAAATTTGAAAATATTTCGAGTTTTACTTACAGCCAACATATACAAGACAAAAAAAAGCGTAAGCATAAGAATTGAATTTTTATATGCAGAATATCCGTATAGTAAGATTTTGATTCCTGTAATTTGATTTGCGTGTGGTACAAGGTTACTTTACTTTAATATTTTCAGATATCAGCTTTCATGAAAGGTACAGTGTTTTCAATAAATTTAATGAATAACCCACCTTTCTCTTTCAACTCGTTCTAGTCGCTATGAAGAATACCATTGGAGTGCTTGACCAGCCCCTTGACAATCAAGTGAAGAAACATATGACTTTAAAATACATTTGAAATTTAAAAAATTGAGCACTTTCAATGCTTTTAAGAAAAAAAAAGTACGAAAATTAAATATACGAATTAGTTGTAAAATAATAATTTTTTTTCTAGATACTTCAGAAAATTTTCTGTCTGCGTTCTTAGTCAAATTTTAGCTCATATGTGGACACATAGATAATCAATTAAAGTTTGATTAGCAATTAACTTTATGATTTTAATAATTTTTTTAATAATTTACAGTAGATGAAACCAATTACATAAATAATTGATCTTGTATGAATACAAATGTTTACGCGTATTTTATTTATAAATGCGGGAAATATTGTAGGAATAGCTAATTCATTGAAAGTCCCATTCAGATTACCTACAGCCATAAATTAGCAAAAGCGTCAGGAAAAGCCTGATTAAAATTAATAAAAAAATAGCAAGTCTAGCCCCGACACTATATATAATATATTTTCAAAGTGTAGTTCAATAAGCAATTCTTAAAAAGAAAAATAAAGAGCTTGCGTATGCTTTCGTATTAGCAAATTCGAGCTTTGAATTCTCAGCTCATCTTAAGATGGGCTAAGAATAAATACCCTCAGTATGCTTGAAGACAGAAGTCTTCAGGAGTATTCAGTATATGCACCCTCAGGATAATAAACGATAAAGTTCTGAAGATATCTGAGAAACAACATCCTCAGGAGATCTTCATATATCCCGGGACATTGCGACTTGAACAGGACATCCTTAAGATATTGATTTACGAAGTCCTCAGAATATCTGAAAATCAACATACTCAGGAGATCTTCATATATCCCAGGACATTGCAATTTGAACAGGACATCCTCAGGATGTTGACTTAAGAACAACATCCTCAGGATATCCTAACTGTTTCTTGGGACATTGCGACTTAAGTAGGATACCCTGAGGATGTCTTGTGTTATGGGGGATCAGGACGCCTATTCTACGCTCCGAGAGTCGGGAGCAGTTTGTGGGCCGCCAGATGTCGCTGCTAGTGAAAAAAGGTCTGTCAGACATCCTATGCTCTGTGAGTACGGAAATTGTGGAAAGCGGAGAAAAGAAAAAAAAATCGCAGCAGTTCAAAGGAAGAAGGGAGTTCAAAGGAAGTTCGAGTTAGAAAAGTTTTGGTTTTTAATTATTTCAATTGGACAAGAAGTATCTGAATTAAACGTTACGTAACATGGAAAGATCTCAAACTTTGGAGAACAGATGAATTTAGGGGAGCACCAAATCTAGAATGATAATTTTGAGATTACCAATTATTCTTACAGAGCTATCGTATTTTATTATATCTTATATATTCCCTCCCCTTCAAAAGAAAAGTTGGGAGAGCAGGGTGCCAAAAAAGCATTAGAGCAGCAAAATATGAGAGATATAACTTTGAAAATACAAAACATAAAATTAATTTTTGAACAATTAAAAAAATATAAGTCGTAAAATTTTGAATTCAATGATAATTTTAAGCATTATATTCTTTTAAAATAATTGTACATTTTTAGAGTCCTCAAGTTGTTAGAATGTCCAATGAAAATTTTGTACTCTTGACGAAAATAGTTCCACAAAATAAATGTTCAAATGTTTTCATAAAGTAAATGTTCAAATAAAAGTCTCGAATTTGATGAAAATATTTCCATTCTCTAGTATAGATTGATCCACGAACTTAGATGTGGAAATATAACACAGAATTTATGATTAATTGAAAAAGTTCTTCTTATTGTAGATACATATATTTAATACAATAGAAAATTCAATATGAAAACATAATAATATAATGCAATACTAGAAGAAAAAAAAGAAAGGTTTGAGATTTTAATTTACGTCCAAAGGGACATTGTTTTTAACGTTTTTTGTGTTACCTTTATTCATTAAATATCATGTTCTATATACTAAAAGCATAAAGTTCAGTTCAACAACAATATCGCAAAATTATTTGAAAATGAACATATCTTTGTTATACCGGAACAGTACGGGTTTCGAAAGAAACACTCTACTATCCATCAATTATATAGAGTCACAGAATACATCTCTCAAGGACTTCAAGACAAGCAATTCACAGGTGCCATCTTCTTAGACATAGCCAAAGCTTTTGACCGTGTCTGCCTTGAGGGCCTCATACACAAGCTCATCACTCTGAGTTTCCCAGAATACATCACAACCATCACTCACTCCTATTTAAAGGACCGACACATTGTCGTTCGTCTAAACAAATCATTCTCTACACCTAGAGTAATCAAGGCTGGGGTCCCACAGCGGTCCCTCCTTGGGCCCATACTCTATAATATATACACGAACGATATCCCACAGACACCACACACCACCCTAGCTATGTATGCCGACGACACGGCAATTCTATCAAAAAATGCATCTCGTGGCTCAGTCATACTATCACTCCAAAACCACATCCGTGCACTAGTCCTGGCTCACTACCTAGAAGATTAAGATAAATGAAGAAAAATCTGATGCTGTATTATTTGCAAATAAAACAAAATATGACATTGATCTTCATGTCTATATGCAGAATATCCCCATCCCATGGACTAAGCAAGCCCGCTACCTTGGTGTTATTTTAGATCGCTGGCTCACATGGTCCTCACACATTACATAACTTTTAGCCAAGTTCCGAGTACGTAAACGTACACTATCCCCCTTAATTGCTCGGAATAGCGTTCTCTCTGTTGAGAATAAAATACTCATTTATACGATCCTTTTACGTCCCATACTCACATACGCCTGTCCTGTTTGGGGTTATGCCTGCCATACTAATATTCAAAAGCTGCAAGTTATACAAAATGTTGTTCTCGGACAAGCGGTGAACTGCCGCTGGTTCATACGAAACACGCCAGTTCATCATGAACTTAACATACCAGAAATTCAAATGTGCATAAATAATGGTTAAAAAATTCTTTGTAAAAATCCTTGACTTGCGAAATCCAATCTTAAACTATGACTATGAAAGTCAGGATAATAGAAAAAGACCTCTTGTGGTGCTGCGACACCTTACTTAATTCAGTTTCTCATGTCACTTATCCTTGTTATTATTTATTTATTTATTTACTTTGATCTCACTACTGTTACACAATTATTAATCAATATACTCTCCCATGCTCCTATTCGTTTTACTACTCATTTGTTTCTTTTAAAATTACTTATATTCTCATTATGTAATTGAGACATGTTTGGCATATTGGCATTTCTGATCTTGCTGCTTATAATTGCTACACTCTGTACACATTATCACGGCTTCAGCTTGCGCACTTATCTTCGACTTCAAGGTTCTACAGCATCAAGTGTTGATCTCTTCGGACTTTTTAATGTGTTCTATCTCGCTATGAACTCTCACCCGATTTCAAGTTGTTAACGTAGGACTATTTAAATTATGCTACCTGCAATGAACTGTTCGAAAGTACACAGATTCGAAAATCGGCAACAAATTACCTCGGGATTGCGATAAAATGCGGAAGCCCATAAAAGCGAACACATCGAGTTTGCCTGAGCCGACATCCCATATTCTGTGAGTACGGAATTCGTTGGAAGCGCGGGGAAAAGTGTTGCCCCGTCGTCAATCAGGCTTGTGCAGTTGACGTTCTAGGTAGACAATGGCTTTGTATGTATTTTCAACGCCATTTTTTTCGTATTTAAACGAAGAATACAATCGTAGATCTCTGAATTGGTGGTTCGAATTTATAGAAAATATGTTGATGCTTTTGCTCTGCCCGAAGATGTTTTCATTGCATATTTCAGATTGCCAAAATTTATAGTTATTTTAATTTGTGATGAACTTAAGAGAGTATTTGGAGCCACATACAGAAAACAAAAACACAATTTCTACTGAAAGAAAGGTTATTTATACTTTTCCTGAAATTATAGATATGCTTAAAAATGTAGAAGATAATAAGTATTTATCTAGCACATAATCCTTCTTCAGTTAATAATAATATAGACATCCGAGAAGCGTTTACTCGATTTATGTACAGCAATAATTAAGTTTATTTTATAATATAACAGCGAAATACCTTACGAACAATATTGTGAACACAATAAGAAATGTCGTTCATTATTACGCGAAATTCACACTACTGTAAAATAAAAATGAAAAAAAAATTTAAAACTATAAAACAGTTTTATAATATTTTTTCAGTAGTAGTACTGTAGAGATATTAGATTATTACGAAGCAGGAGAGGTGAAAAATAAGCAACGCCTTCGCCGGGAATCGAACCACGGATCTCTCGGTTACGGGTCGAGTATGCAGACCACTACACAAAACACTACACCACGAAGGCATGGGAAGAAGGTAGGAGAAATACCTTATATACTCCCCCTTTGAAAGGGCGACTGGGGTTTGGGGGACCCAGTCGCCAAATCCCGGTGGTGGAGAATCATCATTCACCATTTTTTTAGTTCGGGCGCCAGTTGTAGAGAAATTAGGTTATTACGAAGCAGGAGAGGTGAAAAATAAGCAACGCCTTCGCCGGGAATCCAACCACGGATCTCTCGGTTACGCTTCGAGCATGCAGACCACTACATGACGAAGGCATGCGAAGAAGGCGGGAGAAATACCTTATAGTACTACTACTAGTGTGATACTGTTAAAAATAATTATTAGCCCAAAGTGCCTTATCCCAGAAGGGCTATTAATTTCCTTTCGGCATTTTGTGGAGTTTCACTATAAACGGCGTTTCACTTTTCAAATTGTTGCCACCAAATATTATCGCACTGCATTATATTTAAAGAAATTAAATAATGAAGAATCTGCATAAATATAGGAATGTTTCTCGCATTGTGTTAAAACAATGGTACCTAGAGCCATCAAATTTTGAATAACGTAATCCTGCACCCTAATATAGGTATCTGCAAGCCCAAATTTGGAAATGGGAATTTGTTTTATTATCTATTTCATATTTTGTAAAACATTTATGAGTTTTTGATTAAGGAATTGAACAATTTCAAAGCGAGCAATAGCAACACTGTATGGAAAAAAAGAAAAAAAAAAAAAAGAGGAAAAACATATTTTCATCTCTAGCGCGCGAGATTTTGTATCGGAAATTCTAAAGATATGCTCTTTTTAAATTATGTGATATTGCTGTTGAATTGAATTTTATGGTTTAAGTGCGAAGAACGTGATATTTAATAAAATGAAGTAACACGTAAAACGTTAAAAAAACGCCTTTTTGGGAGTAATATAAAACCTGAAGGCTTTTAGATTTTTTTGTTGCGTGTGTAATTTTATTACGATTTAAAACTGGTTTCTGAGGGAGGACTTTCTGGGGGAAACTGGATCGTATACACGTTACACACTGCGAAAGCCACGAAGGCGCTGACGTTGCCAACTCGCTCGGGGGATTCAAATCTCGGACCGAACTACCTGCGTTCAGCGACTCTACCGCTCGGCCGCTGTTGGGCTTATTAGCAGAATATTAGCATAAAGTGACAATGCTATAAGATTGAGAGTTTCTTCATGAGACACTTTTTTTGTAATCTATTAGTATTAAAAAATAATTGTTTCTTTGCAAACGTAAAAAAGGGGGATAAGAATTAACTGTTTATAGCAGAGTTCTCCTTTTTCTATTGTAAAAGAGATATTGATTATTATTATAGTTTTCTATTTAATGTGTCAAAACGTTAAAACGCTGGTTTGACAAAGACTTCAACTGCAAGAGACCTACATTGATTATTTTTACTTTAGTGCTTCCATTGTGAAAATAATATTACTATCTTTTAATTATTTTCACAGAATAAAATCCTTTCAGAAGGAAGAATATTTAAAATAAGCAATTCTTATATACATAAGAAATTAAATTAACAGCAACGTAATATTAAAAAATATATATATGACAAAAATTGCAATACGAATTAATCACACATACATAATAGATTATAATAACTTTGGTTATATATTTTATATTGAAAAATTATTTTCTATCATATTAATTATATGATAAATTATTTAAATTAAAGCATTTTGATGCATGGGTGATAGCTGAATGCAGCAGCAATCGGCCATACTCTAATGAACGAATGAATTTTATTTCTTTTCTTGAAAGAAATAATTTTCATAGAAAGAGAAAATAAAAAATAGGAAGAAGGCATCAAGAAAGAAATATTTTCTTTCTAATTTCTTACAATAATTTTCTAATATTAACTGTAAAATAAATCGCGTGAAAACACAGTTTAATGTAAACTTGAAAAAAAAATGAAATAAACCTAGTTTGCAATTAGATTGCATATAATTAATCATATAAATTTAAACGATAAAAATTTTTTTTTCTAAAAAGATTTTAAGTAAACTTAATTCATTTCCTCTTATCTGTTTACCCTTGCTTTCATGGTATTCCACATCTCTTATTTCTTAGCCTTAAATTCCTTAACTTTCCTCTTAAAATACGGGATTTCCATCTACATAGCACAGCAGCTGCTGCGTTTTGGTCATAATACTGTTTTGCGTATTTTCTTTTTTTAACTACAAATGCAGCGTGTGACTTAGTGAAATTGTAACGTTTTGCTGTCTATCAGTTGTGTAGAAACTGGAGAATAGTGACTGCACTGAAGAAGGGTTAAAAATACCCTTTATTAAACTTTTTAAATTATTTACAATGCGTCAACTTGACGCTAACATACTACGGCTCTGCTTGGGGGTAACTAAAACAGTAGAATCAAAACTCAAGAACTCAAGATATTAACAAGCAGTGGAATTAAACTACAGGTCTCATACAATCCTGTATCCAACAGCGCGTAGATGAGTCTAGTGGCAGCAAGGTAATAGCTATTAAGCCACGTCTAACCAGCAATAAATGCTAAGCCGAAACTTGCGTTACAACCACGCATAGAGATTTCCCAGACTCTCTAACTTTCTCTACTGGAACGTCGATATTTAAACTCTTTCTCCCACTGGTAGAATTTGCATTCCTTACGCGCGTTACCAAATTTAAATATTCTGGCACTGACAATTAGGGGAATGAAGGCTTATAGGAAAGTAACTTAAAATTAAATTTAACTGGTTATTTAAAATAAGTATAAATCCCTACATTTGTCCATGCCAGAATTTAACAGATTTGGATAAAGGTCCTTAAAGACCTGTTACAAACTAATAAATTCTACAACTAACAAGACCTGAGCCCCGTTTACACTCAAATACAAAAATTTAAAATTATAACCGGAAGAACTTTTTACATCATAGTTCAGTTGCACTTTTCTTCATAATCTTTCAATTGGCCTTCAATTATCTCCTTCCAGTCATCTGGAAGGAGTACTTATGAATACATTATTCTAACAATAAATAACACTTTAGCTTCACACTACAATCTTTTATTAAATTTCTAACCTTTCTAAGTTCTTTTTACATAGTTTCCAACCTTTCAGCTTTTCCGCACATTACAGTGCTTCATGAATTCACAACTCTTCAATTGCATTCATGCTTAAATTTTAAATTTTAAACCCCTTTAGGCTCTCCATAATGTGTTGGGTGAAAACGCAAGTGTAAAGTGTTATAGTGGAGAAATCTCCACCTAAACGCACATCGACTTGTTAGCACATAAGAACCTTCTGAGACACAACCTAAATTCATTTCTAAATTCCCCATGAGCTAATAAACATGAAAATTAACTAGAGTGTCGATGGAGAGCCCTACAAAACACGTGCATACCAAATATTTTCTACATTCATCTTAAACGCATAGAAGCTTTCGCTCAAAATCACATGATTTGATTTAACACATGATTTGATTTTTCTTTTGAGCGAACTCAATTGACTACATTAAACTTTAAATGCATTAACTTTTACATTTTGAATTTTTAGAACTAAGTACATATTATATATGCCCTTTTGAGCTTTAAACCTTCATTAAAAGTGTCATTTACTTTAACACAACAGATATTTCAACATTTTACAAACAAATACTTTTAAGACAATACAGAATAAAATGAAAATTTTACTTCAATGAATCGATCTTTGCTCTGTGCCTTCAACTTCGATAGGCCTCTTCTTCATTTTACCGACCGGTGGTCTTGTTTGCAGTAATCTTTCTGTACGACACCTCCTTGATGTATCCAAGGAGATTCTTGTGTGTATGCGATTCTTGTTTCTAGCCGGGACGTTTCTTTCATCCTTGAATTTTTTTCTTCGCTGGATCCTCCACACGTTTAGGGATTCTTTTCTCCGGAATTCTTCTGCTGGTTTAGGAACTTGTAGTTTCTTTGGTTCTTTGCTTTTTCGCGGGTGGCGGAAGTTGTGGTGGGGGTCATAATTGCCCCTGGGGAAGCCGCCTCTTCTGATTCGGAAACCTGGAAGAAATCATGTAAGACATCGAAATCGTTACGATCATAATATTCCTTCAATTGATCTCGATTAGCCTTTATTCTTTCTCCCGAATCTGTTTTTAAGTAAACACAGCCCCAAGGATCTGCTGTACAATGTACGGCCCTTCAAATTTATGGGCGAATTTTGATACGACATTTTGTGGTGCACTAGACAAAGTGAATTTATAAGGTATATCTCCCACATTCTTAGCGTGCCTTCGTGTTGTAATGGTCAGCACACTGAGCCGGTATTTCAGAGGTCCGTGGTTCGATTCCCGGCGAAGGAATTGCATATTTTTCATGTCTCCTGCTACTAAATAACCTAATGTCTCTACACTGGCGCCCGAACTAAAAGGGTTGTGGATGATGACTCTCCACATCCAGGATTTGGCGACTAGGTCCCCTAAAACCCTAGTCGCCCTTTAAAAAAGGGTAGTATATAAGGTATATCTCCCACATTCTTAGCGTGCCTTCGTGGTGTAATGGTCAGCACACTGAACCGGTATTTCAGAGGTCCGTGGTTTGATTCCCGGCGAAGGAATTGCATATTTTTCATGTCTCCTGCTACTAAATAACCTAATGTCTCTACAAATTTTCTTTTCAACACCTTATCCCCCACTTTAAAATCTGATTCATGGCGTTTTCTATCGTAATAAAGTTTCTGCCGCTCTCTTGCTACATCGGAATTTTTCAAAGCTTCATCTATCTGCTTTTGAATATTTGCTTGTTTAAATTATGGTTCTCGCGCTTGAACAAAAAAGCAGTTTGTCTAAAGGAGGCAACATCTTCCTATCCAGAAATAATTCAGTGGTGGGAATTTTACCCGTGGTATCATGCTTGGCAGTTCTTAAAGCATAGGCTTGTTGATCAACGCACCCATCCCAACGTTTATGATAATTTTTAACATAACTTCTAATTATTTTAACAATGTTTCTATTAACTCTTTTCGCGATATTTGCTTGTCTGTACGGGACCATTTTCATATGCCGTATGTCAAGGCCTTTATAGAGGTTCTAAAAAATTTGACTAACGAATTGCCTACCATTACCGCTTATTACTTTTAACGGTGCACCGTATTTTAAAATATACTTATGTAGGAACGCATCTGCAACTATTTTAGCCGTCGCTCGCTTTAAAGTAATTATTTCTACCCACTTAGAAAAATGGTCTGCAATCACCAACAGATATCGGTTTTTATTTAACTAACTTTGGGGAAAGGGACCAAAAAGGTCTATTGCAAGGAATCTCGTTAGGAAAAGTCGCCCGAATACTATTTAGATGCCCTGCCGGGCTATAATTAACGTCGTTAACTAACTGACATAACTAACAGGACCTGACATACGCTGTTACTATCTTCTGTAGTTGAGGAAAATACACCGCCTTGTGTACTCTACGCACCGTTTTCCTCACCCCTTAATGGCCGGCTGTGGGGCTATCATGAAGTTTCTGCAAAACACTCAACCATAGTGTAACGGGGATGGCTGGTTTGAATTCATGGTTTTCATTAGTCGATTAAGTATAGAACAACAGATTATCTATGATCTCGTAGTTTCGGGCCCTATTTCTAATTGCAGCAAGATCTGCATGTTCAAAATTATCTGGACCATTTAAATAAGCATAGATATTACCGAATTCTTGATGTTCTGGCAATTCAGCTATAATTGTTTCCCAGGAATCTAAAACTTTAGAAGCTAATATAGGTTATTTTATTTGATCCCTTTTTTCATCCAGTTTAATTCTTGACAAGGCGTCGGCCACTGTATTTTCCTTGCCGGGAGTGTGCTTAATTATTAAGTTGTATTCTTGTAACTTTAAGACCCATCTAATTAATGTAGGAGTTAAATTCTTTCCAGAATATAATCTGCCTACGGCGGCATAATCAGATAAGATTGTAACTGGGGCTTTTCCAAAGAAGACCCTAAACTTCTAAACTGCCATTAACACTGCTAACGTTTCCCTTTCTATCGCTGTGTAGTTCCTTTGTGTCTGACCCAAAGTTTTGCTGAAAAATGCCAAGGGGTGCCCTTTTTGAGTTAAAACCGCACCCGCGGCGTAAACTGAAGCATCTGCCGCGCTCTCCAAGTTCTCGACCCCTTCCGGGAATTTTAACACTGGGACATTAGAGCTGTTTTCAATTTTTCAAAAACGGTGTTTGGATTCGCTGTCCATTCAAACTTGGATTTCTTTCGTTTTAAAACTAACAAAGGTTCAATAATATCGGCAGAATTTTGGATAAACGAGCGATAATATGATAATATGATCGATACCCTTAGCTGAGGTTTTGTATCCTAAATATCGTAATTCTTTAGTTGCGAATTTACATTTTGCGGTATTAATAGTTAAACCTGCTTCTTTTAATAATGAAAAAACTTCGTGGAGATCTTCCACGTGTTGTTCAAGAGTGTCACTAATTATGATAATGTCATCGAGATAAATCAAAGTGGATTCTCCTAGGACGGGACGTAAAATTAGGCCCATAGCGCGTTGAAAAGTTGACGGGGCCCCGAAAAACCCAAACGGCATGCGTAAAACTGCATAAGTGCCCGATTTTGTAATAAACACTGTTTTATTCACATCGTGTGGTTTCATGGCTATTTAAAAGTAACCTGAAGTAAAATCAAGATTGGTCATAAATTTTGTAGACCTAATTTTCCGTATTATTTCTTCTATTACTGGTAAAGGGTAAATAGGGAATTTAGTCATGCTATTAAGTTTTCCGTAATAGATCGTAAAACGATTAGCTTTTGGATCCGAAGGTGACAAGTTGTTTCTCTTTTTGCAGAGCACAACTGGGCTAGCATATTCACTATTGATGGGAATAATTTTTTTATCCACTAACATTTGTTCTACGTGATGTTCTATTATTGATTCTTTCTACTTATCATATCGATAAGGTTTTGCTTTACAAGGTTTGTTTAATTTTAATTCTATCTCATGGGTAACAATTTATGCATTTCCTGGCTTCTCAGAAAATAACGTATTAAATGTACTTACGAGTTCTTCCAGCATGGCTCTTTCATCTTGTTTTAGATGCTGGAGATCTATATCAGGAACATTTACCTCTTCCACCACCTTTGGCACCATATCCAAGAAAATGGAATTTTCTGCAATACGTTCATTGTGACGTTCGTTGCCCTGAGGAATTCTGTACCTAAAATTACATTGTTTTGCAAATTTTTAACAACAAAAAATATAACTTTCAAAACTTCGTTTGTTACCTAAACGTTCAGCGATAGCTTCCCGACACAATCGCAAACTTTCCCTTGTGCGGCAAGGATTTCTCTGCTACAGTTTTAAAACAATCTTATTTTTCAGAAATTTCTGTAGCAAAAATTTTAGCTTAAAAAATTTCTTTGCGCGCCGGTATTCACGAGTGCTTCTACGGGTACGTCGTTGACAAGAACCTGGATTATCGGTAGTTGGGAATTCTTGACTGCCACAGTATTTACATACAACTTAGAGGAATTTTGCGATGCACAGGGTGTCTGAACCCTGAATTTCTCAGGCCCGTCCATTCGTTTAAATTCTTCCTTCCTCCTGATGTTTGCTGGGTACGCTGGCGGTCTTTGGCTTTACCGTTTTCATTCTTGCTCGTTGACGGCGTAGTTAGAAAGCGTTTTCCTCCGTTGTATTTGGTTCTTTATGCTGCCGGCTGTCGGGAGAACTGCTGATAGTGTTCTTGGGTAAGAAATCTCGAATTTTTCGATATCCGCCGATTCTGGAACTTTACGGCTAATTCAAATAGCTCTTGCAGCGTTCATGGGTTTCTCAGATCCACGAAATCTTGCACTGCGGGTAATAATTTTGGTAATATAATTTCAGTTAATTCGTTATCGGGCTTCCTTCCATAGAGCATATTCACTAGTTTGACTTTACACAGGATAAACTTGGTAAGGTGTTCAACTTTCCGTTGATAAAAGCTGTAGAGTTCGCCTTCAAGTTTCACACGATCTTTCATGATCTGGAAGGCCTTTAGGCATGCCGCTTTGAAATTTTCAAAATTTTGGGTGAGGCTTCCGACTTCTCCGAGTAGGAATTTTCCAATTCGTTTCCACCAAGACTCCGCCTGTCCTCGGCGGTCACTAGAGGCGATAGCTACTTTTTGTCTTTTGGGTACCGGATACAACTGAAAGTGTGTCTCAAGGGATTCCAGGAATGAAGTGACAGAGTTTTTCCGTCGAACACCACTGCTGGTTTAAAACCTGCTCTCATCGTCTGTATTAAAAAGCCAAATCCATCCAATGGGCTTGTCACCATCGGGCCTACGAGTTCTGTCTCTTGTAAGGATGATTGTCCGTCCTGATTAATGGCCATCGGATCCCAGCAAGATGTTCGGGCGCCAGATGTAATGTTCTAATGTCTATCTGTTGTGTAGAAACTAGAGAATAGTGACTGCACTGAAGAAGGGTTAAAAACTACCCTTTATTAAACTCTTTAAATTATTTAAAATGCGTCAACTTGACGCTAACATACTACGCCCCTGCTTGGGCGGTAACTGAAACAGTAGAAACAAAACTCAAGAACTGAAGATATTAACAATAAGTGGAATTAAACTACAGGGCTCATACAATCCTGTATCCTACAGCGCGTTGAGGAGTTTAGTGGCAGCAAGATAACAGCTATTAAGCCACGTCTAACCAGCAATAAATACTAATAACGTTATTAGTTTGAAAAGGACTGGTCTCACAGTTGCTCGATAAATTAATTGCAAGAATTCGTTTGAAATTTTAACACTCTCTAAAAATTCGTTATTAAATATGTTATGTTTCCAAGAAGAAGATAAAACCGCGGACGGATTGTTAAATTGGAAGGGATTTCAGTTTGCTCTGTTAACGTTATATAATTTCCACCTTTTGAAATATTTATAGCTCTTCTTCACTGAAGAATTTATGACTAATAGATAAATGTTTAGCTTGAACTTTTAGCGTCAGCAGTTTAACTGCTCTGTGGTAGTCTGTAGACTTTTGCCCATCAGAGTTATATTTATGCTAATTGCAGGGATTTGAGTCCCACAACTGTGCGTTTACGCGCTGTTATTACATGAGTATAACTCTTTAGTGATTGTATCTGTTTTTGGTAGTCAGCAACTGCTACTTCCAAAATTTAATCAGGCTTACTTTTTCAGGCTATACGCTGTTTGTTATCTTACCTGTAATGGTGTATCGAAATATCAAAATTATCCGACGCTATAACCTCCGTTAAAGTCACTCGATTTGCAGTACTACTGAAATACAGGCAATTTTAGGAAGTTGATTAGAGTTTGTTGGCCGTATTAGTCTTAGTTCTTATTCAGATATAAATTCTCATATATCTGTTAAGAACTGAAAATCAAGAGAAAACAAAATGCAATGAAAGATTCTTGATCGAACTCATTTGAAAGTGCCATAGAAATACCATATTTTAAAAAGATTTTTAAACAAAAGAAATAAGCTTTTTAGAGCGAATATGCATTAAGATCTGGAATGCAAGGAAATAAAATATTTCGTATAAACATTTCTAACTCGTTTTAAAAATTAAGCAAAAATTATCTTTAGACTGGGTGCAGTTTAGTAAAAAAATGGCTATTAAACTATTACCTCTTCTTCAAGGAGTAAGAATATTCTTCAATAGGAGTTCTGGCTAGAAGAACATTTTTGTTCTTCGAAGAAATGATATGCCATGTTTGACTATTCCGAGATCAATAGCATTTTTCAAGTAAATAGCGATGGCGATTTTTCTATAATTTCAGACTTAATAATGACTTGCTCCTTTCCTAATTAAATTCAAAATCGCATTTTAGTACTCCAATGTGATGAAATTTTGAAGCATATTTAAATGTAAATGCATCTTTTTTTTTATCTGAAGTATTTTATGTTAATATTTAATATAGCACCTGGCTTTAAATGTTAACACTGCAGCAAAGTTCACTTTATACCATATTTTATAGCTTTTCTTATTAAGCATTGAAGTATCATATTTAGTAAATTTTAATCCGCGCGTTCAGGTGAAAATATTCATGAACTTTAACGTAAAATTCCCGCTACTTCTTTATTTTTTTAAAAAGTGCAAATAATGATCAACAGATGGCAGCCCTATTTGATGAGACAAAAGAAGTAATTTGACACTTTAGAACAGCCAATCATTTATCTTGGATTTAAAACGCGAATTGTGGGAGCGGCGTTGTAACCTGCGCGTATATGATTGTCATCAATTGAAAAACAAAGTTTCTATCTGAATTAAAAATTTTGTTGCAAACCAATTACACTTTATGCATTTAATTTCATCAGTGAAATGTTTGTATACGCTTGATCTTGCAGTGGAGCGCTTTGATACCGATTCTCTCAACATGGCTGACTGGCCGCTTGTGGCGCGATCTTGCTGTGACAGGGGCATGTGTACACATACAGCAAAATACTGACATTTAACAAACGGTGTAATTATCTTATAATCTTCGAGCTTGGAGCAGTGTGATAGTACCCGTATTCAGGTTAGTAATTTTATTGTATTTTTATTTAAAGTCGTGTCAATGAATACCGGTGTTGTAGCAAATCAAGTTCAAGTGTCATATTTTATGCTCGAATGTGGTACTGGAGTATGGTTAATAAATTAGTGTGTCATTTTTTTATAAACCTTATTTCAGCGATCATAAGTTTTGATGTAATGAAGCTGTTACGCTTTTCTTTGTAATTGGTTAAAAGTTATGTTGTTACCTGTATTTACTTAATTAAAAAGGTTTTCTATAAACATATTTTTGTTGAAACGTATACAGTAATAATGATTTTTGTGAACGTTATGTAACTGTGTAGTCAACATAGTATATTTAATAATGTGTATTTTAAATTAGCAATGGCAAATTGAAATTTATGAAGGTATTTTTTTATTCGAATTCTTATATTAAAAAATTATGTCTCTAAAATTCAGTATTAGGATTTAAAAGTAAATTCAGTAAGTGAAATTTGTTAAAAAGAAAAAGCATAATTTTTTTTGGTCCGTTTAGTTAATAATTTAAGGAGAAAAACAGGAAATTCATAGCTCTATTTGATATGTATGAATTAGTATGTGGAGACTTAAATGACTAACTCTAAATGGAAAAGAGTGAAGTAGAATTTAAAATTAAATGTTTGGTGGGAATTTGTAGTGAATATTTATAAAATATTAGAGGCGACTGGCTAAATTAGACAATTAAAGTGATGAATAATAATTCTTTGAAAAATTATCTACATAGAAATGTTTGTAAACTTTACTACTGCTAAATTTAAAAATCAGTGTGTGCATATAATGCTATAATTATAATCTCTGTACTGTATTGGAAGAAAAGTAATTTTTTTTTTAATATTTGAAGATATGCTATTAAATGTATCAGATTCGTTTGCTATGGAATTTTTTATACTTTTCAAGATAAGATTAAAAAAGAATTAAACTATTTCTGGCACATCTAACCCAATTTGCAAAATTTGGCTGCTGTTTATTTATTTCATCAGAAGAGCAGAAGTTTCAAACATGCTATTATACCTAGGATTTGGTTTAATAAATTAGTTGTACTATTCCCTGTTTTTTCCAAAACTTTTTTACAATCCTTTTGAATTATGATATTAAGGTTGTGAGTTTTTTAGTTTTTTATTAGAGTTCTCATGGTGTTGCTCTATTCATTTTTGATTTGTTTGTGAAGAGTAAGGCTTTGGCTAGTATATTTTTTTTACCACTAGAGATGCTGGTAAAAATATATTTACGGGGGCCCTTGGCGTTTTTTGGCGGTACATGGACAACAAGTTTGTGCAGTTCTTTGACTTGTTATTTTAGCTTTGTATTGCACTACAAAGCCAAAATAACAAGTCAAAGAATTGCACAAATTCGGTATCCATGTACACATTGACCTATCTTCACTTAAAAAAGCAACAGAGAATTGCACAAATTTGGCACTGTGCACTCCCTTGACTTTGTCCATGTACACATCGATCTATTTTCACTTAAAAAGTCAAAGGAGCAGCCAATTCTACATTAGAGTCAAACAAAAAATATATAACCTCAATAAACTACATTTTAAATCAAACGATGAAATAACGTAAAAAGGGAAATTCATCTTAGTACTGCACAAAGGAAATATCCACTTACCTTATTTAGAAATTTGTGTATCTTCAGTCAAACAAAATTCCTTAACAGCATCCAAAAAGCTTCCTAAAATTATTTGAACTAGAATCTGTATATTGGTATTCACAAAAATAACAGTAAAAAATATCCTCCGTAGTGCGGGATATCCTCCAATGTTTGATCATATACATTTCCTTCCTCCAAACAGGACACTTAGAATGGCTACTAAGTAAACCTTCATTTACACACCAATCAATTAATGCTTTTTTCACTTTCATTCCATATCATACAGAAATTCAAATTAATCTTATCAGATTCAGCCTTTTTATCGTGTAAACTGCAAAATAACCGATGAACTTCCTAACCAACATCCAAACCTCTATAAATCTTTTACCGTCATTCAAATTCACTGCAATCACACAACCAATTATGTCATAATAGGGTTTCCATAACATTGAACTAGTCAGGTTGCCATAAATGAAACAACGATAAACCAAGGGGTACCCTTAAATATACCATAACCGAGATGCTATTAATCTCACTCATTGCTTTTTTGTCTACATCTCTTTTGTGCTTTCATCACTTTTCAAATAAAAGGATGTTGTCACCAAATGTTATCGCCATGTATTGATTTTACTGAAATAATATGCAGAATGTAAAAAGAAAAAGATGTACACCAAATGTTCTGAATAATGTAATTAAAGTATTTTGGAAAAAATAATTTAGCAACTGTTAAAAAGAAAGTACGAAAAAAAAATATCTGTCTACAATAATCTTCAGAGATTTTGCTGTTGAATTTTATGTGGTATAAGTGCAAAGAATGTTCAGCGTAATGTGTGAGTCATCTTACTAAAAGTACTGTTCATCATACCAATGTTCGGTTTTAAACTGATGTGATGAAGTGAGAAAAAAGTGACAAATGTTAATGGCCACATTTGATGCTATGTTGTGAATTCTAAACATGTGTTGCTTTTAAAAATTTTATGATTTAGCTGTTGAATTTTATGTGGCGTATATGTGAAGAAAGTGGTTACTGTTACGAGTAAAAATGTATTTCAGGGTACCCCTTGGTGAAAATTGGCGTTTTTTTTTTTGGTGCCATTCCTGTTTATATCTAGCACCCTCCCCAGTAAAATGGAGTCCAAAACGTAATGCAGTAAAACATAATTAAAAGAAAAAATATATAATCTCGGTTGGAATGCGCTTTAGCCCACTGCTTGGCGGCGATTGCTTTTGAATGAGCAATAAACGCGCCAACAAGGGTAACTCGCTGATGTTTTTCTAAGTTAAAACGGGTTGGAATGCGCTTTAGCCCACTGCTTGGCGGCGATTGTTTTTGAATGAGCAATAAACGCACCAACATGGGTAACTCCGTATATCCGCGAACATGGCTGACTGGGTATTTTGAAGCTACGGAAACATGTAGTTTTCGCGCATGCGTATTTCCTATTTTATAAAGAACGGTTTTATTGGTAATGTGAGATGACGTAGCGGTTTATTCGAAATTCTTACGTGTTAATTTAAGTAGTTATTTCAATTCTCGTTTTATTCTTTGAATGCGGTGTTTTTCCTATTGAGTGTTTGCCATTTTCGTACGTATATTTCGCTAAATACCAAATCGCTATGGATTTAGCTGTGATGCTGAGAGAGGTGAGTGAATGTACATGTACATTTATTACTTTATTGGAAGTGCAAGGGAAACGTGATTGATTGGTGTATGAAAGCTGGTTATTTTGTTGATTTGTGCACATTGCCTACATTGTGCAATTCGCTGATGTTTTTTTTTAAGTTAAAACGGAACGCTGTGCACATGGCATTTTCTTGTAATTTATTTTCGTTATTTTAGCTTATTTTGTTGATTTGTTTACGTTGCCTACATTGTGCAATTCGCTGAAGTTTTTTTTAAGTTTAAAAGGAACACTGTGCACATGGCATTTTCTTGTAATTTATTTTCATTATTTTAGCTTATTTTGTTCATTTGTCTACGTTGCCTACATTGTGCAATTCTCAGATTTTTTTTAAGTTAAAACGGAATGGTGTGTACATGGTATCGTTTGTAATTTTAATGCCCTTTTAAAAAAAATTCCTTCTTTCTTGGATGCCATTTTGGTTACGTTTTCGTGGAGCATGTCCTAGATGACTGATTACTATTATGTAACGGCATAAAATGTGTAAGTATTACAACATAAAATGTAAATAATTAATTTAAACCTAACTGTCAAATATTTTAATGATCGTAATGTTCGTTTTGCATATTATTTTATTATCTTTTTGTGGCAACAGTTTTCCATACTAATTTATGCTTTAGAATTCTATGTTTTGTTTACAATAGGTTTTCGCGGAGCGTGTCGGGAAGGTTGCAATAAATTGCAAAGACGTTTCTCAGAAACGCGCGGAATTGGCGATTTTCAAAACATCGCCAAGCAGTGGGCTAAAGCGCATTTTCACCTTAAAACGGAACGCTGTGCACATGGCATTTTCTTGTAATTTATTTTCGTTATTTTAGCTTATTTTGTTCATTTGTGCACATTGCCTACATTGTGCAATTCGCTGAAGTTTTTTTTTAAGTTAAAACGGAACGGTGTGTACATGGTATCGTTTGTAACTTTAATGCCCTTTAAAAAAAAAATCCTTTCTTCGATGCCATTTTGGTTACGTTTTTGCGGAGCGTGTCGGGAAGGTTATGTAACGGCATAAAATGTGTAACATAAAATGTAAATAATTAATTTAAACCTAACTGACAAATATTTTAATGATCATAATGTTCGTTTTGCATATTATTTTATTATCTTTTTGTGGGAACAGTTTCCATACTAATTTATGCTTTAGAATTCTATGTTTTGTTTACAATAGGTTTTCGCGGAGCGTGTCGGGAAGTTTGCAATTGCAAAGACGTTTCGCAGAAATGCGCCGAATTGGCGATTTTCAAAACATCGCCAAACAGTGGGCTAAAGCGCATTTTCACCATAATCTCAATAAACTGCACTTTAAATCAAACAGGGAAATAATATCAGATTGGAAATGCATGTTATATAATCTCCGCAATAAAAAAAAGAAAATATCGACTTACCTTATTTAAAAATTTCTGTTTCTGCGATATGTGAGACACACAGAACTCCTTAACAACAACCAAAAACTATTTAATGTCATTATTTTATAAATTTTAAGTAATTTTAATACAAATTTATGAATATGTAAAAGAAAATTTTGGTTTTATATTAAAAACAACATTTCTCACGAAGCACTTTCAAGCTAAGAATTGCAAAATATTACAATTATGATTATTTAAGCAAAGATTTTCCAGTATTGGGAACTTTATCAGTTATTTCTTGAAAAAATGAGGACATTCCTTACAGTATTTGTAGAAAAATGAACTTGTGGACTTTAAAAATTTCAATAGAATTTTCAGTTGGCAATCAGTTTTAGTTCAGTTGTTAAAAATGATATTTACAAGATTTTCAGTTCTTGGCAATTTTTTTCAACATAAAATCTTCATCCTTCCACCTATAAATCAATTGTACGATCCCAGAGTATTCCTGGAGTAACCTCCGAATTGCTTGAAACCCTTTAAAAAGATCTGAAAAATTTATTCAGAAGCTGGATTATTCTTGCTCTTGCTTTAAATTGCTTCTGTATAACCTCCCATGCTTTGTTACCACTTGAACATTCTTGTTTCAATAACCTGAATTCAGTCTAGTTCCATTATGTAACGTAGTGAAAGTTATTTCTCTCAACATGAAATCCTGCTCATCACGCCTTGTTGCATTTTTAACCAATTCTTCTTTACCTTTTATGAAGCTCCAACAATTTCTGCAGGGTTGCCACACTACCTGGAAAACCGGGAAAAGTCGGGGAATTCGAAAATTGACCAGAAAAGTCAGGGAATTCAAATATTTTAGTCTAAATCTGGAAAAGTCAGGGAATTTCATACAGCAATCCCCCCAAAAAGCGAGTTTTGCGCCAACGTTGGAAGCCGATCACCTTCTTAGCGCGCGTTAGTGTCACTCCGGCAGCTGGCATAGAGCCAATTCTTGCAGTTCCAAACAGATTGTCTTTCAGAAAGGCAAAGCAAGCTCCAAGCAACTTTGGTTCCCAGTAACCCGTAAAATCGAAATATTCGCATGTGCAATGCATGTTGAACTAAAGAAAATACGTATTCTTGTATAAAAAAAAATCGGTTTAATCCCTGTATAGCGGTATCATGGAGGTAGCGTCGGTGTACGGGGTCCATACGGGATTTGGCGACATTATGATGAGCAGCAAACAGGCCATTTTGGTGTGGGCGACAATTTTGAAAATCGTGCCAAGACCGTAGCGGATTTTACCGCAAAATCTTTTAAACACTTTTTTTTTTCTTTTTAAGAAATGCCTTATTTGTCATTTTGCTGTAAAATAAAAAATAGTAATCAGTCATCTAGGCTAACCATTTAATATAACTATATTTGTGAAAATATCGTTGATTATTGTAATTAAGTTTTTTGATTATTTTAATGTTATTCATATCATTTAATATTGCTTCTTCCCCTCAAACTTATTTATTATTAGTAAATAATACTTTCAAATTTCAAGAAATTTTCTCTGACATAATCCTGAAACTAATTCTAGCAGTATGATAACATAACATCACGAAATTCAATGCACATATTGTTTGCTTATGTATTCAACTAAATAAACATAAAATACCTAAATTTATTTCAAAATATCATTAAATAGATTTCTTTCTTTCGTTTAGCTGAAAAATGTTAGCAAAAAAAGACATTTTTTATCCACGTTGAGCAGATTCTGATCTCAATTCTTCAGTGGAGAAAACAACTCCTATTATAGTTATAATAGTAATCTTTGATGGTAATATAAGTCATTTTTAATTGGCAGATTGTTGTGTTTTCAAATGGTACCATAATTAATTGACCTCTTAGCACAGCCAAAGTGCATTACACGGATAGGCTTGAATTTTTTTAAAACGCACCTGGAAAAGTTGGGGAATTTCATTCTCCTGTTTAAGTGGCAACCCTGTTGAAACTACAAGGCAGAAAACAAAATATATCCCAGCTTTATGGAAATATTAAAGGCTTTTGTAAAAAATTTACTGTAATGCAAATTGCATTGAAGGCAAATAATACGGCACACTTCCCATTCTGTTAGCACCTGAAAGAAGAAAATGACAGAAATTTTAGTATGTTTCATGAAATAATTACTGATATCAAGAAAGAGTTCCAGGACAAATTTCAGGATTTTGACTCCCTAAAAACAAAACTTTCATTGTTGAACAACTCTGTGGAGATTGAAGTAAGTGAGGTGCCTTGCGACCTTCAAATGGAAATTTGTGATCTTCAGGCAGATCCATTCTAACAGACTAAAAAGTATGATGTCACTGAACATTTCTGGAAACTGATTTCTAAAGAACTTTTCCCCAAACTATAAATTCTCTTTGCAAATATTATCGCTGTTTGGCAGTACATATGTGTGTGAAAGTGCTTTTTCGGCTCTCAATCAAAAACAAGAAATCGCATTGAAAGTGCTTCACTGGAATAGAGCCTGAGACTATGTCTTACTGAAATTACAGTGGACATTGATAGACTTGTATAAAAAAAGCAGTGCCAGTCATCGCATTGATTTCTAGACTGTAAAATAAATTAATATAATTAACTAGTGATTTACATGTAATTTGTTTTCTTTCTTTAATGCTGTCACTGTCCTGTACTAACGTTTGATTGACCTTCGGGTAACTAAAAGGTTGGACCACAATGCTCTAGTGGCTCAGTGATTGTGCTCTGAAACCACAAAGCAAATGCTATACATATGCATAGTTTTTTTTATTTATGCAGTTTAATTATTGCTATTTTTTATTGTTTATGATAGAAATAATGATGTGCGATGAATAATTTTTAAAATTTAAAGTTGTTAATATTAATAAAAAAAGTTATTTTCTCTCATTGAAAATGAATTTTAAAAGGCCTCCGATTTGAAGTACTAAACCTAAAAAATGTGTGATTCTGCAGTCATTTTGTGTTATTTAGAGGTAGAAGATCAGTAATCAATCTGTTTTTGCTAAAAAAATTGGGAGAGGAGAAAAATTCTAAAACTTGGTGATTTCAGGGTGCGACTACCGTGCATCAAAGGGTTTAGGAATAAGTAAATGCTTCAAGAGTTAAGACAAAAGGGTTTCTTGAAAGTTATAAAATACCTGAAGTAAATGGAGATGTTGTTACTACTTTCACTGTAAAAAATAGTTGTGAGGAAAGTAATGCCTGCATCTATGAGCAGTTTAAATTGACAGTTCTGAAATTATACTACAAAATCTAAGGATGAAGCTCTCCCAAAATAAAAGTTGTTTGACAAGGAGTACATTTTACAATTATTATAGGTTTATCTTGTGAAGAATAAGAATTTGTTTTTATCTTTGGACATTGCCAAACTTCCATTTTGTATTTTATTATGGATTATATATCAAATACCGAGTGTAACAACCAAGAGCTAAATAAATAAATAAGTAGAGTCGCAAGCTACTGGTTTTCTGCCATGACGGCTCACTCTCGAGCTTAGGCTTTGTAACTATATAGAAGTTGTTGCCGTAAGGAAGATAGATCTTCCATATGATTGATTATAGTATTTAGTATGTCAGAAAAAAAAAGCTTAAGTAATTAGACTTCTGATCTGTAATAGTAATCCTAAAATAAGGTATGTAGATTTAAATTTTAAAGAATATTAAAGTGCTTGTGTAAGTTAAAAATATGTAGTGTATGCCTGATGATGACCCACCCAGCTCTCTGAGTTTAATAATGTAGACAACTTGTTCCCTAAATATTTTTAGGGCTGAAGGTGCACTACATTAAATTAGGATATTTGTTAGTC
>KK113928.1:130488-212479 GCA_000611955.2 Stegodyphus mimosarum
AAGGGGGGGGGGAAGAGTCGCATCTTTCAAATAAATTTAACAAATTTAAACCACATTTGATGATGATATTGCTTTGAATGAATATGCCAAATTTCAAAACGTGCCAACATATAAATTCAGGTATATCTTCGGAAATTTTGAATAAAAAACTTTGATTTTTTACAGTTATGCTTAGAAATACATCTAGTTTAAGGTGATGGTAACAATTTTGTAGATAGCTTAGTTTTAAAAATTTAATTGTTTAAAAATATGAATTTAGTGTTAAAATTCATACTTTTAAATAATTTTTTTGAAAAAAATGATTTATAATCTATAAAATTTTTACAGACATCTTAAAGTAGATGTATTTGGGGTTTGCTATAAATTAAGAAGCTCGCCAAGTAAATTATTCTTTTCGAAAACTAAGATAATACAGCAAGACAAATTTCTGAATTTCTCCATAAATTTTGCACCATATTTTACAAAACTTAATATTTAGGCATAATTTAAATTGTAGAATCGAAATACGGAAAAAAATTGGCATATCATTTCAGAAAAAGTCCGATTTTGCGTCAAAATACCTATATTAGGACAATGCTATGTATAAATCTAATACATATCCTAAGTTGTGCTTTCGAGACATGAAAAACGCAAGTTGAATTTTGTCAATCACCCCAGTAGAACGAAAGATATAGAACTGCCCTCCCTTTTTTTTTCTTGTGCAGTGTACCTACCCTGTAAAGTCGATTATTCAGAAGGACATAATACCATTTAAGCATGTTAGAATGAATACTGATATCTGAGAGCTTCAAAGAAGATTTTCCTTCCATGCAAGGTCATTAGCTCACGTAAAGTTAACAGAGACAGCTGATAAAATTTGTCTTCTGTTCATAGTGTCCTTAATGGATTAGCTTAAAAGCGCCATGAGTTGGTCTGTGAATCTGAACTTTCTAAAGTGGACTTGTTCCTCCTCTAGGTATTTATTTGTTTCTAGATGCTATTTTAATCTTCAAAAAATAATTCTTTCCATGGTCGTACATAAAGAAATTGGTCTATAATTTGATATAAAACTCGGGTCTTTATCCTTTTTATGGCTTGGAATAATTGTGGATTTGTCCCATTGAGATGGAAGAGTTGTGGAGGTCCAAATAATAATAAAAAGAATAAAAATAGTTTTGTAGATTTGAGGACCTAAGTGGATAAGAAATCCAGAGAAAATACCGTTTTCGCTTAAGGACTATCATGGTTTTAGGTAATTCAGACCTATCTGTAGTTAGCACAAGTTTATAAAAACTAAACTTGGTGGCACAACAGCCCTAGTGGACCACGACCTGCAATGCCCTTTTTCTGCTGTTTTGAACTCTGGGGCTCGGAGTGCATCAGCATATGCCCTGGACAAGTGGTCAGCTTGTTGCAGGACTCACAGTGTTTAATCTTTAAGTGAACTTGGTACTCATTTTATCGACTCACATGAGGAATGAAAGGCTGAGTCAACCTTGCCCAGCCCAGGCATTGAACCTCGGACCTGTGGTGCAGCTGCATGATGCACTAATCACTTCGCCACCAGGCGGTCAGTGTAAGTTTATAAGAGTATTAAATATTTCCTTATTTTCACACAACTGACTTACATCTTTAATTTTACTCTTAAGTTTCTGGATTATTTTCCTAGAATGATGTCTTGTGTATCTTTCCTTATGCTGTAGACTGGAAAAATATTACACATGTGAATTTGTATCCCTGGAATCTGAAGTGATAATTCTTGTTCTGTAGAGTGAAAGGGTTGTTAATAGCCATTTGCTTGTTTATTATTAATACTTGCTATAAAACTGTAAGCCTTTTTACTATCTTTATGAAAGTCAGTAGTTGAAGTTAAGTCATGGAAAGAGGCTGTTTTCTTGAAAATAGCAGCATGTCTTCTCCTAGCGACAACATCTCAGTGGCAGCCAGGAAATTCGGCCTTTCATCTGAGCCTTTCATGTTTCTGCTTTACATCCCACAGGTCTGGTGACAAAATATATATATATATTTCTTCACCTTACCCCCTTGAATACTCTTTTTAGCAGACATGATAATTTTATTTCATATACATCTATGTAAATGTTTTATGTTCTCAAACAGAGATCAATGTTTTTAGGGTCTAAAAATTCATTCAACAGTTATTGAAAAAGTTCCCACTTTACCCTCTTAAAATTCCAAGAAATATTAGACGTGGGTCCATCGAAACAAGGATAAAAAATAGCAAACTGCAACAACATGACAATGTCCGGACAGACTTATATTTGGTTAGGCTAATTTTTAGATAGATTGCACTTGTACACTGCAAAAAACAAAATGGGACAGTTCTATATCTCCTGTTCTACTACGATTGACAACATTCAAATTGCGTTTTTCACGTCTTGAAAGCGCAAATTAGGATATATATTATATTTATGTATAGCATTGTTCAAATATAGGTATTTCGACACAAAATCAGACTTTTTCTGAAATGATATGCCAATTTTTTTCGATATTTCGATTCTACAACTCAAATTATGCCAAACTGCCAAGTTTTGTAAAAATTGCACGAGTAGTTTTTAAAAAATTAGCTTTCAAAATTTCAGCTCCTCGGTGTTAATTCAATTTGGTGTGTATTTATAAATCTCTCTCTCTTTTTTTTCTTTATGAAACTCACTTGATTCCTTCTTACACAGTTCAAAATTTAGGCTCATTCCAAATAAAATTCACCTTTTTTTTATGATTTATTTTTAAATTTGTATTCTTAAATAATTTTTATGAATTCTTCGAAAAAAATTTGAATTATAATCTATAAAATTGTTACCATCACCTTAAAGTAGATGTATTTCTAAGCGTAACTGCAAAAAATAACAGTTTTTTATCCAAAATTTCCGAAGATGTACAGGAATTTATATATTGGCGCATTTTGAAATTTGGCATATTTGTTGAAAGCAATAATAACGTAAATGTGGTTTACGCACTTTGTTAAAATTATTTGAAAGTAGAACGATGTGACTTTTTTTCCTCTCATCCACAATGTAAAAAGGTAGGAACGATTTGACTTTTTTTCCTCCTCTGCACACTGTAAGCAAAGGAAAATAGTTTGCCACATATTTAGAAGTTCATCAAGTGAATTATTTTTAACTCAAACTGAAAACATTTCGCCAATTTTCGAATTTCTTTGTAAATTTTGCACTAAATTTTACAAAATTTAATATTTAGGCATAATTTGAGTCATAGAATCGAAATATGGGTAAAAATTGGCATGGTTTCTCAGAAAAAGTACGATTTTGTATCAAAATACCTATATTAGAACAAAGCTATATATAAATCTAATATATATATATCCTAGATCGCGCTTTCGAGATATGAAAAACGCAATTTGAATTTCGTCAATCAGCCCAGTAGAACGGGAGATAAAGAACTGTCCCCTTTTTTTTTTATGTGTAAGGAAAAGAATTCATTTAGCAAAAGATATAAAATACTTTTATAATTAATAATATGTATGATTTGATGATGATAATTATCATTGCTATTTGATTATGATAATTATCATTTTCATTCACAAAATTTAAAATTATCCCTTTAATAACCAAAATTACATATAAAATTAGAAGAGATCAAAATATGATTCAACATCAGCAGCTTGCTAAAATGTTTATACACTAACGAGTTTCAGTGAAATATTGTTTTATTCATTAATAAAAATTAACATTTTAGAATGAAAAATTTTTAATATCTATAAACTTCTCTTCGCAAAACTACATTAATTATTTTATGAATATATTAAAACCTTTTTTTTTTAAATTCAATTATAAAAAAGTAGCAGAAAATTTGCCTCACAAGTCTTCAACGCTTTAAAGAAATCTGCATATATTGGTAAATATTGTAGAATTTCTCTCAGTTAGTATTTTGTGGTATATCCGGCAGTATTTAGGACAGCTTTCAAATGTCTCGACATAGTGTTAACCAGTTTTTTTTTAAAATTTAATATCTGCATCATTGTTCTTCCATCATTACTATTTTAAGTGTGATTTTTGATTTAATGCTGTGTCTTCGTACTCTAACCTTTCTCTATAAATGTGTTTTGTTGGGTTATCTGGTTACTGAGGTGGTGTTTTTGGAACTTATAGACGATTATAGGCAATCATTGAGGGCCGTGTGCTTAGGATCGTTGCCCTGATAAAAAATAGAGTTGTTTCCAGTAACCAAATTTGGGGTGCATTATTTTAAAATATCTTTTAGAATATTTAAATGAAGAGTATGGTTCATTGTCCCATCAATAAATATTAAATTATTTAATCCTGATGCTTACATGCACTCTCACGCTAGAACCTATATTAGAATGGTCACTGCCATGCTTTACTGTTCTAACCAAGGTCTTGGGATTAAGCTCCTTATTATTATTATTATTATTTTTCCTCCATACAGTTTTATGCCCGTAGGAGAAAAGCATAAGGAAGCAATGAAAGCATGTCTTATTTGCTTTCATCTGCAAATAAGACATGATTCAAATAAGCTTAAGAAAAATCTAAGCTTTCTATTTTTTGCACTTTCAAAAAATTTTCTTTGAGCGGAGCAGAGCGACCGTGTAATCCAGCTGATCTGAGCATTTTTTGAATAATTGTAAGTGAACTAGAAATTTCTGTAGAAATCATTACAACACTCAAATGTGGATTTTTCACAGATTTTTATAACTATAAATCTGTGATCACATTGAGTCACAATAAATCTTTTTTGCCAGACAACCTCTTCTTACTTTATTTTGGGTGATTTTTCTTCTTTAGAGCATTTTATCACATACTGCACCATAGAATAGGATAAATGTACTAATTTAATGATATCCCAAATTGAATTTCTATCCTAATGCTAAAAAATTATCAATCTTCAATTACTGTTCATTACTTCCTTATGACTGCGAGACAATTCCAAACATCGAATAAAATATAACAAAATAAGTAAGCAAAAGATAAAGCCAAAACTCTTCCTAAACATCACCAAAATGGAAAAAAAAAATAAAGAGTGGTAGATGATAATTTTATTTATGAAATTTTATAAAAATGTTTTGGTGTATGATTACTTTTGTAGCATGTTTTATCTTTGTCTCCTTACGTTTTCAGTTTTAGAAAAAGAAAATAAGTCAGCATTAAAAATTGAAAAGTTTGGTTTTATTATCTATGTCTCCTTACGTTTTCAACTTTAGAAAGAGAAAATAAGTCAGCATTAAAAATTGAAAAGTTTAGTTGTATTCAAAATCACATGGAGATGATATGAAAAAATATTGGGCTTTATATTTGAATTCAGTTTCGGGTTACAGCACATTTTCTACAAATTCTGTAGTGTGCGAACACTTTTGTGAGACGCTGTATGACAAGGTTATTATGCTCATACAAAAAAATGAAATAACAGTAAATGTATGGCAAAGAAAATTTAAAAAAAAAAAAAAATTGTAATGTAAGAAGCAAGTTTCTTTGGGAAGTGAACATGTCTTCCTGATCTTGTGACTGTTTCTGTCCTAGGAAGTTCAGTAGCAGATTTATCCTGTTGAACTTTGTCCAAATCTCTGTTTGGTTTCAGTTCAGCCGAATCAGAGTCTGAAAACAAATAGGTTGGTTTTACATGGTCTAGAGACACATTAGATTTGAGGCCGTTTTGCTAAAGACTTTGTGCAGACCTGAGTATGGCTGGCTTTACTTGACTGACATGTAAGTATACATGTGTGTACAATTTTAAGGTAGAACTTATATAATACATATGTCTTGATGAGCAGATGTCGCTTTTGGGTTTAGTTGTTGCATTCTGTGCCGGAGATTAGTGATGAATTGAGTGTCATATGGAGATATCTTAGATGGCATGATCATACTACTAGGCAGCCTGAGAGTTGTGCCATATGCCAGTTCAAGGAGCAGATGTCTGCAGATCTTCCTTAATGGCAGTCTAAATGCCAAACATAACTGAGATTGTGTGAGTCCAGTATTGGTCTCGTGAGCCTTCAGATGATTTTAAATGTCAGATGAGATCGTTCAGCAATGCCATTTGACGCTGGATGATAGACTCTCCTGTTTGTACCTAGAATTAACGTAACCTCTGCACACGCAGCCAAAGCGAGATAGATAACCATGAATAGCTTTGCGAATAGTTTCTGTTTTCATATCAGGGATAGGAATGGCTTCAGGCCATTTGGGAAATCTATCTATATGGTAAAGGTCAAAAGGTATATTTTGCCCTTTGGTGGTTGATAGTGGTAACGGGCAATGTGTATAGCATTCATGTGGATTTCTGAAAATTGTGCATCAAGAAGAGAGAATGTACCCAGTGGTGGTTTAGTGTGCCTGGTTATTTTCGATCTCTTTCTAGATTCACAGGAATTTGCCCAATTTTTGATATGTTTCATATTGGGCCACATATAGCAAGAATAAATGAGCTCCATAGTAGTTGCAATTACTGGATGTGGTAGGCTATGCAGATGATTAAAGATGAGTTTGCGAAAAGAATTTGGAACAAATGAACGAGGAATGTCTATAGAGATGCCACAAAGAATACTGCCATCAAAGTATTGGCACAGCTCTAATTCCAGCTTCAAAGATGACATGTCATTTTTGAGAAGGTTTTGTACCTCCAGAGCATGCTTTTTGAGTTTCAGAAAATTTTTTACAATCCAAAAACAGAGATTTTGTTATAGAATCAATTTCAAATCTCAAATGAGCATCAGCAGTGATGTTTTTAGAACCTTGCACATGCTTGATATCAGAATACTGAGAAATAAGATCTGAATGGCGTAATTGCCAAAGTGAACATTTGTGGGGTTTCTGCTTAAGAGAATGTATTAACGTTTTTTGATCTGTATAAATTTGAAAATTTTTACTCTCTAGCATAGGTCGGAATTTCTTAATAATCGGCGGATGAATTAAAAATAATTCCTTGTCATATGCGGACCATTTCTGTTGACTTTTTCTTGAGTTTGATTGAGAAAAACGCTATAGGTTCCTAGGGTGTCTCAAAAGGGTAACATGAGCAATGGCATTTTTGGCAGCAATGAAGGCTTGTTCATCATTTTCATTCCAATTTAACGGTGAAGATGAATCCTGAAACAAAAACAATTTTTTTTTAATTAGCCCTTTAACTGCCGCGGGAGTATATATATGGTCTCCTTAGCCGACTGAAATACTATCCTTTGCTTTGCGCTGCAACCAGTAAAATTATTCACAAAGCTTTGGAATGCACCACAACAATGACCTTGACAACTTATGCAAAGGAGGATACTATTTCAGAGAAGGAGGGCAATTGGAGAGGAGGTGTTTCTAAAAGGGTGAAAGCGCAGTTATTGCTCATGTTTCTGTTTGAGTAAAACATTTTTTTTTAAAATTGTGTCTTCCGTTTTCATTTACTCTTTGTAGCAGGTGCCAGTAACAAAGAAAGTTGTAACGGATGTTTCAGATCCACTTACAGTGGCTCCCAAAAGTGTTCGTACACTTACGATTTTCATTGAAATAGGGCTGTATCCATTAATTAAAAGTAAACTTTCTGAATGAGATTTTAATAATAAGATCTATAATCTATTTGTAACAAAATTACATGAAATATTTTTAAAATATAGCGGAACTTTAAGAAATTATTAATAAAAAAATGACAAACATTTTATCTCACAAAAGTCTTCGTACACTGAAATATTTTTGGATAAAATCAAAATTAGTATTATCGTTTGACGCTTT
Organism: Stegodyphus mimosarum; assembly: GCA_000611955.2. Taxonomy (NCBI): domain Eukaryota; kingdom Metazoa; phylum Arthropoda; class Arachnida; order Araneae; family Eresidae; genus Stegodyphus; species Stegodyphus mimosarum. Next base: position 138,174 of record KK113928.1, read on the forward strand.
TTTTAATTTTTGCATTGCTAAAATTTTATTAAAGGAGAAAGAATGTGTGCTGCTTTAGGTATGAAACATCTGTGAAAGTTTAAGCGTGTTTAAAAATCAGCAAAGATTGAGGGAAATCTAAAATACATTTGTCTTTGTCAGGAAGAGGTTCAGTTCCATTTTCACTAAGGTGAAAACCTAACAAATCAATAAATGTTTGACCAAACGTACATATTGAAGCATTTATGCAAACTCCGTATTTCTGAAGTTTTGAAAATAAGGCTTCAAATGCCTGCAGTGTTCCTCGGAATCTTCAGAGGCTGTAAGCAAGCCGTTAGCAAAAGCGTAAACAACTTTTCAGTCTCTTGTAATTTCGTCTATAAAATGTTGAAAAATCATGAATGTGTTGCATAAGCCGAATTGCATATGAGTACTTTTGAATAAAATGAAAGGTGTACATGTGGCAGTTTTATGAATATCTTCAGGATTGATAGGTATTTGATGATACATCTTAAAAGGTCAATATGACTAAAAATTTTATTTCCTAGCAATGCAGCAATAGAATTGGCTAAGCAAGGAATAGGGTGTTTATCTTTTATTATTTCGTTATTCAGTGAGTGATAATCTCATACTGGTTTCCCATTCTAAAGTTCTTTTTTCTAGAAGCCAGAATGCATAATTGCTTCTCAAAAGTCTCAAATGGCCCAACTGCATCATAGTTTAAAATTCTTGTTTTGCTATTTTTAAGCAATTTGGAGTTAAGTGACGAGGTTTCATAACCACAGGTAGACTTTTGGTTATAATATAATGAACAATGTTGTGTTTAACAGGTTGATTAGGATCTCGTAATTTAGTAACAAAAGGAAATTCTTTTAAAAATTTTGTGATAAGGTGTATCATCAAAACAGTATTTACTGAATGAATATCTGCATTTTTCACATAGCCTACAGTTTCAGACTTTATTTAAATTTTTGAAATATTTGTTTCTAAGATCCGGCATCATTTCAAAGAAGTGGAGGAAATCTGCTCTAAGAATGGGTGCACTGGCATTTACTAAAGAAAAGTTCAATTAAACTGTCATCTTAATTTGAAATCCTGAAGAAAAATTGTTTTGACCATAAACATGAATAGTTAAAGAATTAGCAGTGAAAAGTGTTTGTTGGGGAGAATTTCGTTTTTGAGAACAGTGTGTCGGAAGTAAGGACGCATTAGTGCTGCTATCGACCAAGAATGAAATGTTAGTTCTGTCACTAGCGAACAGGTGACATGAAATTTGAGGTGAAGTACAATAGTTTCTGTTTTTTCTGGTTTCATTTCCCTGCCATGAACAAGGTTTGGTACATTTATCTTTTCTACATTTTTTCAAAAACACCTATGATACCAGCAAATAGAATAATCTCTCTTTTTGGAACTGTGTTTTTTTTTATCGTGATCTCTGCAATTTGGCAAGCAACCACTAGAAAAAATATGATTAATACATTTGTTTAATTTTAATTGTTCAAATTCTTTAAATAATTTATTCTCAAAAGACTAATTGTGCGAGAAATGGCACAATTCCCTGGGTCTGGGTGTACTTTTAAACTTGTGTTGGCAATTTCTGCAGCTTTGTCTAACATTAAACCTAAAACCCGCTGCCAAAATAGACTGAATGGTCAAAGGAATAATTCTAACATTAACTTATTGGGAACATTTAAGGATTCTACTCGAAGTTTCATACTCCTAAGAAAATTGGAAAGGTTTTCGAGAACATAATTCCCCTCCAGATAATAATTCACGAATTTCTTTATTAACTCAGTTTTGAGCTTTGTATAAGGATCAGTAGGATCTGGTGTCATAAGTATATCTCAAACTAATGATGCAGTATCTGGAGGAAGATGAGAAAGTATATAATTGTATTTAGTAATTGATGCTGACAGGTTTGGGAGTGGCAAGAGCAAATGCACTTCCACGTATAATAAACCAGAAAGCTGGGTTTGATCCCTTATAAACTGCAATTTACACGACATGTACATCAGACACTGTCCAAAGTTTAATAAAACTAAAAGGTTAGTTAAAGAAAATGAAATATAGATGATAAATAGAAAACAAAATTATAAAATGATCTATAATTACTACTCATCTATTGATCCCGAGGATGAAAATCGATGTAATCCTTCTAGTTTAGAATCTTGAAAGATGGTGGGTTGTCAAAAGCGAAAGTACTTGCAAATTTTTTGTGAGTCCTGATGTAGCAAACTCCAGATGTTACCACTGTAGAAACCATTGTGGTATCTACTTGATCCTCATTGTCCATATCACATTAAATATTCTCCCTGCATTCATCAAGAACTTTAATCAGACATAATACACATTAAAAATTTATCTTTATTTCAGGGCCAGATATGCATACTATTCTCCATCAGCTGGTCTCTATTCTCGCTTTGCGTTTCTCAAAAACTTCTCCTTAGGGTTGCCATATTTATCAGCAGCAATGCACACTCTTTACCGCTATCAACACAAGCCTATCTGTCCTTTGGTGGTTAAATAAATATCTGAGCCAGTTACAGATGAAGGTACATCAGTATTCACATGGTGAAAAATTAATGCTGTAATTATCCTAATAACATGGTTAAGAAATAGTTCTCTACTATACATAACTTATTACTATAGAGCAGGCACTTTAAGGTTACTTTCCACCTCCTGGCTTGCCTCATAACCATAGTAATGACAGCTACAGAAGATGTGCGAGACCATGATTTTTTTGCCCTCTTAATTTCTGATTAACACATATTTTCTTTCATGAAAAAGTACACAAATGAAGACTGGCTGGAAATATAGTCACAAATGAGGTAGAGAAAATAAGTGCACTTAATTAAAAATTAACAAAAAATTAAATTTATGAATATATGCATTATGATTGTAAATAAGGAAGGGTCAGAAAGATCTTGAAGCCCTTATTTTAAAGTAACAGACTGAAGTAGCATATATCATTACATCTGTTTTCAAAAGTCAGCGTACTTTATAAAAAGGGCATAACAGAATTTTGCTAATAATTATTGAACAATTAATTGTTGCCATAATTTTACCCAGGCAGCAGATAATAAAAATGTATAAATTCTCAGAGAAAGAGTTTTGAAACAGTTGGTACTTTGTTAAATCAACAATTTTAGCTTGATTAAAAAAAGTGTTTTCTTAGTAAGAAAATATTTTTGTTATATTATTTCAGGCTAAAGAATTCAATAAAAAATCCTAACTAAAGAAAAAACATTAATGGTAGGCCTTTTTCTTTTAATTCAAAGAGCTGCTGGTGTTTAATGTGTGGGATTACTAACGGAAATGTGAGGCTGTTATAGAACAAATAAATAAAAGATTTTACACACACATATATTTTATTTTATTTTTCATTTATTACATTTATTCATTCAAAATGACCCTTTATAAAAGTGATCAATGATGTGAGAAATAAAATGCATAATTTAAGATATCTGCAGTTATATTCCTTGTGAATGTTAAATCTGTAAGTGAATTGCCGAGTGTACTTGAACAGTTACTTGGCACTATATTGAGATTAAAATGATGTTTCATAAAATCAAATGCCTTTTCATTTTGTTTGACATCTACATTGAAATCTTCCATCATAATAATAGGAACATTTGTATCTACTATTAACTCTTCATCGATTAATAACATAGTCTCAGAATATTTTATCAATGCACTAAAGAAGAACATCTTTAAATCTCTTGTATTAATAATTGGATAAATATATATGGATGTAAGAATAAATTTTGACTGTTCATTAACAATTACATCAGCCATACAAATATTGCCTGTTTCTGAATCCTGTATTCTGTTATGCTGCTTAACAGTAAATTCTGTTGGTACATAATCTTCTACACTCAGCAAATTTTTATAAATCACAACATTACTAGCTTGGCAAAATAAAATAATATGGAGCAAACACCATCTAAACACACTGACTGTCTACCAAAATTTCGCTATTTTTGACGCATTACTATGTGTATACCAATGCTTGCCAGACATCCCGGTTTTCAGACAAAATCCAGGTGTCCCAGCCAGTTTACTTCGCATGTCAGTAAAAATTAAATTTGACTTTATAGATGACCAAAAAAGTTTAAAAATAACTAACTGTGAAGGATTATTTAGGATTGATTACTTGGTCATTTTTTTTCTATACTGTATGAAAAATGAAAACTATAGAAGTGTGATGGTCTGCTAATAAATGATACTGTCATCATATAGTCTTGTCTCACCAATCATGACCATGCAAGAGGCTGTCGGAGTGGGTCCAATATTGGACACTAAGGGGTGTGTAGCTTTAGTTCCAGAAGAGATTTCGCTGCACGCTACACCTCCTCATGTGCAATACCATTAGACTCGCCCACCTCGGCACTAGCTGTTTGTGCTAGAAATCAGCCAGTCAGGTTGTTAGTACCTGTTGTGGTGCCTGTTGTATTAGTGAGCTAATGCTGTTTTATTTATGTTTCAAGTTAAAGTTTATGTGTTTTCTGTTAAAATGCCAAAATGGTTGTGTAAATTCACGAAGGATTTACAGGAGGAAGAAGGTATGTACTGGTCCTGGTAATTAAGATCAAGGCGATAGAGTTAAATGTTAACATTGTAATTCTGAGTTTTCGGTTGCTCATGGTGGTCAGTCAGATATAAAAGGTCATTTGCAGTCAAGTAAACACAAAAAGAGTGTAGCATGTGCTGCTAAGTCATCAAAATTGACCAGTTTTTTTTAAGACTGCAAATTCTAATAGCAAAAACTTAGCAGCGAAAGAAGCGACCTATGCTTACCACACAGCAAACCATAGATTGTTTCAATTCGAATTCTTGTTCATCAAAACTAATTTTTAAGTTTTTTTAACCTAAATTCTCACTTGGAAAAACTGTAAAGCAATAGTTTTAAATGTCATAGCTCCTTTAGTTCAAGAAAGCTTAAAGACTTGACCAAGTCAAACTATGTATCTGTAAATATAGATGCATCAAACAGAAAGGATATAAAACTATTGTGCCAATTTTTGTGCTCTACTTTAATCTTAATTCAGGTGTGCAATTAAAGCTGTTAGATTTCAAATCTGTGGCGAGTGAAACATATAAAATTCTTACAAATCACTTATGGTCTTTTCTGTTGCAAAACAATTTGAACAACAAAATAGTTATCTTTTGTGGAGGTAACTGCAACATCAACTGAAAAAAGAGCAAGGTAAAACAGTGTTTTCCATCGACTCAAGAACAGCATGGAATCGGATGTGGAGCACACGTGCACAACTGTATGCAAACTGTAATAGCCCCGCATTCGATATTGAGGCCTTACTGGTGATGATTTATAAATACTTCCACATATAAACAGTCCGTATAATTAAACTAAAATAATTTTGTGAATAGTGCGAGATACAGTACTCTTTTGATTCAAATTCTGACTTCGTTTAATATCCAATTTATTTCACTTCACAAACACAGAGAGATTAAAGAGGCTATTTCCATACAGAGTTTAACATAATGATCAAACGATCCGTACATCACGAAGATAAATAACATTTAATAACTTACGTATCGTATCTTAAATGCTGCGAAGATAGAATGGGAATTCCCCGATCGATGAAAAATTAATTAGCAAACAGGAAATAGTAAACTTCATAGGAGTGGCAACATCCTCCCATTTTTTTGTATTGCAGGCAAATTTACCTTAAAGCAATACAAAACAAAATAATACACATATATAGCAGATATATATTGTAATACATGAAATGAAGTTGAACTAAGAATTATAAACATGTGAAATGACATTAAAAAACAATAAATATATAAACTGGCGTTATAGTTATTAAGTACTAGGGAAAAAAGTCAATAATAGTTCATAAGTCCATGTGTTTTACGGGTACTACTCGGCGACCACTTCGAGTTACCCTTATATTTTTAGGAACCTCGTTATCACATGACTCTGTCTCTGGTGCAGTCTCGGTTTTCTGAGACATTTTTATGAAGTTGTCGGCAGAAGTAAGCTCCAAAGGGAAGATTTGCTGAAGGGGTCGTATGATTTCACCATTGGCTACTCGTAGTTTCGCAACACGTTCAATATTGTCTTTGCCAGGAAACAGTTCAATTACCTGTGCTAAAGGCCAATTTATCCTATTTGGGTTCTTTGACTCCACTAGGACAATTTCTCCTGGAGAAATCGTCTTTCTCCGTGAAGATGACTTTGGACTTCTTACCAATTCTCCTAGATATTCATTATAGAAACGTTTTCATAGATTTAGCCGTAAGTTATGACGGTAACGTACACATTTCAATAAATGCTGAGAGTCAATTAAGTCCAAATCAACAGTTTCTCGCTCGCCTAAATCTTGAATAAAGTGAGCAGGCGTAAGAGGTCTCAGTTCGTTAGGATCGTCTGACAAATATGTCAGTGGTCGTCCATTTATTGTGGCCTCACAGTCAGTGAGCAATGTCAACATTTCTTCATATGTGACACAGGATTTTCCTAAACACTTTCGAAGAAGTTCCTTGATACAACGAACCATTCTTTCCCAAAATCCACCGTACCATGGGGCAGACGGAGGGCTAAATATCCATTTGATTTTCACTAAAGCACATTCCCTTTGAATGAAATCCCAGTCCAGAGATTTCAAAGCATTTGCTGCTCCTGTAAAGTTCGTGCCATTATCAGTATAAAGAGTAGAGCATCTTCCTCTTCGTGCCCAAAATCTTCTTAGTGCTTGCATAAATGCTTCAGTGGACAGTGAGGAAACTAGCTCAAGATGAACTGCTCGATATACAGCACAAGTGAAAAGTACTATCCATGCTTTGCTTCCTCCGTGTAGAAAAAGAGGTTCAGCCAGATCTGCACCAGTTACTTGAAATGCTGCAACTCGGTGTATTCTGTCGGGAGGTAAAGGAGCAGAATCTGGGTTAACATTTCTGGCAGTCAATTTCTTGCATTGTATACATTGTCGTAAAACTCTTCTGACAATTCTCCATCCTTTGGGAATCCAAAATCTTTCCCTTAATTGTGTTAGTGTCGTTAAAACTCCAGCGTGCATCAAAGAGCGGTGAATATGCAATATCAGTCTCTCTAGAATAGGATGGTCTGGTAAAACTATAGGACGTGTAAAATCCTCAGGATCTTGACTGAGAATAAGTCTTGTCTGAACCTTCAAAATTCCATTTTCGATGTAAAACTGTATCGTATCATTATACTTCTCACGTATTTCAGAAGGCCATTCAGACTGAATGATTTTTATTAGAGCGTTTTCTGCTCTTTCAATCTCTTCACTCGAAATCTCATCTGTCAGCTTCTTAGAATTTACTTTGACGTTATTACAAAACCTCAAAACATAAGCAGTCATGCGAAGAATTCTTTTGTAACTTGAAAAGTATAAAAATCTTTCGCTAAATTTTCTTTCCTTCTCAGTGACTAGATTTGTGACAACTGTCTTACGTCGCTCCAGAAATGCTTCCTCTGGAACCGACAATTCCAATATTGGCCAAGACTCTTCCTTTTCCTACAGCCAGGCTAGTCCCTCCCACCAGTGACTCTGCAGGAGGTCCGACCAGTCGCATGTTCGGGTAGGCAGGTCTGCTGGGTTGACTTCTCCAGGAACGTGTCCCCAGTCGTCTATATTGGTCAGTTTCCTTATTTCTTTCACTCGATTTCCAACGAAAGTGTTCCATGGTTCTGTGTTCGTAATCCATGCCAGAACAATCATGGAATCGGTCCAAAAGTATGTCTTCAGAGGAAAATTCAAAACTTCTAATATTGTCGAGCCAATTCTAGCTCCCATGACAGCTCCTAGGAGCTCCAATCGCGGAATCGTTGGCCTCTTAACAGGAGCTATTCTAGCCCTTGCTGAAACCATTGAGACTTTCACTTCTTCCCTTTCTTCACAGCGTAGAAATGCACAGCAAGCATACCCTTGAGACGAAGCATCAGTAAATACGTGTAAGGAGGCCATTTCGTAAGTTCCATGCATTATCCTTCGAGGAATTCTACATTTCTGAACAAGGTCTAAATGTTTAGCCCATCTTCGATAACGTAACTGTAAATCGGATGGCAATTCTTCATCCCAGTTCAACTTATTACGCCATGCTTCTTGGAGTAGTAACTTAGGCAATAATGTTGCAGGTGACGTAAAGCCTATAGGGTCATATATGCTGTTAACAACAGAAAGTAACATTCTCTTCGTAACAATTTCACTAAATTTCATGTCAGCTTGAGGACCAACGCAGTAAAGTTCATCGGTTTCTGTATCCCACTTAAGACCAAGTACATTTTGAATTTCCTGGTATTGAACTCCGGTGTGAGCCCAACATCTCAGTTCAAATGACGCTTCATTCATTACTCGTATAGCTTGAGATTTTAATTGCTCCAGTTCTTTTATGTCATTAACACTTGTGACTAGGTTGTCCACATAAAATCCTTCTCTCAATTTATCAATTGTATTTTGAAGGTCTTCTGTCTGGAATTTTTGCAATCTTAAGTGATATTTTATTGTGGCATTCAGAAGAAAAGGACTGGAAGTTATGCCAAAAACTACTTGGCCGTGTCTATAAATCTTAAGCTTGGTGTGTTGAGTATCTTTCCACCACAAGATCCTTAATGCATCTCTGTCCTCAACTCTTAAACCTATTTGCAGAAAAGCCTGTTTTATGTCAGCAACTACCCTCAAAGTACTTAAACGGAATCTCAGCAGCAGAGGAGGTATCTGAAGTATCAGACTCGGTCCAACACTCAAACACTCATTTAGAGAAGCATATCCTGGTCTCTTGAAAGAAGCATCGAACACTGGTCGAACCTTAGTAGTACTGCTGGATGGCTTGATAAACAGGCCTATGAGGGAGATAATGACTAAGCTTCGAAAGTTCCTCCCTTGGAACAGTCTCTATGATGCCTTCTAATTCCCACTGTTGGATTACTGCATCGTAGGCTTTATATTCATTTTCGTTCAACAAACGTTTTATTACCGTGCGAAGTCGTGATTCTGCTATGTCATACTTAATCATAAAGAGCAGGATGTCCAGCTAGCCACGGCAAAGCTACTTCATAACGTTGATCTTCACATACTCTTAAGGTTTTCCTGAAATGGATCAATGTTTCTTCTTCAAGAAGGATCTTATTTTTTCTTTCTACAGGATCTGTAATACCTAAAACTTCTAAATCCCACATCTTTGGCAGCTCAAAATTTTGGAGGTTTAACGTGACCATATTGACCACTTGTTTTTTCTTACCTAGTCCTAAAATTGTCCAACCTAATAAAGTTTCCACGGCTGAAATACCAGATGTAAGTACTTCAATTCTTCCTGTCAAAATGCTTCCAAGTACGTCAGCTCCTAGAAGAATTCTTATAGGTGGCGAATCTCTTCCGACATCTGTCAGTTTTATTCCTCGAGAGGCAAGTTCAACAAGTAATGTTTCATCGCGTATTCTGGGTAACGTAGAGCAAATCTTTGGTTGATCGAGCAGAGACATTGAAGTAGAATACTTTCGATCTAAACTTTCAATGGTTACAACATATTTCGTATGCTCAGCAGCCGGAGTAATTCCTCCGCCAAACAGTCCTTGAGATAACATTTCCTTTCCGGAAGGGGAAAGATTTAATTCAGCAGCTAAGCTCTTCTCAATATAGGAACGATGTGATCCATCATCCATTAAGGCTCGTGCACAGATTTCCTTGCCTCTGTGCCGTAGTCTGATCATGATTGTTTTCAAATAAATTTCACGTTCTGAGGGAAGATTTGTCAACAGCGTCTTGGTAGATTTTTGCTTTTCTTCTGCGACTTTGTCCTTTGATGAAGAGTTAATATCTTTACCTAAATCTGGGCAAAGTAACGCGTAATGCCTCCGTCCACAAATCAAACATTTTACACTACTGTGACACCCTTTTGCCATATGACCAGGCTTAAGGCAAACAAGGCAGCATTTCCGTCGCATAACTTGGGACTTTCTGTCATCGTAATTTATTGTCGACAATTTTTGACAATCCTGACTTGGATGAGGACGGTCACAGAATATACAACTAATTTTTCTTCCAGATGTGTTCGAAATTAGAGTAGCAGCAGTAGGTTCATCTCGTTGAACTGGTTTTTGGAATTCCTTTCGTTTCGTACCACTTCCGAACGCATTTTCTGCTAAAACCCGATGCTCTTCACCCTCTACTTCATGACGTAAGAAAGACATCAAATTTTCCAGAATCTTCTCCTTTGCGAGGATTTGTTCTCCTTCCTCGACTTCTCTGTTGAGTCTATATCTGTCCCAAGCCTTTAGAATTTCAGTCGGAAGACATGATTCCACAACAGGATACAGCATTGCTGCGTAATTCGATGTTGTCACACCCAATGTCTCTAACGCTCGTAGATAGGAACCAAGTTTATCGTATAAATCAGCTAACTTGATGACTGATTTGTTATTTACTAATGCCAAAAGATCTCGAATGTAAACTTCAATCAATAAGTCCTTTCTGCCAAATCGGGACTTTAAATGTTCAATAACTTTCGCGTAGTTATCCTTAGAAGGTGGGTAACTTTCCGCTATATCGCGTGCTTTAGTTTTTGGTTTTAACGAAGAAAGCAGATACTGAAATTTATCTTCTTCTCTTAAATTTTCATCTTCATGAACTCGAGAAAACTGACCCCAAAATGCAACCCATGATCTAGGCATAAGATCATACTCCTTAAGACGTAATTTGGGAAGTTTTAAGTTATCAGATGCAACCTTATTAGAAATTACAGATTTACTTTCATTATATTGATTATAATTCTTCTCGTATATAACTCGTACTTCAGTAAATTTATCTCTGTAAGATTCCATTGCATCATACTCTTCATCCGTAAAACTAATTAATTTTTTAATTTCTTCATCTACTTTAAATAAACGCTCTGCTTTCTCAACAACTTTGCAAAACTGTACGTAAATGTCCTTTTCAACATCAATTTTACGATGAATATCATTAAACGTATTCGCCGCTGTGGTAAAGAGACGGCGTAAATTAGTTCTTTCACCTCGTAACTTAGTTTCCAGTTTTGGTTGCTCAGCCTCAGTCTGTGTTTTTTCTGAAGTCATGTTTTTTCTGAAGTCATGTTTTACTTACACGTACATCAAACGTATTTCTTAAACGTATATAACGTATTTCGAATGTAAGCGTACTTCTTAAACGTATGTAACTATTACATGAACATAAAAAACTCTACACGAAACAAAACTTTTATAAATAACTCAGAAGCAATCAAAAGTTAAATAAATTCAGAAATTAACTTGTTTACCTTTATTAAAGTAACTTGAATTTAGTCACTTCTGATTTCTCAGTGCAGAGTACAGTCCCTGTTCGGACGCCACTTTTTTTTGATTCAAATTCTGACTTCGTTTAATATCCAATTTATTTCACTTCACAAACACAGAGAGATTAAAGAGGCTATTTACATACAGAGTTTAACATAATGATCAAACGATCCATACATCACGAAGATAAATAACATTTAATAACTTACGTATCGTATCTTAAATGCTGCGAAGATAGAACGGGAATTCCCCGATCGCTTAATTCAAAAACAGACCTGGTTGCCAGATTCATAGACCGAAATTATGAAAAATTAAATATTAGCAAACAGGAAATAGTAAACTTCATAGGAGTGGCAACAAGTACCATGGATGCATTCAACACGGGAACACCCGGTTTCTATCTATGCCCACGCTGGAAAGAATTCTACAGACTTTTGAGGGTCTGAAAGCATTTTTTAGACCATGAAATGTGTCCATCAACAATAAAAAACTTGTTTACTGATTTAATGGGCGAGCTCTACTTGTGATTTGTCCACAGACAGCTTACATTGTTTAACGAGGTCATCGTAGTAATGGAGAAAGATAACACTACAACTTTTTAGATTGCTGAAGCTTATAAAGCTCTCAGACAGAAAGAAAGGCTTTAAACTTTATCTTTATAGATGCAAAGAACATCTACAGGAATCTAGGTAAGCAAGTCTGTAACAGTGTGAAAGAAGAATTTGTTGGATTTTATGAAAGGTGCTTTGCATACTTGGTTCTCTGGGAGAATAGTTTTGGAAACACTAAACAATTTTCATGGGTAAATCTGACCAAAACAAATGCTGTTGATTGGGAAAAGGGCAAGACTTCTGCTGAAATTATTAGCAGTCTTCTTGATGTATCTGATATGAAAATAAACAGTCAGTTGTTTGACGAAGTTATGCTTTCTAAGGAGTATTTGCAGTCAAATTGAGAACAGTGGAAGCAAAATGAGCCTACCAGAGATGTGATTATTTCAATTGAAGAAAAATGGCTGTTTTTTCACTTAAAGGAAAATCACCTAGCAGCCCCCAATCTGATCGAGATTGTTGAGTATGTCTTCTGCTTACCTGGGACATCAACACCAATTGAGAGAGTATTTTCTTTGATGAACAACACATGGACTGATGATAGGGGTTTGATGAAGGAATCTATGGTTAAAGGCTTGGTGACATGTAAAATTAATATTGGATTAGCTTGTGAAGCCTTTTACAAGAAGATCAAAACCAAAAAAGTCCTAGCAAAGTACATGGTGTACATAGTTGGTACATGCAAATATTGTTCAAATTTTTATTCCTCATTCAAAGTGTTTCTTTTTACTTAAGTAACTTATAAGTGTTAACATGTAAGAAGTAAAATGTTTAAATTTATATGCTTGTGTCATTTATTATTATCCCTGGTTTAGGTTCCTAATTAGTAACCATTTATTTAAAGCATTGAGAGCAAACAACCCTCTAAAACACTTGAATAACTGTGACGCTGGAGGGGGGGTTCATTCCGATGTCCCGGTTGAACATTTCAGAAATCTGGCAAGCATATATATACTTTTTTTTAAAAAATCTGATGATGTATTTAGATTAATTGTAACATTTGTAGTTTTCAGGATACAAGCATTTGTGCACACTTAAATAGCGTCTTAATTTTTGTTTTCTCATCAGACCATTATAGAGAAATGCAGTCCAATGTTAAAAAGGTGATTAATTTTTCTGATGTGTATTTAATTTGCCAGCTAATCATAATATCCAGCTGTTGTTGAATATCTACCATCTAGTTTGGATCCACTAGATAATGGATGTTTCTGAATACTTGTTGCATCACTACAATATTTATGAAATTCAGCATAATGCAGAAATTGAAAATGCTTTTAATAGTGCTGCCCAAACTATTCTCAGTGAGTTTTGTTATTGTATTTGCATAATTCATATGCTGTTGTTAAAGACTGAGTTTTAGAATTAATTGTTACTGTAAGGAAAAAGCAGAGAATGTAGTTAGATTGACCGTAAATTGAACATAATTAAATTTAAGCAGAGAATATACACAGCCATTCTTTTCTGCATAAATTTTCATAAAGCATAATGAAAATTTTCTTAGTTTTTCTGTTGGAAGTGTAAAATAATTTTTTTAAAGAAAAATTAACAGATTTTTTAGTAAATTTTGAGTTTTTGCCTAATTTTGTATTTTTCTAGGATGTTTCCAAAGTTTTAGGACTCGAGCTCTAATAGGCAATGCTGTTGGCCAGAAATTTGTCTTGACATGTTTATGCAGCTGTAATATTGTCTAGTTCGATTCTGTTGTTTGTAGAACTGCTTTCACTATCATGACAGATGTGAAGAGCATAATTTTCTTTTTTTTTTTTTTTTTCTTTTTTCCCTAGAAAGAATATGTGAAAACTTCAGAAAATTTTCAAGGTCTTCCTTGTTACAAGAGTAATAAGATAAGTGTTCAGTTTGAGAGTTTAACCATGTTAAAGCAGGCAAATAAAGGAAATATCGCCTAAGTTCTTTAAGGACGGCTTAATTTTTTTTTTTGGGGGGGATAAGTGTATTCAATTATAAATTCATTGTAATATTAATGAAAATTGCTGAAGTAAAAAAATTATACCGAAATCTTTAGAACTTTGGAAACATCTCTCATATTTTGGTTAATTTTTCATCCAGTTATTGCTGTTTGGCAGTTGGGGGGGAGGATTGAAGGGGAGAAACTGAATCAGCATTAAGTAATTGATCAATTTTAAATATTTGGAAAATTATGTTTTCATACATTTGATGGTCAAAATCTTAAGATTTCAGATTATTTAGAACTGGCAATATTTAATGCTCCATTTTTTTCAACCTACTGTGTGAAATTCATGTAATCACCTAATATAATTATATCTACTTTTTAAAGCTTCGAAATAGGTACTGAAATAACGCAGAGGAAAATGACAGGATACTTCAGTGTTGTATTGATGATGATTAATGGATAATGTTAGCAAATTTTATCTTTTCTCACCTTATCAAATGTAAATATTTCTTGCATTTTTGAGATAACTGCAGCCTAAGTAGCAAAGTTCAGCAAACAGTTTAGATCAAAGTAATGAGTAATATATTTATTAATACTTTAAATACTAAACTATGTATAAGATATTATAGGAATCCTTCTTATTTGAAGAGTTTAGCTCAAACTGATGAGTTATTAATTATTTATATTAATTAATACTTTAAATACTAAACCATGTATAAGATATCATAGGAATCTTTGTTATTTTAAATTCTGTATTTTTTAATTAAGCGAGTAATATTTTATAATGCTTAAATTTTTATGAATTGGCTTTTGCTTTAATTGCACAGTAAATTTATGAATATCGATTCCCATCTATTCTATTCCATTAAAATATCCTCTGACAGCCAGTTATATTAAATATAGAAATGTAATATAGTTTAATGTACACATTTTATAGAAATCTTGAATTATGTGGTGTTAAGATTCCATGTAGCTGCAAATCTCTGCATAATTTTTAACGTATCCCAAAGGTAACTGCAGCCCTGATTAACCAGGGGTGGATTTATTGGACCTTATTTATTTTTATGATGAAAATACTGCTATCTCAATTATCAAATCGTCGGACTGAAGGAAAATTTTTGTGAGAATATAAAGAGAAAAGTAATGTATGCGACTAATAACAGTGGTTGCAGATGAATTGTTTTATCCACAATAGTTGATAATTTGATGATACATAATCTGGGATATTCCAAACAAAGAGATCAATTAAGTGTACAGCCATTAATCTTGTGTTTCACTTTGAATTCTGTTGAAATACAAGAGTAATATAAATAAACACATTTTTCTTTCTATTATAAAGTTTTTTTTTGTGTGTGTGTATGGTTTTTGTTTTAAATGCTTATTTAATCTACTATACGAAATAAACTCGTCCTCCAAATTTACTGCTTAGAAATACAGATAAATTGTTAATATTTTTTTTTAACTGAATATGGGTTATTTTGCAATTTTTTTTTTAAACTGCTTTTGAATTAACCGTGATTTTGAGTTAACAGACTCTGGTATTACCCTGATTTATAGGGAATCTGTTGTATTATGATATGATGAGAAGCCTCATTTGTAACATATGTAGATGAACAAATATTTTAAATGCTAAATTTAAAAAAGTAATGCCATACTTCATGAAAGAGTAAGCTAAACATAGGTAGATATGCACCCACTCAAGAAAAGGGGGGGGGGCAGTTCTATATCTCTCATTCTGCTGGGCCGATTGGTGGAATTCAACTTGTGTTTTCCATGTCTCGAAAGTACAACTTAGGATACATATTAGATTTGTGTATGGCATTTTTTAACATATGATTTTGATAAAAAAGTGCACTTTTTTGAAATGACATGCTACTTTTTTTCCATATTTGAATTCTACGACTCAAATTATGCCTAAATACCAAATTTTGTAAAATTTGGTGCGAAACTTATTGCGAAATTCGAAAATTTATCTTGGTGTACTTTTTTTGGTTTGTGCTAGTAATTGTCCTCTTAACGAAATTTTTAATTTATGGTAACCTCTATTACTTTCCCTTTCATTGTGCACAAGTGGAAAAAAGGTGAATCATTTAGTCTTTCAAATATTATTCTTTATATCGTATTTTTGAATCATAGTTGTTATTTTTTGGTAATTTTTTCTTTAGATTTTCATATTAATTATTTGAGTTACATGGTTGAATTGTATTTCTTCTTATAATTATTTTAAAATTTTCGATTTATTCATTTGAATTGTGCATTTTAAGTATATTTATTAATATAAAATTTTGAGAATTTGATTTTATTTATATGAATTGCATTTCTTTTGAAACAATACTTTGTGAATCAGAATATTTGAAACCTGCATATATTGAAAGAGAAAATACAATACAGAGTTCACATGTCTTTCAGTAAGTTGCTCAGAAAGGTAGATAAAAGCCGTATAACTGAGAATGATGAATAACTGATATTTTAATTTAGGATGAGTTGCATTCATTGCTTTACACTGTTTTATGATCATGGCATTGCTTTACACATTTGTATCATCCTGCTTTTAGTTTTTAAAAATATTATTCGTGTTTTATTAAAGCATTTAAAAAAAAAATTGAGACTCAAATAGCATAAAATTAAAAAAATTTTAAATATTTAAAAATACTAAATTTTATGCAACAAATTGCATTCTATAGATACAGTAAAAATCATCCAAACTTTTTTTTGTTCGCTATGTACCACAAATATTTTCAAAAAGCCTTAGTATTTGTGATACTCATTTGAGCAAATATATTGCCTTCCGTTTCATCAGTATTTGGTTAGAGTAAAATAGGGAAGTGATTTTAACCATGATGCTGAATCTCTTAAAAGGCTAGGCATTTTAAAAGCATGAGATGGAAAAAAAGATTGGTTTCGTCAATGAGGAAAACGTGTTTAGATGATGTCCGTGTAAATCCTTGCATAAATTCTTCACTTGTGAACTAGTTCAGCTGCAACATCTTGGGAGTCTTCGTTTATGATATTCAATAAATATAATTTAAATTTGTACAATTGTTCAGTCAAAAACAGTTGCCCTTCACTTTCACCTGCCGTGGTTTCTTGTGTCTTCTGTTAATGCAGGCCCATTTGCTAGTATATATTTGATGCAGTGCACTATGCAAAAACTTTAGCAAAATAAGGTATAAACCTTCAGTATTTTTCTCTTTTAATATGCAACTTCTTTGAAGTTGATTTTCAAATTGTTGTTCTTTCACCTAAATTTCCTTTTCTCATTCTACATTTCTTCTATATTTATTTTCACTGCGGCCACAAGAATATTAAGATTTTTCAATAGTCATATTTTCATAAATTTTGTGTCCTTGTTTAATTTTTTTAAAATTTCAGTTGCATCTTCAGGGAAACTGCTTTTTGTTTTCTAAGCATTTTAGCTCTATATAAAGTTTAAAGCAAAGTCCAAAGGACAGTTAAAATATTTTTATCAAATGACAAAGAAATAAAGCATTTCCCCTAACTTTTCTTTTAATCAGAAGGTAGCATTTATTCTATCCCACCGAGTCACCTGATTGAATCTAAATCATATTATTAATCTAATTCATATATTAACAGTTTAAATCAATCCCTTCGAGTCGCTTGATTGAATCTAAACCATATTATCAATCTAATTCATATATTAGCAGTCTAAATCATATTAACACCAATAATTTTGATATCAAAGAATGTTTTTTTACATGATCTGTAAAAGTATGAGGGTAACACTTAATTTGGCTTCTTAAATTTTAATTTGAAACTGTATGAAATATGTATATCATGCACAACATTTTTTGCTTTTATAGAAAAAAAGCCAAAATTCAATACAAATATAGTCAAATCTCAATGAGCCAGAACTGAAGGAATATAGAGCTCAAAAAACATATATTAAAAATTTGAATCAGTATTAATATCAAATAGCATGTTTCAAAATTCACTTTTGCTTACCTTCACATTTCTACTTCCAACAACCATTTTGTCAAAAATTTTGACTAACAGTTTCAAGTAATTAAAGTTTTAGTGTCTGTTCATAGTGTGGCAATTAAGTAATCAGAGTGATTAAAAAATAGAAACATTGTAAAGTTTACATGATGCATTTGCCTGTTTTAATACAACTATGACAAGTAATTAGACAAGAGGCCTGTAGATGTCTGTTTCTAGCATGGCTTTAACACTAGAATTACAGAAGGGGTCATTTTGACACCTAGCGAACTTTTATCTCCGACAGCTCTTCTTTTTTTTTTTTTTCCGCAGATATCTTAATCTTTTCTTGACTTTTCCTAAATCATTGTGATTTATGAAATAGTAAAGATTTCAAGAAAGTCGTATTTTTATTTTAGCCTTAACAAATGTTTATACCTAGAAATACGGCAGGTGTCATTTTGACCCGTTTGAGAGAAAAGAAATGTGAATACATTTCATTGTATTATCTGAACACTGTTACTTTTGTAAATTATTTTTATTTGCACCTGCTAAACAAAATACAAACAAAGGAAAAGAATATGGAGGGTCTGCGTAGTTTCACATCTGCCAGTCACATGATTTGAAATATGTGCAATGCTTTTCTTTGTGGAAAGAAAACAGAGAGAAGAGATTATTACGAGCTGAAGGTTTGTAGATTTTTCGTAGATATTTTGTTTATTATTCATAACAAGTTTTAGTGGAAAATTTTATTCTATTTACATGAATTTATTATAGTGACGTACTAATGGCACGTAGAAAGGGACTAATGCATGAAAACATCACGTAGAAAAGGACTAACGCATGAAAAAATCATGAAACTGCTGCAAGAACTATCTGATGCCGATTCCGGTTCTGAAACCGAAAATATTTCTACAGATAAAGATGGAGATGAAACACCTTGTGATTCTGAATTTATTATAGAGAGTAATCAGGCAATATCATCCTCTAGCTATAGTGAAAGTACAAATGGATATGTTTCTACGCTTTCAAATTCTGCCATACCTAAGAATACCAAAGCGGGAACTAGTAGACGCTCAAAAGGGAATATGAAATTCAACATAATTCAGACTAACACTTGTAAAGAAATTGTTAGTGATGGAACTGTATGGAAAGTAGAAAATACTTCAAATACTTCTGGTTGGCGACCCTTGCAAAATATCTTGCGAGAAAATGCAGGACCGTCATCCTATGCTAAATGTCACATTTGTTCTGGTAAAGCTCTTAGTGCGTGAAAGTTAATAATAAATGAAAAAAATTTTATGTGCCATAAAGGAGTGTACTGATGCTGAAGCCAAGCGTAAACTTCATAATGACTCTTTCACTATTTTATTAGCAGAACTGGAAGCATTCATAGCATTATTGTATGTAAAGGGGGCATTAGCCGCCAAGGGCTTACCAATTCTTAGTTTGTGGTCCAAAACTTGGGGATCAAAGTTTTTTCATGAAACTATGAGTAGAGATAGGTTTCTGCAAATTATGAAATTTCTTCGTTTTGATAATAAACTAACAAGGTCTTCACGTTTGCAGTGTGTTAAATTTGCACTAATATCCGAGGTATGCAATTATTTTATAGAAAACTGTAAGCTTTGCTACAAACCAAATGAAAACATTACGATTGATGAACAGTTATTCTCTACAAAAACAAGATGTTGTTTTTTGCAGTATATGCTTAACAAGCCCGATAAATTCAGAATAAAATTTTGGCTAGCAGTAGACATTAGAACAAAATACTTACTAAACGGATTTCCATATTTAGGAAAAGATGAAATGAGACCAAATGATCAAAGTTTAGGAGAGAATGTAGTAAATTCTTTAATTGATCCTTACAAAAATGCTGGCCGAAATATAACTACAGACAGTTTCTTTACATCAGTAAAACTTGCGAAATCCCTAAAATCAAAAGGATTGAGTCATGTTGGAACAGTAAATCACGCAAAAAGAGAAATTCTCTCTAGTTTCAAAAAGGTAAGAAACGAACTTTTTTCTTCAGTTGTGATGAAACATGACTGTATAACACTTACATATCGAGGTAAAAGGAACAAAAACGTAATTTTGTTAAGTGCACTTCGTTCATCAGTTGAATTTGAATCTAATGAAAAGAAGGTTCCTGATGTAATACACAGTTTTACAATTCTACAAAATTTGGGGTAGATGTTTTGGATCAAATGGCAAGAAACTCCATGAAAGCACCATTATGCTATTGGCCAGTACATGTATTCTACAATATTTTGGACTTAGCAGGCATAAATGCATGGATTCTGAATAAGGAAGTTACAAAAGAAAATATCAGCAGAAGAGATTTTCTATTGTGTTTGGCAGAAGGACTAAGAGAAGAATATATATATAGTAAAAACAAATTTGTTCTCTCCAAGTGGCTTTGTGGATGGACAAGATTCAGTAGAAAAAAAAAGAAAAAAAAAAAAAAAAAAAAAAAAAAAAAAAAGAAATGTCAAGTAAGGAAATGCAAAGGTAACAAAACTTCTAATATTTGCGATAACTGTAATAAATATGTATGTGCATACTGTACACAAAAATCAAAAAGATAAGCGTGTGTGCTAATTGCTGCGCTCCCTAATATATTATTTGTCGATAAAATATTTCTATATATTTCTATTTCTGTGTACTCTTTATAGCAAAAAGTTTGTTTTAAAATACTTTAATATTTGGATTAAAAACCACTTTTTTCGAAAAATTTGTGTAAATATTTATGCATTTTATTTTCTGTGTTTCTGAAATGTAAACTCTCAAAAAGTGTGTGTGTGGGGGAAATTTACATTTTCCAATGGAAATATTTAAATGCTTGTTCATTATTTGACTACATACCTGCAAAGTCTCTATATTCTTTAAAAAAAAAAACTGTAGTTGTCATAATTTGCGTTATTTTACTTTCTTTTTCACAAATATATCATATAGAGAAATATGCAGATATCTTATCAAGGGGTCAAAATGACACCTGGCATAATTCTAGGTATAGGAAGACCACCGTAATTCTAGTGTTAAGAGTATAATATCGCTTTCCTTTCATCTCATCCATGTCAGAAAAAACTTTCCTTTGAAAGGAAATGTTAGTTTTTGAAAATCGGAAATCATTGCAAGGACACAAATCTGGAGAACATGTGGGATGACCAAGTACACATATTTTTTTTTTTTTCAAAACACAGTGGCTCTGTGAAGTAAATATTGATGGTGGGAAGATGCGTTATTGTGCAGTAGAACGGTTTCTGACTGAATAGTGTAAGATTAAACATCGTTTGCTTAATTCTCAGTTATTTGAGTCAGCTAGTCAACTAAACATTTAAAATTGCTGTATTATTTTGACATGCTAGCTTGTAAGATAAACCTAAAGTTACTAATCTAAATACCTGTTTGATTTTCCCAGGGTGAATAACGCAGGAAATATTTGTATGCAGTTCTCTGGGATTTCACTAACACCAAACGAATAAATACAATGATATGAAATGTAATTTAACGTTCATTTGAATTACAGCGTGGTAGTTTAAAAACTAATGCATTAACAGGACTCTTAATTTCTGTGTTCAAGAATATAATAATAGTTTAAATATTTTCAAATCAAATATTAAATTATTAACTAATAACCTGACATCTACTTTAAATGATCCCACCAGTAATTCAGCAGTTAAAGACTGTTGAATACTGATAGTTTGTTTCAGAGTACAAACCTGGTGAATGAGTTGGCTGCATGGTTTTCATGATTTTCCCCATATGCAACATGAATATGAGCCAGTGTTCCTTCATAAAAGTCCTTCTTAAAATCATTCCTTCCCTTAGGTTTATAGCTTCCATGTGTTTTGCCATAATTAATTACCAACCAATCTAATTTATACATGATTTCTAAAATACAAAAACCAGAAATTCGCTGAAAACCAGTGCAGTTATGCAATTAGGAGGAATATGATAGATACAGCCCTAATGGTTGAGTTGTCAGTAATTTCTTTCTGAATATAGATTGTTATGCATTAGTTAAACTCATGACAAGTTTTTAAATTATTTTGCAAGAAGAGTTTTAATAAATTCTAATATAAGAGAACTAATAGTAATATAGAAATAAATATAACAATAATAATCATTTATAATATTACAAATGATTAGAACTCGGCTCTTGACAAATCACAGTTTTACTTCTAAAAATGTCTTTATTCCAAATCCTATATTTACATAGAAATATATTTTGCTTTGAGGAAAAGGGTCTTGGGTTTGAGGATTTGAGGTCAATAATATTAGCACATTTTCATGAAAGGAACAGTTTGTTTGAGAAATTTACTATGCAGTTATTGTCACAAAATATCTTTGGACATAAAACATTTTGAGAATCACTTTTATATGTGGCCATTGCTACATACAGTAAAGAAGATAAAAATCTTACATTCTGGTCAATTTGGCTGCTTTTAACATTTCTGTAGATAGCATGTTTTATGTATAATATTTTTGCTGTACTATTTGATGTAATCAGAAGTATTGACTACATATATGATGCACAAATTTGAAGTTTACAATTTCGTTGCATATGAAATAAAGTTAACCAATATTTTACTATTCCTATGTATAGGGCAGTACATATTTGATGGCTGTACAAAAAATGTAGTAATGTTTAAACTATTTCTTTCACATTGTATTATTGCTAGAAAGCTTCTTGTTATATTGGCTATTTTCTTTTAAATTTTTATTTTTAGAGATTTTTTTTTTTAATGTACAAAAAGGACTAATTTTGATTTTTTGAACACATAAAAAAAGGGAAAAAAGGGGTAAAATAAAAAGTGTTGATTTATTTTAAATAAAATAGATCTTCATTAATGTGAATGACAAAAAATCCGAAAGAAAAATGTATTATAGATCCTTATTTTGGTTTTTCTTTTAGAGCATCCTATATATAGGACAATGGTAAAATCCGCTATTATATGACACTAAAACGTAACACCTATTTGAAGTGAAATGATTACGTCTATTTCATCCCCTCGCAGCAAAATGTAGCAATCAAGTATTTCTTGTCCTGACTTCCCTTTTGTAAAGAGTTTTATTTAGCATCTTAAAGCCATTTCACTCATTTTGTTTGTATGAAAGAAATTTATGAATGTTTATTTTGTAAGGTTTACTTGTAAGGTATTTGTAAGGTTTTATTTTATGCATCCAAAGTGAGTCGAAGATTTCTAACAGCTGAAGTAGTTTTACAATATTTTATGACATCAGATGATGAAGGTATTGAGCCAGAAATGGTAATAATACCACCTATCCAGATGCAATCAGTGACAATGAAGAAATAGACGATGATTGCACTAAGACTAGACACAGCTAAGCTATTTGTGACGAAAACGCAGCAAAAGGAACTGTGGAAATTTTAGTAGGAAATGAAGATGATGAATTATGTGTGCCAAAACCTGATTGGAAAGATTGTGCTCCTAAATATTCATATGCTTCAGAAGTATTTTCTCAAGATCCTAATCAGTCTATAACTGATTTTGTTTCTGGAAAATCTTCTACAGAACCCTTTGAGTGTATCGTTGAAAAAATGATAGACAAAGCTGTTATTGAGAGTAACAGATATGCTGGGCAGAGAAATAATCAATTTTTTCATTGACAAAACAAGAACTCAAGCAATTTTTATGTATAATTTTTATAGTGGCTACCACATTTAGCCACGTGAAAAAATGCACAGGGAAATTGTGCCAGATACAGAAACTATACTAGTAGTCGAGGAATGCCATGAAATTGATATTTTGAAATCAAGTGGTACATTCATTTCAGTGGCAATAGCACTATTGATTTGGACTGCTATTACAAAGTACGTCCAATTTATGATTTACTGAATGATACTTACAACAATTAGGTATATTTTCTGAACATCTAATCATTGATGAAAGAATTGTGTGCTATTTCGGTCCTAAAATGTATATGAAAGGAAAGCTAGTAAAATTTGGATACAAACTGTGCATATTAGCTTCTTATGATGGTTATCCCTTCCATATTATTATTCTGTACCAAGGAGCACAAAGAAATGTAAAAGAATCTGTATCTCTAAACGTGTCAGAAGAGGAATGTAGTGCATCTGATAACAAAAATGTGCTGAAAAATGTCAAATGGAAAAGAAAAGCAAATCAAAAGTGAAAATAAAAAAACCATCGGAAGCTCAAAAACGGAGAGAGCCTCTATCAAATATTGCAGTAGCAGGTTTGCTATCAATTGTGAAAAATCCAGCACAGAATAAAATTTACATGGACAATTTTTTTACATCTTATAGACTTTTTGTTAAGTTGGAAGAAACTTTTTTTTCTCTTCTCTATTGGAACTGTAAGAGAAAACAGAATGGCCAATTGTCCACTGAAATCAAAGTTATGAAGAAGATGAATCGAGGCACAGTTGATCAGAAATTCAATTAAAATAATGAAATCGCACCAGTTCGCTGGATCAATAATAGAGTAGTATCAGTGTTTACAAAATTTGAGGATACAGGATGCAGGTCAAAAATAGAAAGAACAGTAAACGGTGGAAGGCAGATAGTTGATATTCTTGCATGTGTTACTGCTTATAATAAGAATAAGAATGGCATAGATTTGTATGACAGCTATATGGAGACATATTTCCCCTCTAAACAAGGTAAAAAGTGGTATAGGTCACTATTCCTAAATGCTTTTGAAACTGCACTAGTTGCGTCCTGGAAGTTGGCAAAATTATTCAGCACAACTGAAGCTCTTGATCTTCTAGAATATTGACAGGCTATAATAGTCAGTTATCAGTACCAAGGAACATTCAAGCCAGAAAATTAGGCATGCAGCAGAGAAATCCAGACTTCTTGAAAATGCAAAGTGATCACATGATTGTCAAAAACTTTGATGGACGTCAGTGTTGTTGTCAATTAAAAAACTGTACTGGGAAACTGACAACTATTTGCATTTTACCATTCCATTCAAAAGAGAGAACTAATGCATTGTAACTTGATAGCCACTGGTTTTGACCATCATCATATATACAGGACAACCTGTAACCGTAAAGAAAATAAAACTTTCATAAGTTTTTCAATTTATTATCTTTTCTTACCTATTTATGAGACAAAAGTAGAAATTTCAAACAAAAATTTTAATTTCTTTGATCATTGGTAAAATGTGGGTAAATAACAAACAATAAAATGGCAAAGGTACAAATTTACTGTTAGGAAAGGGGGGGAAAAACTTTAAACTTCGGATTAATATTCCTTATAAATTTAAAAAAATACTTTTTCATATATTATTAATAAATATTTATAAGGCATTATTAATAAATATTAGAATAAATAAATCCCAGATGAATAATCTCCAGTAAGCATATTTGGAAATTTAACCCGTTTATGCCCCAGTTTTTTTTTTTGCAATATTAGTCATTATTGATGAACTTATATCGCATGCTATGAAAGATATAAACACATTTTAAGTGTCAAATTGACCACGATTGACATATTAGCGAATAAAAGATGAATGTCCTGTTCATGGGACACTGGGCATACTTGTAAGCAAAATAACCTGTATTTGAAATTTTGAATGTTGCAAATCATTAATGATTAGTAATGGTTAATATAAATAAATGTGATTAAATTATTAAAAGTTGTGGTAATTTTAAGGACGTTTTTATCATTTTACATATTATAAACAATGGAAATATAAAAACAATAAAAAATTAAAAACAATTATTTTTCATGAAATTGTTGAAAGCATATATCATGCAATCCAAAGTTACATTTTCCATATTTTATTGTGGTCTTACCTGGACACTGAGCAGATCGCAGTTGTATGGCCAGTGTGGTGAAATTGAATTTCTTTGATCACATGCTTACCCATCTTTGTTGAAGCGGTTGTTCTTTTAAGTTTGGGAAGCATTCCAAATCGTTTGAGATAGTTCTGTGAAATGCTGCAGTGAAATTCTAGTTGATCCATTGTACCCTCTTTCTTGCAAAACATGCAGTGAAGTAGCTATGCATTTTGAATTGAATACATCTGTATTTGAAACTTTAACATTAATTAAAACATGGTAAATATGATGTTAAAAAACATCAGTCAAAAACATGGCAAATGGAAACCACCACAGAATCCAATGTGATAATTTGAAAAAAAAATTGTCCATTTGATCATTATTTCCCATAAACTTGTATGTCATAAATAAATGAGGCTGAGGCACTGCGATCTTCTGTTTCTAGCCAACTAGCATTTGGCTGAACCTAGTGGATTTACTCCAGTTTTGTTTGAAACTATTGTAACAACATTGTTGTCTTTCTAACATACAACTATTACACCAGATGACATGTCTTTCCTGTAATCGATAGCACTTCTTTATTTTTTCTTAGATTTTTAACGGTTTCCATTGGGCAATTTCCAGTCCTGTTTTCTCTGGCTGTACCTACAACTCAAATCCAGAATTTGCCAACTCCTCAATGGGCTTTATGGAAGTAAACTAAGTGTCTGTTGCTGTCATAAATAGACATTTTGGAAGATCTTTGATTAAATCCAGGACAACTAAAGCCTCCAAGCCCATAATCTTTTTGGTTGTCCATTTTACTTGCATCTTTTCCTTGATGAAAATCAAATTGTATCAAGCAGCCATTTGGACAATTTAGACATGAGGCTTTAAATCCAAATCTAATGGGGTTTCCTCTGATAAACTGCTTACCCATATGTCGCCTGTAGTAAGGTATCATGGCCTCATTGACATCTAAAGCTTTAAAAAACAGTCATTTATCATACACATCATGTTCCATAGTTTAGTATATTTGTCTTCTTTCTTGATGTTATTATTGTCACAGAAATGAAGGTGTTTTATGATTTCTTCAAATTTGTTTCTTCACATTGGATTAGATACAGCAATATTCTTAGTGTCGTCACTGTTCTCCCAGAAAATTTTTTGATGAAGACCTGCATATCCACTAACAATTACAATCCTGATAAATACTTTCATTTCTTCAGATGTGACATCAAACAAGAGGTTGCTTTTTTGTCTGGCATACAATTTAATATGATAAATTATGTAATCATCTAAATCATCATCAAAACTTGCTAAAAAAATCCTGGTAAATATTTTCATTTCTTCGGACGTAACATCAAACAAGTGGTTCACACAATTTAATATGGTAAATTACATAATCAACTAGATCATTATTAAAAAATTGCTCAAAAAGACTACATGTAGTCTTTGGTGAAATTTCCAGTGCACATTTCTAATCTTCATTCCAGTTCTATTTGCCTTTTTGCACATTAGTAAAGTCAGTCATTACGCATTTTCTTTTCTGAATGAATCGCTTTTTCTTCAGTGGTGGAGTATTATCTTCATCACTGTTGTTATCATATGCAATATCATTTCTGTCAAATGTTCTGGATAATCTGACTTATCCAGAACATTTGACTAGCCCAGAAATCTTATTTTTGCATTTGCCCATAAATGATTTCCACTTAGATTGTTCATTATGACATAGTCTTTATCACTACTTTCCTTGTCACTGATCTCAGCCTTATCAGGTGACTCCATAAACACATCTGCTCCATCAAAGTCGTCATCATTATTTTTTTCCAGTTCATGAAGCAAGGAGATAGCTTCATTTAAGGTTAAGTATCTGAATCCAGTAACTAACAATTAGAATTTTTTGTACACATAAAATAATATAAATCATGTTTTCTTTTTAAGAATATGCATAATCTGAAAAAAGAAATTACATTCAAGGAAAATTAAAAATGATTGAAAAATTAAAAATTGATTTTTTGACGATATTACGAATATATTTTCTATACACACAAATATATTTTAGCAAATATTGTAGAATTTCAATATTTTGTATACAGTAATAGTAATAAGAGAATAGATTTTGAAGTGTTATCGCATAAAACATGCATATTCCGAATAAAAATGCTTTTAGGTTATTGATAAGACAAAATCTTTTAGGTTTCCTTAATGCACTCACAAATGCCCAGTATCCCATAAACAGGCCGACAAAGATTAATCTTAATTTTAGAAAAACTATTATTATTTTTGCAAAATAACTTTGCAGAAGTCTTTTGTGATCTATTTTAAGCAAATCATTTTTAATTTTTTCAATTTTATGAATAAGAAGTTTGCAAAAGGAATTTACTTCCTGTTTCTACCCATGATGTGTTGATGCTGGAATGACTCCTTATTCTAAAGTAACTTTGGTGTTCATCTAGTAGAAAAATTGCTTTAGTTAAAAGATATACGCACTACAAGATTTCCTACACAGTAATTTCCAAACGTGCCGTATATTAGCCACTGGACATAAATGGGTTAAGGCTCAAAATAATTCTTAACATTTCATTGAAGATTGTAACAGGGTTTGTAAACTGCATTTGGGAGTATTATTGCTTGCAATAAATATGCCAGGTTTCAAAATGTGCCAGTATATAAATTCCTGTATATCTTTGGTAATTTGAATAAAAATCTGTAATTTTTTTGCATTTATGCCTAGAAATACATCTGATTTAAGGTAATGGTAAAAATTTTATAGGTTATAATTCAAAAGTTTCTTCAAAAAGTTTAAAGTTATTAGAAATCCGAGGTCTTCCACCCCTCTTCCCTTGGCATGAGATGACTTTTGGCTCGCCTCATATTTAGAATGCCCCCCATGCTGCACGGACATTATACATTTACAAACGTCCTTGCTCTTCTCTGTGATTCGAACCCGCTAACCACTATACCAGTTGAGCACTTTACAATGGATATAAATGGTATGTGCAGTTTCTATGTCTTTTGTGCCTACTGTGTCTTTTTGCCTTAGTATCAAAAGCTGAGGTTGTCTACTTTGTAGGCGAAGAGGAAACTTGGTGTATGACAATTATGTAGCTGTATATAATTACTATTTGTTGTGGAAAAAGCAAAGCAAGAGAAAATAATCATCATCCAAAACATCATGATAAAAAAGAAGAAAACAGTCTTTCTAAATTCTTTCTAAATGTATAAAGCATTATGGTAGAAGTTAAAGCAGTAAAGTTTAAAAATATCATTATAGAAAACATATCATTAAGTGGTTGAGCATATCTAAAAACACTGTATGACAATAAGATCACAGATGTGTTTCTCAAATTGAAAAAATGTTGAAATCAATATTCAGTGTTGCAGTATGTAATGTTTTCTGAGAACCAGAAGAAATAATGAATATTTTTACCCAAGAGACTTTTTGCTTCAGTTAGGTGATTTTTAACTGAAAAGTCAAGGAAGAAAATGAACGGAAATCAGAATGATGTATAGCGGCAGTTAATAAAATTTTAAACTTAATGTAGTTAGCTGTTAAGTGTCACTGTTGAATTATTTTTTTTAGAAACAATTTTGTTTTTTATGTAAAAATATGATATTGAGAAAAAGTAGGCTCTTGTTTACTTTAACATAGGCATGTATATGCAACCAGCCCTTTCAGGTGCCAGTTATAAACTAGCAGTATTTTATGGGTCTGTATGAAGTTATGAGAGAATTTTTTCATACACACACATATATATATATAAGGAGTGCAATTAAATTAAGAAAATAGGTTACAAAAGATCAAGAAATAATTCTAAATTTTTTGAATAAAATAATTCTTAAGAAATTAGTAATAATGTATGACAAAGCACTTAAATAAGTAAATGGAAAAAAAATTGGCAGTTGAAAGTTAATAATTTTATTTTATTTCATAAAAAATTTTAGTTTACTTTTCTAGAAATAATGTAAAATTTCAGTCTTGCACAAACCTGTTTTCTTTAATCTCTTCTGATTGTAATATTAGATAATCGAATATACATGTTTTGTCGTAACAAAAAAATCAATAACCAATTGATTAACTCTGTGAAAATGTAAATGATATCACATATTAAAAAATAAGCAAATGGAAGCAAAACAAATGCAATTTTTACTGAAATAATATTACATTAAAGCAGGGGGGGAAGGTTATAATTTGACAATTAATCAAATGATTTTAATAAAATTAGCTTTATTAAATTCTTAACCTCCCTTCTTTTCTTGTATTGTATTTTTTCATGAAAAATTAGCATGTTATTACAAAAAGGATTAAATATATAATTATTCATTACAGTTAACTGCATAAGTTTAAAATTATGATAACTGCGTAACTTCTACTAATTTTCTAATTTCGAATGCTTATGTTTTCTTAATTTTTAAGTTAAAAATTACTATTGTGAAGATTCGAAACATAAAAAATTTTCCTCCCCCCCGCTCACCTTTCATTGCTTATTTTAAAAGCCAATATATATTTGAAATTAAAAATTTTGAAAACATACATTTGTGACGTTATTGTCTTGCGATATTTTGTTTAGCTGCTTTAATTTCTGCCATCTTGCAAAATGTCACAAGACAATAACACCACAGACATGCATTTTCAATATTTTAAAAGTTTCAACAAGCTATTGTGTACAATAATGTGTTAAAATTGTTTTGTTCCACTTTATTTACATTTTAGTGCACAATGTTTTTTGCAGATATCATTGCATGTTGTGGAACATGCAAGAGCTAGCTGCTTAATGGGCGATTTCATGAAAGACATTTTAAGGGAAACTGGCGTATATTCATGTTAATTATGGGGAATAAGTTTCAGTCCAATGGTAATTTTAAAATTCAAGAAAAGTTTTAGTAAAATTGATTTCCTCAGTGCAAGTGAGATTAAATCTGCAATAAAAGTAAAATTGGTTTCAAATACACTTTTTTTAAATAAATAATATGGTGATGCTAATTTAATATAAATTATGCTCCTGTTATTTTAATAAAATGAATAAGTAAACTCGTATATCTGACAAATATATGTTTGTAATGATTTTTTATATAAGAAATGAAAAAAAAAAGTACTTTGTTCTAATATATTTGCAGAGTGTTGTAGATTAAATGGTGAGATATGTATATGCATGCAGTTTATTTAAATAAAAAAAAATGTACTTTTGTCTCCTATGGAACATCATTTAACAAATCTTCAAATAAATGGCAGTGGGGTATTGTTACACAACATTAAATAATTTTTTTAAAAGGGCTTAATGTAACTTATGCACAAATGGGCATCTTTTGTAGTAGAAAATGATATATACACGACAGGGTCAGAAAATGCGTTTTACGCACTATTTTCGCTCAAGAAAGATTTTCTGTATCTGTACGTTCTTATACTAACCGCTTTCTAATACGCATTTCTTTTCAAAATTGTCTTAACAGTTATTCTGTTCTGTTTTGTTAATATAAATGTAAGCAGTAAAAGTATGTCCACTGAGAAACTAAAATTTTGGTGCAGGATTTCACTCGAAAGTTTCTTGTGTCTTTAGGTCACACGCTCTCGATGTTTCCCGAGCGCATCTCCCAATTTTGCAATTTCCGGAATTCAGGTCCTGCTTTTCGATCCACTTGCTTCGTAGACACGTGACTGATGTGGGCGTAAGCGAAAATTGATTTTCATTTCCAGAGCGCGGTTAGAATTTGCTAGTGGAAAAACAAAAGCCGAAAATATAGGATAATTTCTAATCAGGTGAAAGAGGCGTTTTATATCGAAGAGGAATGCATCACTGATGTATTTATATAACAATGTTCCCATCCTTGTTTATTTAAAGCAAGAAGTTATTGATTAGTTGGAATAAATCACCTTCATTGAGCAGGTTTCTAGAAAAGAAGCATATTCTAAAAGCGATGTTTTTAGACGGTCTTGAGTAGTGATATTCCTTTCATAACTGCTGTTAATCACTTCGTTTCGGCTATGTAAAATATGTTTCATTCAGCGTATGATTTTAAAATTTAATTTCAATAATCATATAATAAACTGCTATTTAATTGTTCTATGAATTAATTATTCTAATGCTATTTTATTGCTATTTAATTAGTCTAGCTAACTATCGATTATTTAAGCATTATTTTCATTACCTATGTATTCTGTACAGAGAAGTCATTTTCACCTGTAATATACATTCGAGATGGATTATATTCGTTATTGCTGTATACGTAGGCTTGCTCTCATGTCGTATACAATGTTGCTATAATGCGATTTTTTCAAAATTTGCTACATTTGACAAGCCTGTGTTGACAAAATTTATTATCTGTGCGATTTTGCGAATTTTCTGCTACTGCGTCATTTCCTTATGCTAATTTTTGCTACTTAAAAATTTGTTTAATGTATTATGAAATGCATATATGTTAAAAATAATGCATCTATTAAAATTAACTTATAATACAAAGTAATAATTTATATAAGCCTAAATAAAAGTCGGAATCCTGCGATTTTAACGCATGTGCACTCAGTTTTTAACACTAATCGCTATTGTTTTCATATATTTGATTAATATTTTTGTGATCTGTTAGTAGGGTTGTTTGTATATTGTATAATATAATAGTTGTTGTGTAACTAAAATATGAATTATGATTAATGTAGGAAAAAATTTAGCATTACTTTTCAAGTGCGTGACTTTATCTTTGACAACTGGTTAAAAAGAATGAAAACAGACAAGCTAAAAGCTAATTGCAAGCTAATATAAAAATGTGAACTGAGAGCATTTAAAATTGATTAAAGTATAAGCAAAATTCTCCGCAACTTCTGTCTCCTGATATTATATATATATATAAAGTGAACAGCGTGGATCAATATGAACTGAAACTTTCTGTATTCGTTGTTTGCTAGGTATGCGAAAAGTAACAGCAGATTTCTAAATAACAAATAAATCGAACTGTAATAATAACAAATAAATCTTAAGCTTTTGTTAGTAATCTGAATCTATGACCTGACATAAGTTCAACAACCAGGACAGAAAGTAAACTAAAAATCAATTAACAATCAAGGTAAAGGGGAAAAAACACGAACTCCCTCCCAAGAAAACGTAGTACAACAGTATTTAACAATCTAAAGTGAATAACGTAAAAATGGGTATGAAAAACTTGACTAAAAAATAATAACATAAAACTGACCGAAAATTAATTAAGGGAAGAAAATGAGCTGTAAACCATTGAAAATTAGCAATAAGGTTTTAAGATTTTCTCAAAACTAATACATTCCGTGAAATCCTTAAGAATCGACAATGGATATGAAAAAAAATTAACTAAAAAATAATAACCTAAAATTAACCGATAATTAATTAAAGGAAAAGGAGATGTAAACAATGGAAAATTAGCAATAAGATTTTTAAACTTTTCGTCAAAACTAATGAATTTTATAAAATCCTCAAGAATCCAATTATGAGCCATAACATTACGAAACCAGGGAGACTGAATTTTTGATAATGTCGAAAGTCACGTAAACTCGCGAACTGATAGCTTTGTGAAAATCACGTGATCTTTGACGTGACATGCTACTCCTTAACTCAAATTTTTGGCAACACTTGTCATATACCCTGGAAGTATAACGCATTTGCGTAGCATATTAAAATTAAAGACATATATTGAATGTAAAAATAAAAATGGAAG
The DNA here is from genome assembly GCA_000611955.2 of Stegodyphus mimosarum. NCBI lineage: Eukaryota > Metazoa > Arthropoda > Arachnida > Araneae > Eresidae > Stegodyphus > Stegodyphus mimosarum. The sequence continues at coordinate 171,322 of KK113928.1, forward strand.
TAAACTATAAGGAATCGTATAAATATAAAGTACAGCATTGTAGATCTATATTTCAAATGAAGCAACACATTTACATTTCTGTTTATCGTGCAGAAATCATGATGAGGTCGTCATGCTTGTTTGATGATGCATGAATGCGTTAGGAAACACAATGAGTATCAGAAGTGTGATCTTCATCATCTCGCATATACTCCCACTTTAGCGCCTGGAAACTTCTGACGTGACGGAAGTGAAAGTTGGAACTATTTTTACTTACGAAATTTTTCCTTGCATGTTGCTTTCATTTTGTCCCAAACATTGCTTAAAAGAGTAACCAAATTATGCTTTGTTATCCAAAACGTTCAATTATATTGAATTTTGCTGTTTTCGTCGCGTAGAAGAATTATAATAAGCTCAAATAAAAACAAATGGTTATGTAACTGGGTTACCGTAAAACGGTAAAAAATATGTTGTATAAATGAAATGTTTTAAATCATCCTTTGCGAACTCCCGGATACCTGAGGCGGTTGGATGTAATCGAGGCTGCTCAATAGTATAATAAAAAAATGACCAGAAGAGGGCGAGGGCATACGACGTTAAAATTTGGAAAGGGATCTGGTTGGAAAGGACTGGTTGATTTCTAGTAGATACCGACTACTTACATAAATAAACTGATTGCATTTTTTTAAGGTTTAAAGCCACGGGAACATGTAAATGCATTGCAACGACGAAGCATATTTAGAAAGCTGAGTCAAGATGCAGTTTGAGAAGCGTACCCGAGAAGTTTATAATGCCTCACTAGACAAAAATATGTAGCTCTTATATCGATGTGTAATGTTTATGGTGACATCGTGTGTAAACTTCTCTCCAGATTAGCTAATGTCCATAATGCTTATGTTGGAAGCTTCGGTAATCATTAAGAGAGCCGTACCTGATTGTCTTGTTGTCCAATCCTTGGTTTTTGTTCATCACTTAAACAATGACGCCAGTGGATACTATAAAAAGGTACAGCCTACTAATCGCCGGTTAAAAAAATCCACCTTTATTGAGTCGATTGGTTACAGAAATTCACGTGATTAACACTTTACATGCTTCAGTAGTTAGTTAGTTTGCAATGATTGCTGCTCTCTGTAAAAGATGATCAGTGGGCAGTGTGTGCATGTGACAAACAATCATTCTAACGTTTTGAAAGCCATCAGTCCTGCGATTGAGGCTAGGGGTACTCTTAAACTCATCAGCCACATACCTTATGCTAAGCACTTGCCCCAATACCTCCATTATTCTCCCTTGTGTGAAGTTATTTTTGTCTTCAAATGGGCATTTCATTACTTGAAATACACGGTGAATTTCATTGAAAACCTTAACGATCATTCTTACTGTTAGAAAGCTGGAAAAGAATTTCTGAACAACGTGAGTACCATACAACGTTGTGTCACACGATGGATTCAGGAAGGTGTACGTGCATGTCGAAGAGGAAGTGGTGCTCACAAGTGCACGTCAGAGCTCACAGACCGGCGTATTCGGCGGTCAACTATTGGAGACTCTTTCTCTACGTCACGTGGCATCAGAAGCCGGTTGCTTCCAGGAGCAGGTGGATCTGCGTCTACCCAAACTATACGCAACAGATTGCATGAAGTACACTTAAGTTCACGGGTACAACCACAGGGGTACCATTGCCTGCTGTACACAAGACTAGACGCCTGGTGTGGTGTCAGCGTCATAGTGCGTGGACCATCGAATGACATCGGGTTTTGTTCACGGATGAATCTAGTTTCTGTCTGTGGAGGAATGACGACCGTCGACGGATATGGCGGCGACCCGGAGAACCATACGAAACAGCCCATTGCGCCGACCGTCACACCGGTCCTGCACCGGGCATTATGGTTTGGGGTGGCATAATGTTTGATCACAAGACGCCCGTGGTATACATTAACGGCAGTTTGACAGCGGACCGCTACGTCACGCAAGTTGTGGAGCCTGTTGTTCTGCCCTGGTTGCAAGGCGCACCCGACACTGTATTCCAGCAAGATAATGCCAAACCGCATGTCGCGCGGCGTACTCTTAACAACCTGAAATGATTTAACATCAAACTCTACCGGCAGCCTCTTCAGATCTGAATCCCATCGAACACATGTGGGATGTCATTGGACGCGACATTAACCAAGAACCAGGACCGGAAACCCTGGATGCTCTGCGTACAGCAGTGGATGTGGCTTGGCAAAGGCTGCCTCAGGCAACCATCGATGAACTCAATGGTAGGATGCCTCGCCGGATTGCGGCCTGTATCGCTGTTCGAGGTGGCCACGTTAGATACTGAATAAATTGGTTTATAATGATTTTATGTGTCTGTTTTTTTAATCATTTGCATATCCATCTCACAACTCTCGATCCTACAAGGTGCATGACGCTACGAGCATTCTTTCTTGGTGTTGCAATTTCACTTTTGAGGAGTGCGTATAAAAAGTGCAGTGACTGTTTTTAAATGCGACCAACCACGGCTGTTCAGGATTTTAGTGCTTTGTGGATGTGCGTTCTTATAGAGGTGGTGCTCAGTACCGAAGTAGTTTTACGAATTTTCTATATGTAAATTATTTAAGTTGATGTGTAAAATTGTAGTATCTTTTGTACAACGTAACATGAAATGCTTGAAAAAATGAAGATCTGCCGGAAAAATAAGATTACAAGTGCAAGTCTATTTAACATTGAGGTAAATGGAAATCTTACTAAATTAGCTTGATATCGTCAAGCTGGCAGTTTTAGTGGCTGATTTTGTCGCGAGACTTCGAGACCATTTGGCGACTTGGTCCGGTTGCTGTATAACTATAATTTATCCCTGTATGCAACTAACTGCATTCACCTTCGAGAAATAGAAGGTACTAGAGATTTCTCGGCGGCCGAGAGAAAATTATGTAAGACCGGAGAGAGCACCAGTTCTCAGTTTTCAATTCAGTGTTAAATTCGGAGTATTGAGAGATCTTCGTGCAAGCAAGCTTCGCTGTTTAAATGCGCTTTGCATTGCGTCGTATTTAACGTTCTTAGTAGTTTGAAGTGATAACTACCGATTGTACTCTGTGATACTGAGACAACCTGTACGAATATTTTTGTGGAAAGTTTCAGGACTGTATAGTGTTTCTTTTGAACTTTTATCAAGCTATCATCGGTTGTATGTGCATTCAGTCTATTACGAACCCGTACGCACGTAACAGTACTCTAAAATACCGGCCTCTTTTAGAAGTGTCGCTACTCAAGGTTCATTACAATTTTTTAATGTATAATGGAATTAATTTAATCGAATGTCAATTAAAAAATGGTTTGTGTTAAGCGAAATTTAAAAGCAATATAATGAAAAATGTTCCTCCACAATCAGCTGTTATTTAAGTTTAATTGTTTTCGTCATATTTTTCATTGTATAAAATTGATATATTACACTACCTACATAATTAACATGAATATAAATTTTTAATATAGGCATATGCACTTAAAACACCGATTTTATGGTTGTTTTTGAATGTGGCAAATATAAAATCAGCTTTGTGTTTGAATAATCTTTGCCACATTATTTTCAAGACAAAAAATATAGGAAAACCGATTGGTTATTATTAGTTATAAATTTTGACTAAATTTTTCTCTCTGCCAGTGAATAGGACATTCACATGCAATTTTGCTTTTGATAGTCAGATTTTATTAAAAATATGGAATTTCAGCATTTTCATGAAAGATGATAAATGAGCTACTAGCATTTTATCACTCTGACAGATAAAGTGTTACATATGTCATGTGCGTATGTGTATGTTTAATAGTATAGTAGGAAATGTAATAATAATAAACAAGATTTCTTTTACAGTATAAAAATTCTGAACGCTGTTATGATTTTTTTTTAAGAACTTTTCAGGTTCTATTTAAAGTCTTTTTTTAATACATATTGTTGCGTTTATACGGGTTCGTAGATTTGAGAGTATCCGATGAAAACACGATGCAGAACAATAAAAAGCACAATTTTTTTACAGGAATCACTATTTACAGCACAGTTCCAAAATCACCTTTAAAAGCGTCGAAAATCTACAATAAATACGCTGAAACAATCAGCAACACAGCTTCAGGCTGTAACTGTACAGGTAGCTTCACGGCAACACTAAACTTATAATAAAACACCGTGGAACAATCACCAATCCACTTTCAAGCTATACTGTAAAGATAGCTTCACAGCAAAGCACTATCTCGATTGCTTTCCGTTCACAGAACTCTCGCGTAGCAGCTATTCTCACAACTAATCACACTGCTCGCAACTTGCAACAACTAACTCGCAACTTGCAACTAACTAACTCGCAACTACTAACTGCTCTCAGAAACGCAAAGGTTTAAATAGCTTTTCTTAAAGTTCCACATGTTTCGAGAAATATCTCGACAGGAAATTATTCTAGAAGCTTCCCGATTGGACCATGGGATATCGCCAATTTGGTCGCCAAATGGGCGATAAAGTCGCCAATCTGGCAACCCTGCCATACACTATTTTATGGCAACCCTAGTGCTATGCCGGAAAGCTTACATACAGGCGCAACCGCCGAATTTTTCGTAACAATATAAATTAAAAGGTACTGTTTCATGAAGAAATCCATAGAGTCTCAGAAAACATCTTGTTACTCTGTAACATAATATAGTAATAATAATATTCTAATATCATGTGGCTTAAAAAGGTTTTGTACTTACTATTAAGTTACACATTCATAACTATACATAAATTTTTTTTTTCGGTAGGTATAATTTCAAATCTGTTGAAAATTATTGACGTATTCAAAATTCATCACCATTAGTAAATCTCAACAGACTTTTTAAAACATACATTTTACTATTAAATGATTAATCAGTTAATAACTGAGTGGTATGTCATTTAACGCCCCCCTTGTCAAAATTAGATCTACGTCAAAGACAGAGTAATCATTCATTTTCGTGACAATTTAGCATCGCAAAGAAGTTATAAAGGGCTTTAATTTTAATTGACAAATATTTTAATAATTATGATACTTAACTTTTACAACTTTATAATCTCTCTCCCCCCTTTTTTTTCAATTTCCTTGTACGAAGTAAAGGAAGTATTGTAATCGCGAAAAATTTCGGCTGTCATATTTCAACGAAAATATCATTTCGACTGCTCTCGAATCCATTTGATATTTTTGCGTAACATCTGTACATACGGACAAAATTAAAACTGTTTTTACCAAACGGATTATAAAATGTATTCAGAAGAGATTGTTTCTTGACATCTATATGTACATGTACGTATGTTTGTATCTCGCATAACTCCCCCCCCCGAAAAAAAAAGCCGTAGAACATCGGAAAAGTTTTATATGCGACTGCTATAACATGCAGTTGTGCTTCTCCCTTTTTCGCTGCAATCGGCCGCACCAAACCCCTCTCTGTTACCCGACTTTGTGAGCTTATATTTTTATTCTTATATGTTGGTAATTTACATATGTTTTGCTTTAAAAATTTATTGAATTAAATTTTTCGTATGTCCTGGTTAAGGTTTTTATGCCTTTAGTTAATCTACATGCAGCATTTTAGAATTATCAGCATTTGAAAAATTTAAGTGGCGAGTTAAACTTAAAGAGGCCACCATTTGTTTGCATTTGAAACTCTTAGTAGAATAGTAAATTGTCAGTTGTTGCACGAACCTCAGTGTCTTTTTGCCCAGTGGGATGGAAAGGTAACTCAGTTTTGGGCACCGAAAATTTTGTCTTCAAGACTGGCTGATTTGCTTTTTTCGTGCAGAAACTCTAAAATTAATTGCAAAAATTCTTATTAGCCCAAAGGGGCGTTAGACTCAAGGGCTATTAGTCTCAAAACGGCATTTTGCATTGTTTCACTTTCTGCTTTGATTCACTTTTCAAACTGTTGCCACTAAATATTTTCGCTATGTATTATATTTAAAGAAACTAAATAATGAAGAATCTGCATGAACGTTTCTCGCATTGTGGAAAACAACGGTATCTAGAGCCATCAAATTTTGACTAATGTAGTCCTCCAACCGAACATGGGAACTTGGAAGCCCGAATTTTGAATTTGTTTTATTACCTATTTCAAATTTTGTAAAACTTTTAACGAATTTTTGATTAACAAAACGATTTTAAAGCGAACAGTGGCAACACTGTACGGGGGGGGACGCATTTTAAACTCCAGCGCGCGAGACTTGTGTATCAGAAATTCTAAAGATATGCTGTTTTTAATATTTTGTGATATTGCTGTTGAATTGAATTTTATGTGATTTAAGTGAGAACAACATGGTATTTTATATGTGAAAGTAACACACAAAACGTGGGGGGGGGGGAACTTTTTTGGCGTAATATAAAAGCTGAAAGCTTTCAGATTTCCCTTTTTTCACTGCAATTTTTTTATAATTGTTTTTAGCTGCATTTGGTGTTTTAGGTTTTTCTGTATTTGACAATTGTTAATGAAAATGCTTTGAGTTGTTATGTATTTTTAACTTACCGCGAAGTGAGAACTGAGTTGATCAAATGAGAAATATATCTCTAAGAAAATTCGAGGAAATGTGTTTAAATGAAGTGCAGCAAAAAATGTGCAAAATTTAATAGGTCGTAAAAGGAAGCCAGGTGGTGTCCACATCAGATTTTCTTTTAAACTTTTGGCAGTAGTGTGAATTTTGCTTAAGGATGAAACACATTCCTTAATGGACTCACGGTATTTCTTCTTTTCCAAATAAATCAGACTAATCTTGGATATATTTATATATATCAAATCTTTAATTGACGGGAAAAATGCATGTTAAGCGTTTTATGCAAAACTGAAAAGTGTCTTTTACGTAAATAATAATGTTTGGGAAAACATGTAAATGATTTACATTTATTTCACGAAAAGTAGTATTCCTGGCTCCAGATATTCTCTGAACTCATCATGACATACCAGGATGGAGCCTGAAACATAAAAAAAGTTCGGAAAGCCTGAAGTTCGCAAGCTTGAAACATAAAACAGAGGCAAAAATCTTTCGTCGGAGGGAATGCATCATCATGTTTTTGATAATACGGCACTGATTTAAAGCTATGCGACCGTATTTTTCATTTAATAAACCGAAAATTAGTGTCTAAAATACACATCAAGCAAATGACCAACTTGGATTGTCAGAAGATCGGTTGATTACGCACCAACCTGTTTTCTGGCATCTTGTCACTTTTCTGCAGTAGCAGAATGTGCAATGTTGGATATATGTGGTTTTAACTAGTTTTAACATCAGACGACCTACAAATTAGAGGCAACTTGTATAATGCATAATCCCAACTCCTTCTAATATAATAAGAAGTAAATAGATGGCTTAAAAATAATTTTTAAGTCAAAATTTTCTAATTAATCGTTAAATTTTATTTTTTTAAATTTTATTTGTTAACATTACGTATGCAGTGAAAAGAATTTCTATTTTTGGCCAAAGAATTTACAAAATCCTGTGTGTGTAGTCTCTTAAAACAGTAAATTCCGAGTAATATTTACTTTACTGTTTATAAACTACAAAAATATACCGTCTTAAGAATAAAATCCTTTCCACATACCCATATAAAAGAAGTGAAAGTACTGTTATATACGTCACTAGCGCGCGTGATATTATATTTCGCGCTGTCAGAGTATTGGCTGAGACACGACTTCTCGTGACGCTACACTCCACTGTCGAAGCTTTCTTATTAGGTGTTAATTCACGCCTTGTGACAGTGTCGGTCCTATGAATGTAACCCGGCAACTATCAGAGGGAAATTAATATTCGTCCTTTTGCTGCACACCTTACGAGAGATTTAAATTTTCCAACCTGAACATGCACTGCAACTTTATTGTATATATGTATATAGTTCTATTTACATTTTAGTATCTACCTTTTTCAATTGTATCTTGTATTCTGTTATTTTTGTAGTATTTTCTTTTATAAACTTCATTTAATTCACGTATGTTAAACATATTAGGATATAACGCAAACAATTGCGTCATACTTTTTGACACTTTTTAGGAAAAAAAAAAAAAAAAAAATTCTCTCCATTGTCGGACTTTGGGTTGAATTACCCTGTGATGCAGGTGGCATCCTCTTTTTCCTTACCACGTAACCGGTCTACAGGTAAGTATTAGGTATGCTTACGTCAGGTGCTTCATGCTTAATTGGTCAGTGAGCCGGATAAGTCGCCCTTCTCTGGTGATATCCCGGCGATAGCTGTACAGATCAGATCAGATCAGAGGGAAATTACCGGCGACGCTTTAATAGCGTAATTTTGCAAACTAATGTCAACAGCGTGATTCTCAAAAAGCGTGGGTGAATACTTATTCATTAATATGCCACTGTACCATGCCTTCTACATCAACAGTCAGAGGGAAGTCGAATTGTTACCCGTCGATGGGATGTTGAATTATGGAACGAAATAGCATTGTTGCGCTCCATACTATACCAACACTTTACAATTTCTTAAGATTTAGTTCATAAAATGTTAATATTAATATTAATGAAGGAAAAAAATATCATAAAAAAAAGCATGTGTTATTAATGACTAGTTCTCTTTGGTTAACTTTGTATAATTCTAAACTGGGGGTATAATTCTACAAGGGGTAGGGTTTGTTATACCCAGGCACCCTGCTGCTACACCACTATTATGTGCAGAGCTCATACTATACCATTTTCTAGCTCTAGAAATAAGAAATGTAAGCGATACTATGGGAAAAGAGGAGGAAGAATTTCTACTTATAAGACCAAAGAGTTTTGTGCTGATTGAGAAAAGTAGCATTGACATTACTGCTATGACATTGACATTGCTAGGGGGGGGGAACATAGCAGCATTTAAAACGGGCTTTTATATCTCTAAAGAAGGAGGATCTTAGGATGGGCATGCGAATTAGCACTAAAACAGACTGAAACAGACTTCAAGGACACTCACTTAGAAATTGAGAAATTCCTTCCATTGAGGAAGGAAGGAAGAAAAGTAACCGTAGTATGTAGTCTATTTTTAAAAGAACAATTTAAATATAACTAGTACTATTGTTTCAGAGTAGCTAAGTTTGTATAATGAATCGCGTAGAATTTTTATATTTCAGTTAGTTTATCTCAAGAATTTTAGAAATTTTATTACATAATAAAATGTACAGTGTAGCTCAAGCAATTCATCTTTTTCTTAAAATTTCTGATGTTTTTTGTTTCTTTGGAGAAGTTTTAGTATTTCGTATAGAACCTGTTTTACTGTTTAGGGTTCACGATATTACATTAGGAGCGATGAAAAGTTTAAGTGACAAATGCTAGAGGTCATCTTTTATCACTGTGATGAATTTATTGACGAACCATTCTAGAGACGATTAGTATCATATGAGTTATAAATTTTCGCAAGATTTGAGCATATCGCTGTGCTAGCAAAGGAGGCGAATATAAAATTATTATGTGATTACAAGTTTGTAGTACTGTTAGTGTTACGTAAATGTGAAACGTAAATGTTTCTGTGTTTACATGAGACTCACGGCAAATAAGACCATGCGGATTTTGAGTGTTTGTGGGCTAAGAGCTTGACAGATTTTATTTTTTAAAAATAATTTGTGTTTATTTTATGGAAGTAAATGATATAATAGACTAATATTTAAGTAAATATTTTGAATTCATGCTAGTTTATCCATGCTGCTGCAAACCTAAAAATATCAGCATTCGCGTTTTAAAGAGATCCGTGCACTTCAAACCCCCATTATTAGAGAGTCTATTATTTTTTATATATAAAGAGAATTTTATTTATTTTCTATCGTAATGTAATACATTATTAAGCGTTTTGAAAAATGGCAGTTGTAATATTAAACAATGCTCTTGATGAATTAAAACACTTGTTTTTATCAAAATTATTTTTTAATATAAGTATTTCTATTTTCATATCTGACAGACATAGATTGGGAAACGTTGAATGACCAACTTTGGAGAAAAGTGTGCAAAATGCAGTTACATTTGTAAGGTTTTAGTTAAACTAACAAAGTTTTATGTTAATTTCTCTTTCCTTTGAACTCTTATTTCAACGTCCCGTTAAAATGAGCACGCGATTCAGCTTTATGCTAATTTGAAGTGGAGCCAAGTTTTGTATTTAAAGGTTAGCAAGGAACTTCTCAGGGTGAGAGCTTTTTAGTCTCAGATCACTTCGGCTCTGTTCGACGTCCACCTGACTAGCTAGTATTTAAGTTCTAAGCCTTAGCGCTGTTACTCTAATACTTATTGAAGTAATCTAAGTGCGTTAGTATTAGCCAAATCTTGCTACGCACCATTGGTAGTTTAGAATAGAGGCCAACCTCGCGTTTACAGGTCTGAGAGCAAGGACTACTTAATTTTCTACTCAACTTTATTTTAAATTATTTGATTGTTCAGTTTAGACCCAAGTGCGGTCATTATTTTCTGTTATCCCTTCCAAGTGGCTGTAAATAGTGGTTTAATAAAAGGGGATTTTAAACTCTTCTTACGTGCAGTTATTCTACCACTTACCAGAACATAGCTGCATTCAGCTCCCTGTTCGAGAACAGGACTTTGACACTGTTACGACAATGTTCGCTAAAAGTATGCACAGAACACTCAGTCCTGATACATTGATCTGGAGCGTAATTGACGTTTCCTAAACTTGAGTGCTATGCGCATGCGCGAATTAAGGTCTTTGAACAACTTAAACAGGGTTCGTACGGTCCTTAAGAGTACTTAAAAGTCCTTAGGTTTTTTGGAATTGATATTTGGTCCTTAAAAGTCTTTAATTTCGGCCAAAATCGACAGAAGGTCCTTAATTTTAATCATCTGAAATTTCTGGCTGTTTTTACGACTGCCATTTTGAGTGTGAATTAGCATTTTAGAGGAATATTTTTGGCGATTCACTAACGTATATGGCTATCTTTTGGATGGGTGAATGGGTTCATGTATTATAATTTATTTTTTATTTCTAATATAAATAGTGGGATACTCGAGCAAGAAGTGAAACATAAGCATTTCGAAATTCATTTTTTCTAATGAAGAGCTCTTAAACAACTTTTCGCTTTTGGTGATGTGAAGTTTTTTATTTAATGGTTCTAAATTTGGCGACTTATCAACATTTTCGCGATTTTAAGATCAGTTTTTGTAGAAAATTTTTAATTCCGAGATCTGGGAATTTTTCGACGATTTTTTTATTACATTGTAACATTAATAAATTTCATTAAAATAATGGTAAAATATTGAAATTATATTTAAAAATAACATTAAAATAAAATATTTTTATTTTTTGCTGTCATATTATAAAGTTCCATTTTGATAACTTACTATGCAATATTTTGAATCTGAGAAATAAACAAGGTATAATGCTATAAAACACAATTTATGGAGCAGTTCTTACGAAAAGCGAAATTTGCTATGTAATTAATTAAAAATGTCTTCTTAAGTTTTTAATAGTAAGAGTTTTTCCCATGTAATTGTCTCAATATTTAGAATTCTCGGAATATGCATCAGGTTTCTCTATAAAATTAATTTTAAAGTTTTCCTCTTTTTTTTTTTTTCAAAATATTTCTAGTTTTTTGCTATTACAAAATTCTAAAAGTTATGACATTTGTAGATTTTGATGCTCAGTTTGTCACTAAATTCTAAAAATTCTGCCACATCAGCTCTATAACCAGCCCTTACCATATATATTTTACATTTCTTCTGAATTTTGATATTGCTAAAGAAATAATATTAGCAGCCTTTTCTATGCATTCTAAATGCATTTAGTTTTTTTACAATAACAGAAATCCTTAATTAAATCCAAAAATTCTGAAATGAAAAGGAAATGTGTTGAAGAAAACTGAATACATAAAAAAAATATTCTTCAAAGATATGTATAGTTATTATTATATAAATTGCCCAGTTGTTCATGATTTCAGCCTTTATTATAGTTTCCCATTTCCTCATATGATAGAGTTACTGAGTCAGCTTAAATTAAAATTAAATTGTATAGTCTGACCACTAGTCCACATTTTTAGTTTGAATTTGATTGTTCTTGTTTAATTACATCACCACAAACTGTAATTGATTTTGTTAGCATCAGTACATGCCTTTATATTCTAAGTTCTCTTTAAATAAGAGGCTTATTTGAACCTTTGTCTGACATTACAGTTACTTTCAGACATAGCGATAATTTGCTTTACGTCTGTCGGGAGGTTTTAGAGTATTTAACTTTTACCAGATCAAGTAAACCCTCATAGCTCTGTAGTAGAGAGGTTGACAAGTTAGGAGATAAAGCACACAGAAAGTAGTGAGAACACTGGTTTGCGTATTGAAACAATTTTCTGATTGTTAGAAAAGATGCTTAAAGGGAAGGAAATCAATTTAAATTTTCCAAAATGTCTGGGAATGCTTCAAATTAAAAAGACGCGTAAATATTTGTTTGAGTTTTGTTACAAAACATTTATGTTTTGTAGCTTTTAATGTGTAATTATCCTAATATCATTTAAAAATCAATGCCATAAATTACATGTATTGTAAACTGTGAAATTTTATTAGATTGTGATTTTAATAGGGCCTTTTTTAACAACTATTGCTTAAAAAGTAAATAACATTTTATACTGACCTATAAATCCATAATAACTAATGTTATCTAACTACCTAATTTAATTGTTTACACTACAACTAACTGCTTACCTTAAAAATTATCTCTGCATATTAAAGTGAGTTATTGTCTTTTATTAATCCTTAAAGTGAGTTATTGTCTTTTATTAATCCTTACCTTGGTCACAAGATAAAACACAAAAATTCATGTAAAACTTATTCTTCTGCATTCTTCCGCGCATTCTACTCCTTCTTATTGCATCTATTGAGACTTAAAACAATATGCCAACCGTGCCCATATCAGGCCTTTTAGGTTTGTTCTAATCAGCAGATCTCTTTCTAGGTAAGCAGCAGTGGGTACAGGGCGATCTTTTGTTATGAAGCATGCTGATCATGATCTTACTGCTCATTTTAATCTCTGCCTCTTGACATAAAATCTACTTGCTATTTACTAAACTTTTAGACTGAGCAAGTATGTGAAAAAATGAAATATTAAAAAAAACATAAAGCTAACTGTTTGTTAAGCATAAATAAAATGTCACTTATCTTCTTTCAGATATGTCCAACTATTATAAATGTAAAATATTTAATGCTGCTTGATGCATTTATAAAGTTGATTTTATTCTCAAACTTATTAATAATTTTGTTAATTAATTCATGTTTAATAATAATTCATCCTACTTACGGATCTATTTTCTTGTTACGATGGTATTACAAAAATTAAGTTCGGGCATAGATGATATTTTTAATTGAATTTATTCAGTTCCCATTTGCTCATAGGTTCTTAATTTTTTTCCTTAACGGTTCTTTAAAGTCCTTAAAAGTACTTAATTTCCATGTGCAGAAATGTGTACGAACCCTGTTAAAAAGATAGCGTTTTTGTGTGTTTCGAGCTAAGTTAAAAAGCGGAAATGCTCTTTGTACTAAACAATATTTATTTCTTCGGAACAAAAGTTTATAATGATATGCTTTTATGTTTTTATTTGAAATAACTTGTAGTCAAAGGTGTAAATTTTATTTAGCAGTAAAGTAGTAATATAATTCATTTTGAAGCGTTTTTTAGATAAGTATTTAGGCATATGATATATTTACTTTTGTTGCGACAATAGCAGTTGAAATATAGCTGAATATCAACAATAGGAGGTTAAATATAGCTAATTATATTGAGTTACTGATATACGATATCAGTTCATTTGCTACGAATTATCTGGAGATGATGGAAAGTGAGTTGATTAGTTTGGGTGTAAAAGCATTCTTTTATCCGTAACTGACTGTTACTAAACAACTCTCATCATTTGTTTAATAAAATTACTTGTATTGATTGTCATTATTTCGAACCAAGACAGTTTTAAATTTAAGGATTTCAACCTTTTTCTGTTTATACGGAATTCACCTGTTTATACAAAGATAATGTGAAAATAATTGGAAACCTTTCCTCGTCTTTAAGCGTCGGGACCATCAAACTTCTTTTGATTGGTTAGCTTGTTCATGGAGTCCTTGATCTTTTATTGACGTAGCTGATTTTTTACTCCAAATTATATCTGTTCAAAACTTCCAAGAATATAAATAAACATCATTGTAATTATAATCATAATCTCTGAGACAAGTTTACACTTTTTATCCAACCGATATGATCAAATAAATTTGTGAAGGCGACCAAAACGTATTTTTAAATCTGTTGCATTAGCTCAGTTGTTCGTATTTTAATGTAGTATGTTTTTATTTCTGTATTGTTTTAAAAATGAGGATGAATTTTTAAAAAAAAATACACTAATTAGCATAAATTAAGGGAAAATCGCAAAAATAGCGATAACTCCCTCAAAAATAAGCCACCAAACCGTGTAAAATTTGAATGTGTTGCCAAGCAAGAGTAGCTGAGTAAAACTGCAATATGCAAATTAGTGGCGCTGCACTCGGAATACGTCATCTCCGAGGAGCATAAAAGTCCATGTTTGAGAACAAGCCCACATATTTCACTGTGAAAGTGAGAAATCTGAGATAACCAAATCGTAACAATGACCTCCAGGCATCATTTGCCTGGAAAACTACGATGGAGAGCCATTGGGAGACTAGAGGCAGGACAAAGTCAAACAGAAGTGGCCAGTTGTCTAAATGTGAGTCCTTCTGTGGTTCATAGACCTTGGAAGCAATTTCAAACCACAGATTCGGCATCTAAGAGGTTCAGCCAAGGACGGCCAACTGCTACGACGAGCGCCGATGACCGATATTTGACATTATTTGCACGCAGGAATAGAACCGCTACTCCGACTAGATTCTCCCTTGCTGCAGCCACCGGAAGGTTGGTGTCAACATCAACTGTGCGTAGAAGGCTTCACGAAGGTGGTCTGTATGCGAGGCGACCAGCCATTTGCGTGCCGCTCACATCACGCCATAGGATGGACCGTTTGCAGTGGGCACGACAACATGTCCACTGGACGCCTGATCAATGGAGGGCTGTTCTCTTTACGGATGGGTCCAGGTTTAGTCGAGAAAGCGATAGTAGGCGTTATTTGCTATGGAGAGAACCTGGAACTCGCTATCATCCGTCAAACATCCGTGAAAGAGATACATACGGAAGAGGCATTGTGTGTGCTTTGGGGTGGCATCTCTTTGGGTAGACGCACAGACCTCCATCTCTTCCCAAGGGGAACCGTGAATGCTCAGGTTTATAGAGATGACATCCTTGATGTTTATGTGCGTCCATATGCCGGGGGCAATAGGTGATCCTTTCCTGTTACAGGACGACAACGCAAGACCACACATGGCTCCCATCGTAAATGATTATCTTCAACAGGAAACAATTCTGCGCATGGAGTGACCAGTTCGATCCCCGGACTTGAATCCTATCGAGCACGTTTGGGAGGCTTTAGGGAGACGTCTAGCTGTTCTCAATCCGCCCTTTTAGACCCTTGTCGCGCTTGCAACTGCTTTGTAAGAGCAGTGGCTCTCGCTTCCTATGGAACTGATAGACCGATAATTGAAAGCATCACACATCGCTGTTGTGCTGTATTGCTTCTAGAGGCAATCATATTCCATATTGAAGGTACTTTTCCTATAGCAAACTGACACCTTCGATTTGTTCATTTTATACATGTGCTAATTTCTATACTACCATAATTGTCTGGTAATTTCATTTTATGTTATTTGATACCTTACTATGTGTTGTATATTGTGGGTAAGTTTCATAAAATTCTACATTAACTTTTTCAGTAGTCGTGATTTTTCCTTAATTTATGATAACTAGTGTATATTTGAATAAAAACTTTCTTTAAAAATTTCGAGACAATAGTAAGTTGATGCAAAAAAATTGCCGCTGATATGGGTATTGGCTGGGTTATTCGGATTATGACAAATCACACAAGAGCTAACTGCCTAAGTGGAGGGATGCTTTTGTAGAGGATTTGTTTAGGGAAACTGGCTCGCATTCACGTTAGATTGGAGAAAATGACGAAAACTCATCTAAAACTCTCATGCAGCCTGTCCGTTCACTGCAGTTTGAACCGACGTTGTGAACTAACTACCAGTGCTCAGCAATCTTTGGTGAGCTAATATATTGGCATTGAGAAAGTAACTTTTGGTAAATGGAAATGAAAACGAAATGAATCTGAAAAGTTCAGTTATTTTTATTATGAAGTAGTTTAGAAAGATCTGGATTAGTGTCTGCGTAAAAAATAAAACTACATACTAATTGCTATGAGGTGTAATGTCTGTTTTTCAGTGCACTATTTTTGTGTTAATTTTTTTTTTAGTCCAAAAGGGCTTTGTCCCTGAGGGACTATTGTTTTCGTTTTGCGATTTTGCGTCAAATCACTCTGAATGCCCGTTTCACTTTTCAAATTGTTGCCACTGAATATTACCACCCTGTATTATATTTGAAGAAATTAAATAATGAAAAAATCTGCATAAATGTATGCATGTTTATCTCATTGTGATAAAACAACGGTACCTAGAGCCATCAGATTTTGAGTGACGTAATCCTACTGCGAATGTGGCCATTTGGAAGTCCAAATTTGAAATTCGCAATTTGTTTTATTATCGATTTCATATTTGGAAAACTTTAAGGAATTTTTTGTTTAACAAACTCAGTGATTTCAAAGCGAGCAATCGCAACCTTGAACAGAAAAAACATTTTTAGCTCCAGCGCGTGAGACTGTGCATCGGAAATTCTAAAGATATGCTTAATTTAAAATTATTTTGCGATATTGCTCTTGAACTGAATTTTATGGTTTAAGTGGGAAGAACATGATATTAAATAAATAAAGGTAACACAAATGTTAAACGTTACTTTGGACGTAATTTAAAATCTGAAACCTTTCAGATTTTTTTTCTTTCTTTCCCCCCTTAAGCGGTTCTGATTTAATAATCGATTCTCCGTATTATTTGACAAATTTGGTTATTCGACTGTTGCTAATTTTCATTTATGTCGAGTGGTTATTTTAGGTAAAAGTGAAGAGGAAGACACAAGCGAAATTTCTTGTAAAATACCAGTAACTTTTCATAAATCACTGTTACGTATATAGGCTGCTAAAAGTGACCGTATTCAAAGAAAATATTTTACGAAGGAATTTTCTTTACCAAAACTGTTACAACAACCAGTATAAAATAGGCGGCACCATTATACAAAGGGTATTTATTATTATTATTATTACATTTGAATTATGACTTCAGTACTTTTATGCCATTGTTCAAATCGTTGAATTCGGCTTTCGTTCAGAGCCGTGATGTTAAAGCCTAGGAATTTAGCATTCTTACAGGGCTTCTCGGTGACCGGCATTATTACGCAAGTTACGTGATTTTTTGCGAAAAGGTGTCGAAACTTATTTGAATGTCTGCTGATAAATTAATTAAGAAAATAAACTAAAATGTTACTTGCTTACAGGTACAGTCATCGTTGTGAAGATGTCCGAATCAAGTTAAAAACTTACCTTTATAAACATGGCGGAATGTTAATAAGGGGCATTGTTGTGAACGTTTTCGCCTTGGCGAACAGTGGGTAATTTTGGATGCCGACGTCTTTGATGTACTCTAAAAGATTTGAATCTCTCTCGTAAAAGGACTTATATTGAGAAATGTCTGTTCAGCAGATGAACTAGGAATCGAATAATATTGGAAAGGTTTTTCCTTAAACATAACTTTTCATGCCGTTAAACGTTTTACTTCCTTGTACGAAGTAAAAACGAAGTATTGTAATCGCTAAAAATTTCGGGTACCATATTTCAATGAAAATATCTATTTTGACCGCTATCGAATGCAATTTAACGATGTTTTTAAGTGACATCCGTAGGGAAGGATAGAATGAAGGACTCAGAGCTCTTTTTTCCCCCCAAATTATGAAACTGATTTAAAATGGATTCTGAAGAGAGTTTTTGTCTTGGCGTCTGTGCGCATGTACGTATATATGTATCTCGCATAACTCAAAAACGAGTAGCCTCAGAACGTTGAAATTGTGTATAAAGGGTTGCTATAACATGTAGATGTGCACCTCGCATTTTGGTGTTGCAATCGGCCGCACCAAAAGTATATAAATGTATGTATATACGGAGTGGTCATAAAGAAACTTTGCCAATATCTGCACTTCTAGCGTCCGTTCCGGTTAACCGATCGAGATGAGATTGCAAATATAGTTATTCGAAGGTATGCGCTTGAGATTATGTGAATATCACCACAGGGGCAGATTATGTGAATAGCAACACAGGGGCACTCGCGGTTACGGTTATAGTTACAGAAACTCGAAAATGTCAACTTTTCTAGTCGCAAAATGTTCAGTGCATGCGAAAACCCTAAACTGCACTGGAACGGTACCGATATGTCCAAAAACTGGAGTGGTATGCATACCCAAAAAAGAGTTCTGAAAACCGGCTAACGAAACACGATCAGAGCGCACTCAGAAAATTTGCCTATGACAGAGACAAGACACTGATGACAACACACATCAGACAAAAGAATGCCTTTATATAGATCAAACATTTTAAAGATGGATGCCATCACAGGCAAGTATGCATTGCATCGGGAGACGGTGGACAATACCGCTGAATGCAACATGGCATGAAGGATGTTTGTAATCTCACGACTTATAGAATCCTTTAAATCCGACAAAGTTTGCGGATTGCACAGGTAAACTCTGGATATGGATATCCCAAAACCAGAAATCCATAGGCGTCAGATTGGGGGATCTAGAAGGCCACGGAAAAGGATAATGGCGTGAGATGATACGATCACCAAAATGCTGTTCCAGGACCATTTACAAAATGCTGTTCCAGGACAAACCTCGCTATATGTGGAGGTGCACCATCTGGCATCCAAACGATGTCATTGAGTGCATCCCGCCTACGCAATTACGGTAGCAGCGTTCATCCAATTTTGATAACGCAGTTTTATCAATTCACCGCGAACTTTCCCAGGAAGAGTAATTTCGTCGCCATGCGCGAGTTCCCGAATGACGACTTCGCGTAACCGCCGGTTATTTTATCGGTGTCTTACGTTGAATATCTGGCGATTGGCGTTCTGTGATTGGTATATTGCCTCTGTTATATGCAAATTTTCTGCGTGCTCCCAGATCGTGTTTCGTTGGCCGGTTTTCAGAACTCTTTTTTATGTATGCATAACACGTCCGTTTTTGGTCATATCGGTACCGTTCCAACGCTATTTAGGATTTTCGCATGCGCTGAACATTTTGTGATCGGAAAACGTTTGCGTTGCGATTCGACATTTTCGAGTTTCTGTAGCTATAGCCGTAACCGTGAACGCCCCTGTGTTGCCATTGACAGAATCTCGAGCGCATACCTCTGAATAACTATATTTGCAATTTCATCTCTATCGGTTAACCGGAACGGACGCTAGAAGTGCAGATGTTGGCAAAGTTTCTTTATGACCACACTGTATATATCCACTTTGTTACTCGGCTGAGTGAACTCAGTTTCTTTAGTCTTATAAGTTTGTAAATTGTGGATTTTTTGCTTTAAAAATGATTGAATTATGTTTTTCTTATCTTTCGGTTAAGATTTTAATACCCTGCGTGCAATAATTGTGGAATTATCAACAATTTAAAAGTTTTGTAAGTGGGGTTAAGCCTAATTTTTGGTTATGAAAGCGGCCGTATTTGTTTACATTTGAAGCCTAGCAGAATAGTGGATTTGTTGCCAATCGAGAGAAACTAAGCTTCGAAACAACAAAGTAACGTCTTCTTTTATTATTGCGAATAAAATTATGCTTGGTTCATTCTGGAATTATCATTTAAGTTATTAGCTGATTTTTGCATACAAATTGTAAAAATTGTTTTTTTTTAATTGTTTTAACTACTTGGTGTTTTATGTTTTTCTATATCTTTCAATTTTTAATGAAAATATTTTGAATTTTTATGTATTTTTGTTTACCGCGAAATGAGAACTGAATTAGTAGCGCATGCGCATTTGGTAAGCGGCGCTGAATTGTCTGTGAAAAACTGTTTCTTTTTCATTTAATTTCTTTTATACATCGTTTTAGATTTATTATAGTATTTGAATAGAACTTGTGGTAATTTTTCAGATGCTGTAATTTTTGCTCACTCCGAGTTATAAAATGAATGAGATGTAACGCAGTTGAGTGAACCTAGCGTCGAAGTGTGGCTGTGGTAAATAAATAATAAACTTTAAAGAGTGCATTTATTCTAGTGTGGTTTATGCGCTATCGACGAAGTAGATTGAATTCAAAATTCGTTAACTGTTAATTCAATATGTTTAAATGAAATGCAAGAAAATTGCGTATAATTTAATATTCCGTACAGGAAAGTCATGTCGTGTACACATGAGATTTTTTTACTCCTTGTACGAAGTAAAGGAAGTATTGCAATTGCGAAAAATTCCGATTGTCATGTTAGCGAAAATATCTATATTGAGAATCTTGAATCTATTTGAACGATTTTTTTAATCGACTGGTACGGACAGAATAAATGACTCATTTTACTTCCTTGTACAAAGTAAAGGAAGTATTGTAATCGCGAGAATTTTCAGCTATCATATTTCAACGATAATATGCATTTTGACCGCTATCTAATGCAATTTAACGGTGTTTTTGCGTGAAATCTGTACTTAAGGACAGAGTAAATGACTTCTTTTCCCAAAGCAGGTTGCAAAAAGGATTTAAAATGGATTCAGAAGCGATTTTTTTCGTGCCGTCTGTAGGTACGTACGTATGTGTGTATCTCACCTAACTCAAATACGAGACTGCTATAATATGTAGTTGTGCACCTCCTTTTTTGGTTGCAATCGGTAGCACCAAAAGTATAAAAAATTTTTTATATATATATACACCCTCTCTGTTACTCAGTTTTTTCTATTCTTGTATTTTGGTAAGTTGTGCATTTTTTGCTTTAAAAATTATTGAATTATATTGTTCTTATGTTCTGGTAAAAGTTTTTATACCTTTAGTTAATCTGCATGCAGTAGTTGTAGAATTATCAACAATTTAAAAGTTGTTTAAGTGCAGCTAAGCCTAAATTTTTTTACTATAGCAGCCATATTTGTTTACATTTGAACCTTAGCAGAATGGTGAATTAAGTCAGTTTCTGCACCTTCAGTGTCTTTTTCCCGAGTGGGACCAAAAGTAAACTTTCAGTTTTGTGCACCGGAAAATCTGCCTTCCCGCTGGCAGAATCGCTTGCTTTTGCTAGCAATTATTCTGTTAATTGTTTTATCTGTATTTGTTGTTTTATATTTTTCAATTTTTAATAAATATATTTTGAAGCTTTACGTACTTTTGCCTTGCCCGCGAAGTGAGAACTGAATTAACTAAATGAGAAATATATCTCTAATGAAATTCGCGGAAATAAGTTTAAATGAAATGCTGCAAAAAACGCGTATACTTCAATATTCCGTGCTGCAAAGTCATGTGGTGTACACATCAGATTTTTTCCAAAAAGGTTGCAGAAAGGACTTTTTTCGTGATGTCTGTACATACGTAGTATGTATCTCGCATAACCGAAAACGAGTTGCCTCAGAACGTTGAAATTTTATATATGGCACTGCTATACCATCTAGTTATGTATCTCCCTCTTTTTGCTGCAATATACATACATATACAGTACAAAGTCCGAGATCCAGACTCATCGGGACTTTGGCGATTCCGGATTTGAGATTTTTCCGGATATTAGATCATCAATTTAAATCTACTAAGGGTGCATGCAGAATTATAAAATTAAAAATATGAAATCGTGATTTATGAAATAATGAGCATTTATGATCTAAAGGGTATCAAAATTGACGAGAAAAAATATTCATTTGTTTATTTTATTAAACATTTCTTTCAATTTAAGTTGCTTCGTTTTTTGTACTAATACTTTTCTCTTTAATTCTATAAACAAACATAATTTCTTGTTCAGTTTTAGAATGTCACTGTTCAGATCCTGTATTTGCTACGTCGAGAATTCCAACTAACTTGTCAATCGAAATTTTATCGTTTTCGATAACCTGTCACTTTCTTCACTATCATAGCGGTATTTTCTGGATCTAGAACCATAACTACAAATTTCGCCGTCCGTTAATTGCTTGATGATTAGGTCATTGTTATCGGAATGAAAAACTTCTGTTATATCATCTTCATTTATTACTGCTTCTCCACATTTCTTTACGATATCCATTAATTGGAAAATTTCGCCTGTAGTTTGAGATATCTTAAAACCTTTCTATTCGCGGCTGTGATCTTCAGCATCCTCACTATGAAATATGGTAGCTAGCCATAAATTATGCTAAGCAATTTTTAAAGTATCTGGAGACACATCCTCCCACGATCTTGCAATGATCCACACAGATTTTATGCTTAAAATATTTCAAAAGTTCTTGAATAGTCTTTCCATTATTCAAGAACTTTAACATGGATTTTAAAAATGCTACTTATATTTGCATTTGAGCGCGCGCACTATTCCGATATCCTTAGGCTGAATGATGGACGTACAATTTGGAGAAAAGAATAATACGGATACATTATGTTTCACTAAAACTTTTAACTGAAGTATGAGCCGAACAGTTACCTACAATCAGGACGATGATCAGCATGAAGATACGATGTTATTTCTTTGCTAAACGCACACAAAGTCACTAAGCTTTGTAAAAAGCACAAAGTCAATCTAAAATGAATATATACACTAATTACACGTTTGTCTACGGCACTGTGGAAATGGGGTGGAATTGATGACACAAGATACACAAATTAGAGCTTTGCAAGTGGAAAATATAAACAAAGTCAATGTCTTTGCAAGTAGAAAAAAAAGCAAAGTCTCTATGAAGAAAAATAAGCTACGTACAGCTATAATGAAATTTGCACTTACGCGTTCACTGCAGCTTTTGCACATGCTAACATTATTAGTCTCGCTTTGGAATCTTTGACACCAGTTGGGGCTTTTTCTGTAGAGGTTACCAATGTATTTCGCAGTACATATTGCCAGAAAAGACCAGTTTCATCAGCGTTGTAAATAAGTTCTGGAGATAATTTTTCAGTAGTAGTGAATTCAGTTCAGCAGCTGTAGTATCAGCTGAAGCTTTTTCACTTGAAATTTTTAATTGCCTTATACTGTGGCGATTTTTAAATTTGGTTCACCAACCTGTCGAATATGTGCACTCAGTTTTTAAGTTCATTTCTTCATGAAATATTTTGGCTTGAGCCATTAGCATTGGACCCGTCAACGGCGTGCCCTCGCTACAATGCTGTCTGACCCTATTCAATCATCACTTTGTCATGATCGTCACTTTTAGCATAACGAACAATTTTTCTGTTATTCATTGTAAGTGGAGTGTTTGAATCCACAAAAAATTCAAAAAACGTTCCGTTTTCTTTTTTCTTATGTCATATACAGTTGAATTTCCATTGCCATACTCCTCGCATAATTTTGAGACTGATATGCCTTTATTCATTTTTTGAAGCAATTCCACTTTTTGTTTAATGGACATCGAATCATGCTTTCGCTTTGTAGATTCTGTTGCAGCTCCAGAATTAGAAACTCTTTTCAACATATTTGAAAGTTTAAGCTTTACTTTTCATAAAATTGTTGTAATAATAAGTCTGAAAAAAATAATAAGCTGGATCAAAGTAGAAGATTAAGGAAGAGAGCAATCTGCGAATATTAACTGAAATTCCTTAGAATCGGTAAACCATAATTTCAGCCTAGCTTGAATAACGTCCGCTATACATTATATGGTATGTATCACGAGATTAGCGACGAAGGACAAGTTGTTCCGCTAAATTTTGTCTTGTTTCTGTCGCGTACTGAGAGAATTAAGGCTGAATTGTATTAGTTTAGTTATTTATTATACCTACTTCTATTTCTTGCGCATGCTCAAGGCTAATTTGAGTCCTGGATAAATAAACTCCCACATATACTTGAGGCTTATCGAGCCGTTCTGCTCAGTACGCTAAGAAAGCTCCATGCACCTACTCGATCTGCAATTTTAGCTAACCAACTTTACCTGATGAAGAAAACTTATGATGTTACCTCACCTTAGTTAATGCCTTACTTTGCCACCTATGATTTCTCTCGCCCGCGGGCGCGGTGCTTACGCACCTATTTTATTATACCAAAACAAACGTTAATGGCTGAGGCCGAAGAAATATTGGTCAATACTCTTCGTAGTAGATACCAAAAAGCTAGAAAGAACGACTTGACTTGAGGCTTATCGAGGGCCAGCGCTAGATACCGCCTGATGCAGTCTCAGCAGGTCCAAACCTCTGTTACAAAGCGCCTCCTTAAGTTCTAAATTTTTACCACTCGTAAACTTTGAATTCCAGTGCTTTCCCTAAATTATAAAAATTTCGTCATCTCTTAATTTTCTCGCTCGGTGCTAATTCCAAAAATTTTGTCTTTGCTAAATTCTCTCTTCCGGTTCGGCCGTAGGAGCTCTGACGACGGTTCTGGGTTTATGTGAATAATTTATCAGTTATTCTTAATTCAACTAGCATTAAATGTAATCTTTAATTAAAAAAACCTTATTTTAGCATATGGGAAGGAATTTTTGTTAAAACTTTTCCTCGCCGACATTTCTGAGCGCATTTAACTTAAATCTGTAATCATCGCCAAGCGTAATGTCAGCCTAAAAGGTTGCCATACTCTTTGTTATTCAATTAACTCAATGTTATTACTAATATATGTATATAAAATGTTTGGGCATCGCTGCATGAGTGATTATTCAATTTGTCATGTTTTGATAAACATGCCGTGATGAAAGCAAAATGTAATAAATAATGATTCGCCAGGTTGGCGTCAGGGATATAAAATACTAGTAAGTATAATGTTCCGGCTTGAGATGTATACCAAGCATATATGCAGGCACGAAGCCAAATTATTGATCTCAGAAATTTGTGCTAAAATTATTATTTCTTCAATAACGAGCTATTTTATTTAGTGCCTGAGTGAAATTAAGAATCGGAATGCTCCACTTGTTTTATTATCGAAGGAAAAAGTCAAATGCGCTTGCTTAAAGCATACAAAGAAGAAGAAAAAAAAAAAAAAAAACCACCTTGTTGGTGGTTTTGAGGTCCGGATTTTAGATCATTCTGGATACCGTTCCGAAACTTTGTACTGTGTACCGTATTTGTTTGCAGTGTAAAGACTCACAACCTCAGGTGGTTTGTTTTTTGATTTGATGCACCTTTCAGAGATGGATGAAGGGAATTCATGAGAAGAAAGTTTTTGTTCTTTTTTTCCTGATATGACATAAATTATGTATTATTATTACGCTTTAAAATTTTACAAGAACATTATTCATCTTCCGTATTCTTGAACAAAAGAGGGATCTGATTATGCCAATGTAGATTCCTTCATTTCCTTCCTTACGCAAAGCATATGTTAAAAAAAAAATGTGTAATTCCTTCATTTCCTTCCTTACGCAAAGCATATGTTAAAAAAAAAAAAAAGTGGCTTTGAGGTCGGACTTTATACTGTATTGTTGCGTTATACGGGTTCGTGGATTTGAGAGTATCCGATGAAAACACGATGCAGAACAATAAAAAGCACAATTTATTTACAAGAATCACTATTTACAGCACAGTTCCAAAATTACCTTTAAAAGCGTCGAAAATCTACAATAAATACGCTGAAACAATCAGCAACACAGCTTCAGGCTGTAAATGTAAAGGTAGCTTCACGGCAACTCTAAACTTATAATAAACACCGTGGAAAAATCACCAATACGCTGTCAAGCTATACTGTAAAGGTAGCTTCACGGCAAAGCACTATCTCGATCGCTTTCCGTTCACAAAACTCTCGCGTAGCTTAGCACTCACAGTAAGCAGCTATTCTCACAATGCCGGCTCTCAGAAACGCAGGGGTTTATATAGCTTTTCCTAAGGTTCCACACGTTTCGAGAAATATCTCGATAGGAAGTTATTCTAGAAGCTTCCCGATTGGACCATGGGATATCGCCAATTTGGTCGCCAAATGGGCGATAAAGTCGCTAATCTGGCAACCCTACCATACACTATTTTATGGCAACCCTAGTGCTATGCCGGAAAGCTTACATACAGGCGCAACCGCCGAATTTTTCGCAACAGTATGTCTAGATAGGCAGATAATTCCCTCTTACCAAGTTTGATGAGTCCCGATTTGTTATTCTTATATGTTCGTAAATTATGTATTTTTAGCTTTAAAAGCGATTGAACTGTGTTGTTCTTATGTTTCGCTTAATATTTTTATGCGTTTAGTTAATCTGTATGCAGTAAGTGCAGAATTATCAACTGTTTAGTGTTAAGTGGGGCTAGGTCTAAGGCGATGGCTGTTTGCTTATTTTTAAAATACTTAGTAGTATATTGAATTAAGTCAGTTGGTACACCATGTAAAGTGTATTTTGCCCATTGGAACTAAAAGTTAACATGAAATTTTTGTGCACCGAAAATTTTATCTTTCTGCCCATTGACAGATTTGCCTATTTTGCATAGTAACTATAATTTTAATTGCAGAATTTTTTTTTTAAGTTTATTTGGTGTTTTTAGGTTTTTCATTATTTTACAATTTTTAATGAAGATTTTTGAGTTTTTATATACTTTTCTTTGTAACGAAGTTAGAACTGAATTGATTGAATGTGAAATGTGTCTCTAATGAAAGTTGAGGAAATAAGTTTTACAAGGAAGTCATTCAGTGCCCATATAAGATTTTGTATAAAAATAAGTTGAAATTTTTTGCACTAAAGTAACAATAAAGTGAAACCAGTCACCAAAACAAGATGCACCTGAATGCCAAATAAAATCATGTGTGATAGTTGCAGTGCTATTTATTTGCATATTAATAATGCACGTACAAAGATGGACATAAAAAAGACATTTATTTTCACCAATTTGTACTAAACTAGTCACTTCCGTGGCCAGCCATAAAAAATAATCTTTATAAAAAGGAATAATATATATAGAAAGAGTTTAATGAGCCCAGCTAGTGTAATTTCATGAATACAGCTAATACTGTACTTACTTGTGTAATAGTCACACTTTTTTTTGACAGTTTTTCATTATGAAAACACGGTAATTAATAATTATAGAGAATTAATAAAGAACTGCATTTATTGCTTTAGTTTATATATCAATTAAAGACATTACATTTGAAAGAAAAATTAAATATCTTATGCTTTGCTGAATGACAGCACTTTGGCACGTGGATGATCCCACCATTTGTAAGATGTTTGCTTGGTATCTTTAGTTTTTTCGCAGTATGAAAATCAAAATTTAAGAGGGGAAGGTGTAGGTTGATTGTTTGAAGCATTGAATGCGTAAACGAAAAGGGGCTCAATAAACAAATTGGTGCTAAAGCAAAGGAGTCTCTAAAAGGGTTGAAGGGGGCAAGGATCAATTCTGAGTTGTGAGTTAACAGTGCCATGCACTTCCACAAACTGAACAGAACATTCTCTCAGCCAACAAGCCAGTTCATTTTCAAGTTTACAGTGTTATACGTTGGTGTGCTTGGGCAGTTAATTAATATTTGAATTCTGAGGAATTAATGGTTTATTTCACTAATTATAGCAATTCTAGTTTTTTGAATTAAATAAATTTACTTAAATCTTGCATCATATTATCAGTTAATTATATTTTTTTATAAATATTTTTTGTTACAGGATAATTTCATGATAAAGAAATACCTCTTTCATATCAGTGATTGGAATGTTACTTCTAGTATAAGTAGAACTGATGATGATGCAGAAGAGATAAACGTTGTGAAATGAACTCGAAATGTCAGTCACTTGTAAAAGAAGAATACTTAACACAGGGTTTGAACAGTCCTTAAAAGTCGTTAAATGTTTAGAAAAGATTTTTTTGTCCTTAAAAAGTCCTTAATTTTAGCAACAGTTCCGCAATTTTACTCATCTGACATTTCCGTCTGTTTTTTCAAAACTGTCATTTCAAGCATAAATTAACATTTTGAAGAAATTTTTTTTGGCAGTGCAGTGACAAATATGTATTTGATGGGTTAACGTTTGAATTCTTTATTACTTCTTAATATAAATGCTGGATGCTAGAGTTTTAGGCATAAAGTACTGCTTTGATTGAAATCTAAACATTTCAAAATTATTTCTTTTTTGTGAATGAAGAGTTCATAAAATATTACATCAAAGAAACTTTTCCCTTTCTGATATATGAGCTCTTTTATTCTTTGGCGCTAAATTTGGCGACTTATCAACGTTTTGGCAATTTTAAGATCAGTTTGTATACAAAATTTGTTTTTGAGAGATTTGTTGGTTTTTTTTTTTTTTTACAAACATGATAAAATATCATAAAAGTAATGGTAATATATAGGCTCTCTCAAATGGGCATTGCCAAGCTTAACATGCTTGTGTGTCATACCATGACAAATAACATTTGCACTGGAACCGGTGTCTAAAAATATAAACGGCGACCGCTAGAGGACAATGTTCGCAGGCCTAGAGGGGGAGAAAAAAGGATGTTGAAAGGGGTGTTAATATGACTTTTATTAAAGTACATGGTTAAATCACAGATGTTCGAAATTCTTTCCATTCTTCATAATGTATGCTTCACAACGTTGATGCACGGATTCATGAACCCACTTAAAATAGGGAGGTGTGTCACGGACATGTGTCGTTTCTTCCATGATTTTCACGGCTAAATCCGATTTCACAGTATGATTGGGCAAATGAACTTTTTCAGAGAAAGGGAAGAAATCTCTCCTGCATACTGTGCACCACTAGTTTGCTAGTTAATCACCATTTTACCAACTTTAAAATGGGTTTAGCTTGGTAGTATTAGCGTGGGTAATTTGCAAATTTCTTTGCATTTTTTTTTTTTAATGTTCCGATATTGTTATAAAACTGTGTGAAAACATAGCATACTCTCACTGGCTTGTTTTAAAATATCTAACTTTTATGCTTGGCAATTTCTGTATTTCTTTTTTTCTTTGGCAAAACCAGTGATTACAAAATAATATCAAGTAATGTCAGATATTCCTTGGTTTGATAAAACTTATCTTGTAAAATAAGTAAAAAAACAATATTGTCAGTATTTTAGACCAACTTACAAGGATGAGTTTCTTTGTATTAAAAGTATAGCACAAGAGAAATACACATGCATTTATTGACAAGATCTATTATTCTTAGGCATTTTGCTCTAATTCTTCTTGTTTGGACTTCCATCGCTGAATACATTGCTCGTCAACATGAAATTCTTTAGCCGCAGCATGATTTCCATTTTCTGCCGCATTCTTCACTGCCGAAAGCTTAAAAACAGCTGTATAACTTTTTGAGTAGAAGCCATAATAATAATAATAATAATAATAATAAATAATACTAATAAAAATAATAATAATCTGAAAGCTCTCAGCTTTTACATTACGCCCAAAGGGGAGTTTTTAAACGTTGTGTGTGTTACCTTTATTTATTAAATATGATGTTCTTCGCACCTAAACCATAAAATTCAGTTCAAAAGCAATATCGCAAAATAATTTTAAACTGAGCATATCTTTAGAATTTCCGATACACAGTCTCACACCCTGGAGATAAAAATGCTTTTTCTGTACAATGTTGCCATTGCTCACTTTCAAATCCTTGAGTTTGGTAATTAAAATTTGTTTACAAAATGTGAAATCGATAGAAAAACAAATTCCAAATTTGGGCTTCCAGATGCCCATACTTGCAGTAGGATTACGTCATTCAAAATTCGATGCCTCGAAGTACCATCATTTTATCACAATGCGAGAAACATGCATACATTTATGCACATTCTTCATAACAATAGCCCTTCAGGGACAAAGCCTCTTTGGACTAATAATAATAATTTTAAATCATGAACGATAAGGAAAGCAATAAGCAAGCTAAAAAGCAGTAAAAACATGTAAGAATGAACACAGTACTTGGCAAGTAAACATTGATGTTGCCATTAAAAAATAGTCATTGAAAAATACAGGCAAAACCATGGAGTTTAGTAGAAAGTACATGCATTATGGTGTCTTTATACAGAGTGACACCGACCATAGTTAGCCGAGTTTGAATTTCTTGCACTTCCTTAGCGCAATGTAAGTGTTCTTATCATCCCAAAATGTTGCAGCGAATTCTGCATTAACCGTTTTGCTTGTGCATAACTTAGGATCTAAACTAGTGAAGTTTTAAAAACACAGGAAAAGTAAAATTCCTTCAGATGCGATGCAAACCTAAATTTTCAACTTTTAAACACGTCTAAGCCATGGCCTAGCTACCCAAAATTATGGCACATGCCATTATCAGGGTTTTCACTGAAATATGAATTATTACTTCATGTAGAAATTGCTGATTTAAAAGAAAGTGGTAATTTTTCTTTTTATAGTGTTCCATATTTTGTGGATAAGTTCCTGTTTCTGTCATTATAGGAAGAACAATAGTATATCATTGAATGAATTGCTAAAGGTATTGACAACAATCTGGTGTGAGGAATTTGAATTGTTACAATCTGAAGATTATTGATGTATTAAATGGTTTCATTGCGAAGACATCAATCAGTCGAATTTATTTAGTCCCTTCTGCTAATTAAAGCAACTGAGGGGACTCATATTTGGCTCTTTATAAGGCAGGAGAAACAGGTTCATCAGAAAAATGTTCCTCAAAGGAAACTTAGAATTCTGACATAAAGCTTGTCAACCTTCAGTCCATATCCCGGGGAGGGAACTATTCAACAAACCCTGCAGCATCTAACAAAATATATGAACTGATATTTGATGATTAGTTCATCCTGCTGCCTACCCATGTAAATGACTGTTATGAACCCTTTTTGTGTATTTTACACATCCAGAGCCAAAACTCTCAGAGTAATCAGCCAGTATAGTAAATGGTTATGTTCTATTTCAGGCTTTCTTAATGGTGTAGGTAGAAGTTTTCATTTCAGTCTTTTCATTCAAGGTCAAGGTTAAGTTTGAAAATAGGATCAGAAGTCATATACCTGTGAAATATGTATGAAATGGAGTCATAATTATGCTTCATCACTTAAACTTAACATTCAAATAAAATTTGGATATAACATTAATATCACGTAGTGGTAATATATAGTACCCTGAGCATGGAGATATGTTTCATTTGATTACAGTTTGATATTATCTTACCTTAAAATATGGCCTCATTGATTTTTAATGAATAATCATGGTTAAAATATTTTGAGAACCCTACAGCTTAAATGAAAGCAAAATATCAGAATGTTTGAAGAATAAGTTAGTATTAAATCTGATTGAAAAAATATGCTTGAAAGACTCATGAACTTCTAAATGAAATTGCTGTACAGTTTCTAAAGTAGTTTTCATTATTTAAGTGACTAATTGTTTAAAAGTTTGCCTTTCTTCAGGTTGCAGCCTGATGAGCCATTTATAGAGAAATGGATGTTTTATGACCATTTCCAAAAAAGGTTGCTACATGGTGTTCAAATATAAGATGTGAACTCCAGTTTGACTGGCATAAGCTCTATCAGTAGCTGTGTGGCAAATGAGCTGGCTGCAGGGTTGTTTTCCTTGGTTTTTCCCCTGGTGTAACATGAGTACACGCTAGTTTTTTTTTTTTAAAGGTTCTTCATGAAAGCATATCTCCTCTTAGGCAGATAGCCCTTGTGGCTTTGCCATATTCAAATAATCTAACCTTTTGGCTGCCATATATACTGTCTGTTCATTTTAAGAAGCTCTCTTTCCTTGTTTCTTGCAGCATTTATTTCAGATTATTTAATGTATGGTAATTTTATATTAGAATTTTTCTTCTGAAGCAAACATTTAGGAGGTTTCTTAGTGATAAACATCAGATGGCCAAGAAGTAGAACAGATTTAATATGTGGTCAGTGAAGTTTGTGTGGTACACACTCAATAGAATTTTATGCTATGATGTGTTTGGATTTTTTTTTTAATATTTATTTGATAAAGAAAACATTTTGTGATGCAGAAGAAAAACTGAAATGACAAGATTTTTAATTTCTCACCATGAACACTTGCAGAAAGAAAGTCTGAAATAGGACATCACGACAATAAACGTCCCTTGGGGGGATAGGAAAGATATGTACCGTAGATGAAATTCTTATATATGACAGGAGCAGTGAAGTTTTGTGAGCACATTTTTAGCATTGTCAAAAAAATAATAAATATTAGCCCCTCTCTGCTATGACAACAGAAACACTTGGGAATATCTGTCAAATATAAACAGGGCAATAAATGTTAGGAATCTGAATTCTTTTAATCTGCCAAAATGCCTTCTGTTTGCCTAAGTGTACTCTGGAAGGCATATGAGACATAAATCAGTAGAATGCAAAAACTTCATTGAAAATGGACGGTAATGCTACTGGTTTTCCTTTGTGAAAAAATCTGATGTGTACACCCCATGACTTCCTTGTATGGAATATTAAATTATACGCTTTTTTTCCTGCATTTAATTTAAACTTGTTTTCATGAATTTTATTAGAGATATATTTCTCATTTAATTAATTCAGCTCTCACTTTGCGGAAAGGCAAAAATACATAAAAAACTCAAAATATCTTCATTAAAAATTGAAAGATATAGAAAAAGATAAAACACCAAATACAGTTAAAACAATTAAAAAAATTACAGATTCTATGCAAAAACAAGCAATTCAGCTAGCAGGCAAGGAGGCAGATTTTTCGGTGCAGAAAACTAAGTTTCCTTTTGATCCCGCTTGGCAAAAAGATACTAAAGGTGCAGAAACTGACTTAATTCACTATTCTGTTAAGTTTCAAATGTAAACAAATATTACTGTTATGGTTAAAAAAAAGTTAGGCTTAGCTGTACTTAAACAACTCTTAAATTAATTAACACGCTGAACAAGATGGATTGACCCTAATTCCAATCCATCTTTGTCTTCAGCCTTTAAGGAACTTATGTTTTAGTTCTTGTTTCATGATGTTCAGTAAAACCATTGAAACTAGTCCTGTGAAAATTTGCAAATATAACGCTGATTTTTGTTGTTTGACTTCTAAATTAGTAACTTTTAAATTGTTGATAATTCTACAACTATTGCATGCAGAGTAAGAACAACATAATTCAATAATTTTTAAAGCAAAAAATGTACAATTTACCAACATATGATAATAATAATAATAATAATAATAATAATAATAATAAAAACTGATCTCACTGAGCTGATTAACAGAGTAAGTATATATCTACACACTTTTGGTGCAGCCGATTACAACCAAAATAGGAGGTGCACAGCTACATGTTAAAGCAGTCTTATATACAAAATTTCAATGTAAGTCAACTACTTGTTTTTGAGTTATGCAAGAGACATACATATGTACAGACGCCATGAAAACTCTTCTGAAAACAGTTTAAATCAGTTTTGTAATTTGTTTGGAGGAAAAGATTCCTTTATTCTGTCCTTATGTACAGGTGTTATGCAAAAGCATCCTTAAATTGCATTCATTACTGGTCAAAATGGATATTTTCATTAAAATATGATACCCAGAATTTTTCGTGATTACAATACTTCCTTTACTCCATATAAGGAAGTAACATGAATGTTAGATTTCTTAAATGGCTTTCAAGTATTGAATTATTAGCCACAATTCCTTCATTTACAGAGAAATGAGATTTTTGATGGCATATGGAGATCTTAATGAAGTGTAACAACTGTCTTGGGTATGTGGTAACATCAAGTAGGACACACAATGTTTTATTATGAAAAATCTTCCTGATTATGTACTGAAATTACATAAAGTCCAATAATTGGGAGGATATAATAAGTGCTGTTATCAGATTTTTAATTTATGTCCTTTGAATAAAAGATTGCTCACTGTCATCACAAATGAGGGATGATGAGCAGCAATAATATTCAAAATAATATTAAAAATGATACTTCCTATGCACTGTATTTTGTGACTGACTTCCTTAAAGTGTTAATAAACGTTTCACATAGTACCTGTAAATTGTTTCTATGATTCTTTATTTATAAAAAGCTTTTTTTTAAAATTTGTTAAAAGCTTTGAATGGTCTGAATTGTTACTTAAAATCAGTAAAAATATTTTATTGGAGAGAGATTAAATAATTTTAAAGTATTCAAGTGACATATGAATTAAAGTATATTTGAATAGACATCTGAATAATTTGTGTAGATATTAGGAAGCTACTTTTTATTACTAACAAACAATCGTTCAGAAGAAAAATGTTTCAAGTAGAACTAATAATGTATCTCATTTTTTCATTTCTTTAAAAATATTTGACTTGAAATGATAACCTTCCTTTATGCATGCCAATTATGATTACTTGATTGCAGTATTAATTCTGCTAAAGTTCCTTAGATATGTAAATAAATTAACTGAAAATCATTTTGACATTTCATCGACTTGCGTGTTATGAATTGTTCATTTTGTATATTTCTTTACAGCTTAAGTAAATTGAAAATAAATTTACAAATCCATGCTTGTTGGATTAGAGTTGAATTTTAGTACCCACTTCCAATTTTTAAGATATTCATTATTTCAAAAAATATCATAGGAATAAATACAGGATAATTGTTTAATTAGTCATAGCAGCAGACTAGCAAAAAACAAATACTGTGCATATGTATATCCTTTCTTTGAAATGTAAATCACACCTAATAATGGGAGATAAGTCAGCAAACGAATAATAATAATAATAATAATAATAATAAAAACAAACAAACAACTACTTTTTTACCGCATTTTGCTTAATTAGAGTCTAAATTTTAAAAGTTTGTTTGAATTGTGAGAATCATTTTCACTTACCACATTCGAAGAGTGGAAAGATATCTGCTATGGATATTTATTTCCCTTTTGGAAATATAACCGTTAGATATAAGTAATTATTATAATGCTATTGAGTATCATCAGCATTGACATTCGCTTTCAGTATCTTTGCAGACCAATGAATACCTCTCTGCTTGCAGCGGTTCCATATCGGGAATATGCGTAAACGAAGTTTGTGCAGAGTGAAAAACATCGGGATAAAAGTGTGCGGTTTGTTGAGCTAGAATTCCGCTCTGCCCCGTACGGACTAGATGTCCGGATTGTTGTGTCGACAATCGAGCGTGGCGACTGCAAAGCGGGTGGCCGTGGAAACGGCACGTGCGCGGCTGCCTTGCACTTCCCAATCAATAGAGAGAAACGGGAAAAGGCAGCAGCCAATGGGGAAGATTCTCTCTTCCTCTCTCTCATCTGCAGACGCCATCATCCCATGTCCACCCACCCGCAAGGCCGGCAGATACGCGGAGGAATTTATAAATGTGGCGGAAAAGGAATGCTTCTTTTGATTTTTTTTTAAATGAGTGAAATTATTTAAAATTGTTGAATGTGTTAAAACAGTATTCAGAGATATACTTTCCATATCAGACCGTGTGTATGATTCAAAAATTCGCCTGACGAGCTGTTTGGTGTTGTTATTTTACCGGCTGATAAACCGTTTTGTGCTCTTCTTCCATATTGTGAAGTATAAAGTAGTACCTTACCCTGCGAAGTGGGAGAGGAAAGTAACTAACGCTGAAAAAAGGATGAGAAATGCCATCGACTCGGAGGGTCAAAATGTGAGTGAGAATGCCTTACCTTCCCCCCTTCTGTGTCCTTATCTTCGTATGTGTAGGGCTAGCATGATTAAATCGAAGAAATTATCAGTCTCATTCTGCAAATCCGTTATGATAATCATTTAATGGCGCCTTTCGCCCCCTACCACACAGTGCGTTTAAAATGTATTTTTGTTTGTCTGTTCATGTATATATTTTTTGGCAACGAGGAGCATGAAAAGATCGGCAATTGTTGAAACCTGTTACTTCCATTGAATATCCCCCTTTTTTTATATATACTTTTAAATACTGATTTGCTATTTTATTGTAAACGTAAACTGTTATGCTCACTGACTGCATACTTTTGGAAGGGAAGGACTGAAATTAATTTTAGAATTGATTAATAACTATGGAAAATACATTTTTGATTTTATTAATGACCATAATTTTTTTTTTTTTGCTCGCACATGAATTATTGAAAATCAATTTATTAAATGCTGTTAAAATTCTCAGTCAGTTTAACCCTTTTAATTTATTTCCAGGGGGTGTTAAAATGTTAAATGCCACATCATGTTATTTTTTGGTTATGAAGTATTTGTGTGACTGACTTCCTTAAAGTGTCAATAAACATTTCACATAGTACCTGTAAATTGTTTCTATGATTCTTTATTTCTAAAAAACTGTTTTTTTTTAATTTGTTAAAAGATTTGAATGATCTGAATTGTTACTTAAAATCAGTAAAAATATTTTGTTGGAGAGAGATTAAATAATTTTAAAGTGACATATGAATTAAAGTATATTTTGTCAGCTGATTTTCAAATACATGGAGTTGATTTTGCATGATGCTAGCAATTTAAGACAAGATTGATAGTTCAATATATTTCATATGGCATTTAATTATATTTTAGGTGTATCTGTAAACTTCATGTGAAGTAATAATTTTTTTGGCTTCCTTATGAGGTTAATAAGTGTGCAGAAATATGGAATGAATAAATCATTTACATTAACTTATATTAATTGCTTATAAATTTGTAATGAAATGTGTGTGGTGGAAAGTAAAATTAGTGATTCTGAAAAGATATGATTGTAGCAAGTTATACGCATATTTTGTTTATCTTGCTACTTTTATTACCATTCCCTTTATTCAATTAAAGCATCTAAAATAATTAGCAGTGCTTATTACTGGCAGTTACTATTCTGTTTTGTGAAAATAAATGTATTTTTTGCTTTTAATAGTATTTCATTTTAAGCACATTTAATTATTCATGTTGCATAAATTTTGCCATTTGGTGTTTATTGTATTAGAAATACTGACTGCTGTATTTTTCAGCTGCATTTTTAGAAATTTTAGTTCTGTTTTACCTCATTTTTTGAGCAAATACCATTTATTTGAATAAAAATAAAAGAAATTACTATTTAAATCTTTTTATTTGAATTACAATAATTTGTCGTTTTCACTAAGGGGAGTCATTTTTTTTTTTCCAACAGAAAAATGTATTAAAGATCAAACTAAAAATTAAATAAAATACCCATATATAGGTTGACACATATAAACTTTTTTAAATGTATTAAAGCATTCGTCTTTCTTAATAAGCTGAATTTTTTAATTTGAAAGTTTTGGTAAATAGAGTTCTTTTTTTTTATGGTGCTTGAAATTAGTCTATAATTTCAGAACTGTATGATATCATGTCAGTATCTCAGAACTGCTTTTCTTGTTGTAAAATTCATCATGGACAAAAATTATAAAACTGAATATCTAATTATTATATTTTAATAGTTCTCGTATATTAAAAAATAATGGATACTTGGATTTATTTTTTAATATATGCAATAATTTCTCTCTTATCTGTGTGTGCATTATATTTACATGCATATTTGTCTAGAGCCCTAGATTTGTGTAGGTATTATTTACTGAGTGTCTCGTCTCAAAAGTTTTGATTACATGACTTTTTCTTTCCTGTTGCCTTCAGTTTTGCTTTATTCAGTTGCATCAGCCATGAAAGATGTATTAGTCCGAAGTCCGATTTTTTTTTAAAAAATATTTTTGATATTGAATAATGTTTAACAATTAATGTCTGAATCTTTCAGATGAGTAATATTTGTTTGAAAAAAATTATCTTCCTCCCCTTCAGAAGAGTTACCATTCTGACAGTGCAAACAACATGCATATAAAGACATCTGAAATATTATTAATAAAGAGAAAAAAAAAAAACTTATCCAGCTCTGTGTGCACATTTCATAGAATTACTCCAGACTGTATACAATCTTGTGTATCTTGTAAATGAAAGATCTGCTAAAGGTAGGCTAGCATCTTCGTCATTTTCGTCCTCAGCTGTCTTAGATTCTGAATCAGAAGGAATCTGTTTCTCAGAGACAAAACCTTGGATATAAAAAGTCCTTGAATAAACAAAAACATGACAATATCATATGAAAAATGACAAACATGACAATATCATATGAAAAATGACAAACATGACAATATCATATGAAAAATGACAAACATGACAATATCATATGCAGAAATATATATATATATAAATATAATTTATCTGAAAAGTTAAAGTTCTAAACTAATATATTGTAATAAAATCCAACAAAACGTTTTTGAAACACTGTATATGAATGAAGATTCAAATGTATCAAAGTGTGAAAATGAGAAACTTTCCTCACAGACAGAAAATTAGGCAACGACCATACCACCACAGTACACATGTTTGCAATAAAAATCATTACAAATGTTTTATTAGCTTTTAAAGAGCTCAAATGAAGCCGTCTGTGACTGAACACAATCAGGAAATGGGAAACGTTTCTTCCATACGGATACAAAATTAAGCAAGGACCCTTTCACGCCTAGTGTATGTGTTTGCAATAAAAAACCTATATAAATATGTTATCAGGTTTTAGAGAGAGCTGGTGCAAGAGGTCTTTGTAACATCATAAATTGAGTGCAAGGTGGGCACTATGAGAATGCTATAATTGAGTGCAAAAATTAAATGTTTTGCTAATTTAAATGAAACTTTGTTCATATTACTTAGCATCTAAATAATGGATTTTTATTGATTATTTGTCACAATAAAGACTTTTTTTAATTTAAAAAATGCCATACTTTGGATGCTTTTAAAAGGAGCTTTCAGTAAACATAATAAATGGACAACACAAAGCTTTTATTTTTAACTGTGCTACCATCTGTATTCGATGTTTAGAAGCAAAAGATCAATTCTAAATATGAAATGCCTCGGGAAGAAGAAAAATTAAGAAAACTTAACATTCTTATGGTGAGAACAGCCTGTGGCAAATGGTTAAAAATATAAGCAATGAGAAGCATGGTTAATTTTGTAAAATATTGGAATTCAAGTAATTTTGTATATCATTTTATTACTTTGGTATCTTATCAGAATGATTAATTTTTATTCCTGCCGTATTTTATGTTTTTCATTATTGAACCTGAAGCTGTTAGTCGAAAATTGAGGTACTATGAGTTTAAACTCATTAATATTGCAGGTCAGATCTTTACTTATACTGTAAAGGAGCTGATTGATCTGCATTAAATGTTTAATCATTCTTCCAAGTTGAAAATTTTCAAATTTTTAGAAGTGTCTGAATCTATCAAAAGGAAATTCCTTGTTGAATATGAAATATTTTCTAAAATATAAATTTCTCTGATAGGAGTATAAAATGTTATTACAATTAAAAATTTAAATTGTACTGTCTGTGCATGGTTGTAACACATGTGCTATAATGCAGTTTTTTTGTACAGATGCTTGTGGTTGAATCCTTATGCTTCATTATATATTGTGTAATTTGTAAATCATTTGCAGTCGGGAAAATTGGCGAAAACAAGGACGGCCTTCTCAGTCATTGGAGGCAGAGCCCCAAGATTTGAGAATAGTGACTGGACGCAGAGTCATGGATCAGAATGCTGAAACAAATGGTTGTGATGATGGTCCCATTTCTTTGGCTGTTTCAA
The DNA here is from genome assembly GCA_000611955.2 of Stegodyphus mimosarum. Lineage (NCBI taxonomy): Eukaryota > Metazoa > Arthropoda > Arachnida > Araneae > Eresidae > Stegodyphus > Stegodyphus mimosarum. The sequence goes on from KK113928.1 coordinate 210,732, forward strand.
ACCATACTGAATTAGTCCAGGTAGCATATTTGCAAACTATATATTTTTAAATATTATTAAAATATTTTAAGTAATCCAGAATTTTTATCATACAATTTTTGTTTTTAACACTTAGTTTTCTGAAATGTAGTAGCTTGTTTTATATCTTATAAAAATTAGTATTAGGGAAAAAAAAAAATATTTGGGAATAATTTTTGCTTCATTAAAAGATGCTTTTAATCAATATTTTTAATAATAAAAGTCATTGCTCATTAATTCAAATTCAAAACAGATAATGAAAAATTAAAGTAGAGGAAAAAATTCTGAAAGAGATTAGTTTTAGTTAGTTATGGTTTGTATAAGTTATCTTCTGGATATAGAAAACATCTGATTTGCTTCTTTTTGCATTGGTTACAAATCAGTATTTTTACAGTTGTCACATTCCACTGACGCTGAAGAGTTTTTTTTTTTTTTTTTTAAACACATGAAACACAATCCTTTTTTTCTTTAACAATTTTTCAGAAGTGCTATTCCAATCTGCTAGAATCCTTTTATTTTCTTGATCCCCTTCAAAAGTGCTATTCCAGTTTGCCAGAACTTGGTGTAAATGATACATCTCCAAGAATTCTATATATCTTTAGGCAGTAATAAAATGTGAAGAAGGAAATCTTGTGAAGCTTTTGTACATTATCAGAAATGTAATTCTGTAGTTTAATTCTTTTTATTTATTACAAACAGTACTCAGGAGTTTATTCCATCACTGATCATCATCATATAAAATATTATAAGGGGTTGCATTTTATTTATAAGAGTAAAATACACATATTTTATCCCATATGTCAACTCCTGCTTTGGCCTAAGTATAATATAGAATTATTTTGATTTTCTTCTTGCGTTCTCAATACATGCCAAATTATGCATACTTGACCAACCACAAGCTCTCTTTTTTTTTAGTATTTTATTTTTAGCTATTTGATATCAGAATTTGTGCATTTGACCTAAAGTTGCAAGTTCTCACAACTGTTTGTTTGCATTGTTAAGAATTCTTTTGAATTTTATGTTAAGTTTCTTTCCCTCCCATTGTTATAATAAATATAATTTTACCTGTAATAAATAATCAGTTAGTTGAATGCTTGTATACTGGTTAACAATAGTTAAATTTTTATTTGAGTTCTCAGTATGGCCATCAGATGTTTAATAATCTCTGAAGAAATGTTCTTCAGGTAATTTGGTCCATGAGGTTGGTTTCTAGCAGAAATCTCCATATAGTTGTTTTAAAATGTGTTAGCATTGATAATTTTAAGTAAATGCTATATTTGGTAGGCTTATTTGGTATGCATTTAATCTAAGAGTAACACCCTCTAAAAGAGTAACATTTCATCTGTAGCTGTGAACTCACTCACTGCTATTGTAACAGTCTAAATGTTTTTTACAGGTGTATCCAGAATAAATTACATTGCTGCTCTAGCTTATCTGTTTTCTTTCTTTCAGGCCTTATTTATAATTAATCAAACTGTATGCTGTTAAGCAAAAATAAACATTATTTATAGCTCATTACTGTTCAAAACAGTTAACATCCAGACCCATCAGTTGTTGAAAGTTCTCCAGCACTAACATAAAAGGCCTATCAAAATCAATCAATCCTAGCCATTAATTACAATTAACCCCTTAACTGTGAAGTTATTTTGATGATTTGTTTACATAAATTGTCAATTTTTTTATTGCAAAAATCAAATGTTTGCCGCGCAATCAAAAAAAAAAAAAAAAAA